>CAJQZJ010032236.1:2269602-2339602 GCA_907164525.1 Lophiomys imhausi
ACACACACACACACACACACACACACACACACACACACACACACACAGTATTTATACTATTGTTAGTCACAAAGGCCCAAAGCTAGAAAACAAGATGATATCCAACATTGAATGGTTAAACAAACTATGGTATATCAATTCAATGAAACACTATAGAACAATATCAAGGAAGTGACTACCAATGCATTCTATAACATAAGCTAATCTCAGAAGAATTAAACTAAATATAAGCCAGACTCAAAGTCTATATTTTATATTATTCTACTTCATATAATATCCTAGAGACACAAAACCAAAGGGATAGAAATCAAAGCAGATTGCCAGGGCTCAAGGTGGAGGGGTGAAAAATGAACCTCAAAGGGCCACAAGAGAGCCTTTTAAGATGTTGACATTTTTCATTATTTAATTCTGATGAAGGCTACAAACTGAAAAAATTTGATAAAATTCAAGGAATTGTGCACCAAAAATGGGTGCACCTTTAGAAAATTATACCTCATTAAAACAACAAAAAGAAAACAAATGTGAATCTTTGAAATTAGGTTAATATTTCCAAACGAGTTCTTTACACTTCAGGAATCTTCTGACTTTTTACAAATTTAAACTTTTCCTGCACTCACCATGTTATTTATAAGATGTTACCTATATTGTCCACACTCATTCTGCTCAAGTAGGTGTATTTACGGTCAATGTGGTATCTGTGTAAAAAATTAAATATTAAGTTGTATTCATGTCAAATTAGAGAGAAACATTTTCTTCACAGCTTTGTATAAAACATCCATTCAATATTGTTCAACAAATGTTCATCTTTAAAATCTTGAAAATAAGCATGGTACACACTTCCAATGTACCAAATACCATCTAGGTCCCTCAATCTAGGTCACTTCTAAGTATATTTAGAAACACTTTGGTGGCGTTATACAGTCCCAGTTCTGGAAAGATGTCTGGCACATAATAGGCAAATGACAAGTATTTGTTATATTATTATTTCAATTTCCTCCACTTTATGAAAGTCTAAGGTATTCTGTTTGCCTTTGTTACTTTCTAGACATTTGCCACCACCCCATACCTCCTTTCTAAGCCAGTTTCACTTTTGGTTAATCATCCGCTAGCCCCAGGATGGTTCTCTGGGAGAAGAGAGCCCTTGTCTCAGTCCAAAAGGGCACTCTGAAGAATTCTAAGCTAGTCAACCCCCTTCTTTCCCTATCAATGACTAGTATGTCCTGGGCATATCATGCAATTGACACCAAAGAAAATTGAAGGAACATTTGCTGGGGGGGCGGGTCTGGAAAATGTTTTCCTTGCTGACCGTGAAGGAAGTAGTCTGCTTTCTCCTGGTTGAGGTTGCATCTGGAAGATGTATGAATTGCTGCACCATCTGGCTACCAGGAGCAGGGGTGACAGCAGACAAGCCAGGGCTGGCTCAGAGGATGAGAAGGTATTCAATAGAATAGCCTGGGGCTCTCGTGATGTCACTGAGTCCCTGCATCAACCCCCTAAACTCTCTTTCCATACATCCCATTTCTCAGATTGTAAATCCTTCTTTACCTTTGAAGCCAGCTGGGTCTGGTTTTTCTGTTATTTGGAGCCAAAACCCATTACTATGGATACATCTACTTACAGAAGATACATCACCTCCCACCAGGATATAAGAGGAACTAAATAAGATCACAGAAAAAGAAACAGAGTTCCCCACATTTGTTTTCTTAGATATAAAATGAACAAATAGAATATTATGTATTTTACTGGTGAAAAAAAAGGATCAAATACAAATCTAAACTGGTAGTTAAGAAAAACTGGATGTGCCGGGCGGTGGTGGCGCACGCCTTTAATCCCAGCACTTGGGAGGCAGAGGCAGGCGGATCTTTGTGAGTTCGAGGCCAGCCTGGTCTACAAAGCGAGTCCAGGACAGCCAGAGCTGTTAAACAGAGAAACCCTGTCTCGAAAAACCAAAAAACAAAAACAAAAACAAGAAAAACTGGATGTAAGGTAAATAGGAAATCATACCTGTTTCATAAGTTTTCTCTAAGTCTGAAACTATTAGAAAATTGAAAATTTCTTATATAATAGGGTTTTTAAATGACAGCACACAGAACTAAGAACATGGGAATTTTAAATGTGCAATTAATTTACATAGTAATAGTTTACATGTGAACAAATTTTATGACTCAAATCTCTTTACTGGCAGAGTTGCTTCTGTGCACAGCTCCAAAGAACTAAGGCATGTAAGGGAGCAAAGATCACCATGTCCGTTCAGTAGCAAGGAAAACATCCATGTTAGAGAGGTACAGTGACCTGCGGGAGGTCACGCTCTAATTAGTGACAAAAACCAAGAATAGCACTGCCCTCACATGAAAGCAGCTTTGCTTGTTCCTCCCTACCCACTCCTGACAGGGAAGACACTTTTACAAGGACAGTTGGGCAAAGATATTTTCAATGTTGTGGAAACCCTTCAACCCAGTCCCAGAATAGTCACTCAAATTATTTGAGATGAAGAGTCGGATTTTCTTAATTAAAAAAAAAACTGGAAAATCAATTCATTGAGCAAATGATTATTGATACTCTAAACAGACCCATGCGCCAGTGTTAACCAGGGCTTTCCAACTTGTGGTACACTTCAGCATTCCTCATTCCAATGAAAAGAGGAAGTTCTTTCCACACACTGATATCTCTTTCTAAAAGCTAGTCTCATGTGTTAGAATAAATTTATTGTCAAAGTACAAAAGTATCATGGTTTATTTTCAGAGTTGTTTACATGTTAAATATTCTTGTTGTGAAAGCAATTAACTTGCATTTCTGTGCATAAATTCCATGATGAGATGAGTATTACACCAGAAGGGTATGTTTGAATCCCTAACAGGCTGTGTAAATCCTTGCCTGCTGTCATACTTGAACACGGAGGCCTCTGGGGAAGGGAAGGGAACAAAAACTTTTGTACCTATGAAGAGAATATGGAGAAAGAGTAAAGCTAGAATATCAATAATTCCATTCAATGAAAATATAGAAGATCATACCAGAGATCATGAAAGACTCTCTGACATTCCCAGAGACAGCTGTTACTCTGCTGGTTAGGCAGCTGAACTCTTGTCTCTCCAGGAAATATATGTATATATAATATTATATTAAACATTGTATATTATTATGTAATAAATACATTGTGTGATAAATATGTATTTATTATGTTATATTAACATATTTATATGTAAATATATGTATATATATTTAATGTATTTTATTACAGTAACAAGGATATTACCTACACAACAAATGAAGTAACCAAGCAAACAACTATAGATAGATATAGATATAGATAGAGATAGATAGATAGATGGAAATATATATATACATTTATATATATTATATATATATGGAAACTTGATCAGGGACAAGAAGAGAATTTTGCTGCTTCATAGCCCAGGAATAAACAGTGGACTTGAACATGGGGCATTGGCCACAGCCAATAAGCAGAAGTAAGTACACTGAAACTTTATTTGCTTTTTAGTCTTAAGAAAGAAGGGCTGCTGCCCCTAGAGGCATTGCAGATGTGGCTGCTGTGTCACATATACAGCAGTTGGTGGCAGAGAGGAGAGAGGCTATGTTTACATTCATTGCTCTGACCTATGAACATCTGAATGAATAGTAACCTAACATTCCTGGAGAAAATTAAGCCAGAGACCAACGCCAGTTTGACACAATGGGGCCTGGACAGGAAGCTAGCCTGTATCTACCACCAGTCCAGCACCAGGCAACCACCAGATTGGATCCCAGGACAGGAAACAAGCCAGACAGTAGAAGAACGCTGCCTGGACCTGTATGTGGGTGGGGGGTGGGGGGTGGGTGAGCCAGTCCTGAGGGAGGGAGTGAGTGTGGGAGGGACAGCCCTGCCTTTTGTCTGCTTTGTGGTGGTGTTTGCTAGGGAGAGATGCCCTCCCCTCCCTTTTGCCCTCACCACGATTGGCCAACAGGAGATCTGGCCCTGATGGGGTCACAAGAGCAAGGGAGCTATCTCTGCTCCTCACATGCTGCAGCACTCATGAGAACAGGCCCTGCACCTTACCTGGGTAGCACAGTAGAAGTGGCCCTGACTTTGTGGGTTGCAGGTCTGGAACTAGGGCTTTGAGTGCCCCACATATACCCCATGGATGAAATGATGGAGTGCATGAAGAGGCCAGTTCCACAGACTCAAAACTACATGATCTTCATGACACAGGATAATAGCAGGGTATCTGAGAGGAGTGCCAGTGAGGTTACAGTACTGACAAAGTAGCAGAGGCCACTGCTTCGTACCAGACCAAAGAGTTATTATAATGATCATTTGCAAGCAAAAAAAAGAAAAAAGTGTGGACAGAGGGAATATTGTGAGACACACTGAGACACACTACAGCTTCCGCAATAATTTTTTTTTATGTTGGGAAAGGTTTCAAGGGTAGAGGGTGGGTCTGGGGGAAGGTACGAGATGAGAGGAAACAGGGTGCATGATGTGAAATTCACAAAATAAAAAAACAATTAAAAAAAAAAAGAAAGGACATCTGGAGAGGTGGTTCAGTGATTAAGAACACTGGCTGCTTTTGCAGAGAACCCAGGTTTGGTTCCCAGCATCCATATGGGGTCTCACCAGCATCTATAACTGCAGTTCCAGGAATCTGACAGACATCTCCTTTTGGCATCCCTGAGTACCAGGCATATATTGTGGAACACAGACTTGACTTGCAGTCAAAACACATAAAGTGAAAATGGAAATTAACAAAAAAATGTTGTTTGCTTATCTGGGGCAGGGTCTCATTATGTAGCTCTAGCTGTTCTAGAACTCACTATGTAGACCAGGCTGACTTTGAACTCACACATATCTGCCTGCCTCTGCATCCCAAGCATAAGGATAAAAGGCCTGCAACATCAGGCCCACTACAAAAAAAAAATTTACTAAATTATAATGTAATATCATATAATGCAATGTAATATAATATAATATAAATGATGAAATATATAAAATTTATTTTGTTAATATTTTATTATTTATTGTTTTATTTTAATATTTGCCAATATTATCCAATGTTTACTATTAAATATTAAAACTGCATAAGGAAGTTATAAATAAGATTGTTCAATGGTGCATTCATAAGTTTTCCTCTGATGTTGCTATGTGATCATTCCCAGCCAGGATCTACATGTATCCTGTGTCAGTAGCCACACTCATTTAGCAGGAATCGAACAGGGATTCTGACATGAATGTGAACTGCTGTGTCTTAAGTACTTCTGAGATATTTTCCCACTTTCATTTTCGTTGTTATTTTCAGGAGTCTGTACTATTGTAAGTGGAGCACTACTAACAGAGAAGATGTCTAATAGCTGACTGGTGCTGCGCTAGTCTGCAAAGGCGTGACATTGAGAACATTAACATGTTCTCAGAGAAAAGAGTGAAGATAAGAAATAGACAGATACTGTAGTTGTTAAATTCAGGCTTTGGGGTTGGCTGGTTGGTTGATTACTGTGTTAGGTAGTTTCCTTGTTGCTGCAAAGCATTACCTTGACAAAAGCAATTTAAGCGGGAGGATGGGATGAGGGGTTTGACTGACAGTTCAAGGGCACAGTCAGTCTGTCCTGGCATGGAAGCATATGGCAGCAGGCGCGTGATGCAGCTGGTCATATTGCATCCACAAACAGGAAACAAAGAGAGAGAGAGAGACAAATGCTGGTGCTCAGCTCACTTTCTTGGGGACCATATTCCCATTTCAGCCTCCCTGATCTAGACAATCCCTCATAGACTTTCCCAGAGTCTTTTCGCTGTAGCGATCTTAGGTCCCATCAAAGTTGACAATCAATATAAACCATCTCGATTGGTTCTGGTTTGTGTTCGTTTTAACACAAAATCTTGCTGTGTAGCTGAGGCTACCTTGCAATTTGAGATCATCGTGCCTCGGCTTCCTGAGTGCTTATATTATTCCAAGTGCCACTACTCCCACCTTATTTTTTAATGCTCCAATACCACAGTGGGCACTAGTCTATCTTCTGGTCAGTAGAGGCATGGTGGCACAAACTAAAGTGGAGCAACAGGAAATAAGGAAACCAATACATGAGCAGGCCAACTGTAAATGGTGGTGAGTGCCTGGAGACAACAAATAGAGAGATGGCAGCACAAAGGAATGAAGGGGCACTTCAAACTCTGAATGCAGAGAACTAACATTGGCAAGGATTTCATGAGAAGCAGGAATTATCTGTGTTAAATCTCAGGACTTCACAGGCCGGGGAAGCACAGGGGAAAGGTAGAAGACAAGCACACTCTGTCCTGGCTGAAGATGGCAACTCAGCTTGTGGCTGGAAATGAGGGCAGGAAAGAAGGGAGGTACATAAGCAAGAACTGAACTTCTAGTGCCTGTACATGCTTGCAGAGAGCCTCTTAAGGCATACAGAGTTCACTCTGAGAACAAATGGAAGCTGCTGGAAGATATTAAGCCAAACAGTGACAAAAATCTGACTTGGACATTCTTCAGACAGTCTCTTCTTTTTGTAAGCTCAGTCTGCTTCTAAATCTGTAATCCTCCTGTCTCAGCCTCCTGAATACTGAGATTACAGGCATGTGCCATGACACCTAGCTTGACTTACATTTTAAATTGCTTTTCCTTATGTGTATGTATGTGTATCTGTGGAGAGGGGAGAGGATGTGATTGCAGATGCTTGTGGAGCCCAGAACAGCGTGTCAGATAGCCTGAGCTGGAGTCATAAGCAGTTGTGAGCACTCCAACATGTGGACTGGGAACTGAACTCCAGACCTCTGCCAGAGAAGTTTGTGTTCTTAACTTTAGAGCCATCTCTCCGGCCCCTTGATTTACATCCTCAAAAGATTTTATTCTTGGAGATGAAGAGACGGTTCAGCAGTTAAGAGCACTGGCTGCTCTTTCAGAGGACCTGGGTCCAATTCTCAGCACCAATATGGCAGCTCACAACTGTCTGTAACTCAAGTTCCAGTGTATTGGACTCCATTACACAGGCATACATATAGGCCAAACACCAATGAACAAAAAAATTAATAAAAATTTTTAAAGATTCTATTCTTGCTGCTATGAGGAAAATCAATTTTAGAAACAGAGAGGAAAGATCAGACAAAAGGCAACAGTGTTTACAATAAGCCGAGGTAGAAGTGAAAGTTAGGCACTCATGAATAGACAATGTATACATAAACTGGTATGTCCATAAATGGAATATTATTCAGCTTTTTGAAAAAGAGAAATGGAGGCTGGAGAGATGGCTCAGCAGTTAAGAGCACTGGCTGCTCTTCTAGAAGACCTGGTTCAAATCCCAACACCCACATGGCACCTCACAACTGTCTGTAAACTCAAGGGATCTGACATCCTCACACAAACAGACAAGCAGGCAAAATGCCAATACACATGAAATAGAAATGAATAATTTAAACATGTTTTAAGATTTAAAACATCTCCATGGGATCAGATGTTTGAATACTTGGTCTCCCACTTGGTGGCACTGTTTTAAGAAAGATCAGGAGGTGCAGACTCAGACACGTCTACAACAGGACTGGCCTTCACTGTAAAAAAAGCCAGCCATATGTGTAAATACACAGAGAATGAAATATTGTGGTTCCATCTATGGACTACATAGAATGGTGGAATTCATAGGATCAGGAAATGAAATTGTGTTTCACGAAGCCTAGCAGTAGAGGTGTTGAATGGGTCGACATCTTGGATCTGTGTGGATATAAATGTGAGGTGCATAAAAGCTATGAGCCTTGCACAGGTGTCAACTATCAAGACTGGGTAGCCTAAGGAAGGCAGGCCCAGAGAACTGAATTTGAAAATTCATGAATATATAAAGCCCAAAGAAGACAGCATTGGGGAAGAGAGATAGCCTTGGAATTGTATATGGCTTGAAAGCTTAGATTACATCATACAATACAAGAAATCAGACTATCTTTGTGCATAAACATTTAATCTCCCCTTTGTAAAGAAAAAAATGAGCTAAGATAAGGAGAAAATAAAGTCTTCATGAGGCACTGAAGAATTCACCACTTCTCTAACCCTGATGAGTGGTTATATGTAAGAGTTCATGGTCTCTAAGGCCTCTTCCACTTTTTCAGTATTTGATTTTTTTTTAAGTACATTAGTTTTTTGTCTGCATGTAATGTATGTGTAAGGGTCTCAAATATTGGAGTTACAGACAGTTGTGAGCTGCCATGTGGGTGCTGAGAATTGAACCCCAGTCCCTTGGAAGAGCAGTCAGTGCTCTTATCCACTGAGCCATCTCTCTAGTCCCCAGTCTTTGATTTTTTTTAATTGCCTTTTCTTTTGTACATTCAATTTCCAACTAATACATCCCCAAATGAAGGATGCATAGAGCAGGTTATCTGTCACGTCCGCAGTTGATGTAACACTGCACCCAAGAATAACCCTCAATATATGTGAACTATGATGGACCAGCAACTTAAGAAGGTATAGTCGTTTGAATGAGAATGTCCTCCATGGGACTTAAATACTTGATCCCCCATTGGTGACACTGTTTTATGGAAGTTCAGGAGGTGCAGGCTTACTGGAGAAAATATGTCACTGGCGACAGGCTTTAAGAGTGGAAAGCCTTGCCTACTTCCAGTTTTCTCTCTCTGTTTTATACTCTAGTTTGTTAAAGATATGGGCTCTCAGCTTCCTGCTCTAGTCACCAAGCCTATTGATTGCTATCAAGGCTCCCCGTCATGATGGACTCTTATCCCACGTGAACTGTCAACCCAAATATACTATTTCTCCTGTAAGTTGCCTCAGTCACGGTGTTTTGTCACAGCAATAGAAAGGTAGCTAACACAGGAGGTTCCACCTTAAGGAGAGTTCCTTGTTCTGAAAGAAATAGTCAGGCAGAATGTGGGATCATGGTTTTACTATTTCAGGAGCAACATCTGACTCTTGTCTGCATTGCCTAGAAACAAGAAAGTAGAACAAAGTATTCTAAGGAAAGGGCAAAGTTTAAAGGGTAAATGTCACCTTCTTTACTGTGAACTAAACATATGCGGCACAATAGGACCTTGAAAGGTTACACATAAGTAAAGACTGTATTTAATTAAGCAAAATAACCCTAATTATGATAAAGTCCTGGGTGATAAAGTTCCTGTCTGTCAATGCATATTGGGCCTGAGAACTCATCATCATTCATTCACACTCATTCACTCATGGATACTTGCCATCTAGGTATGAATTGATAAGACTTGCTCTCTGAGTGAATAAACTTTTTACTGACAGATGCTATGTAGATACATTTTGAGATTTAAGAATGGCATATTGTGTTTTTGCTCTTGCCAGTAAGTATATTAATTTCCTTAAAAAGACTTACCCTTCTGTTCTCAAATAATAGTACTCTGTTAAATCTTGTGGGATCTCAGTGGCCCTGGATGTTATATAGGGCAGAAGCAAGCTTTCCTGCAAACCAAAATGTAATAAGATGGCAATCTTTTAAGTACAGCATGGTTGAAAATGGATGTGTAGGTAAGTACTGTGTTACTTGATACATGGAAGCATGAGGATGAGGGTGAGGTCATGTGAGGTCCAGCTTTCCAAGAATTTGCTTTGTAGACAAGGCTGGCCTTGAACTCAGGGATCTGCCTGCCTCTGCCTCCAAGTATTAGAGTTAAAGGTATGCACCATTGTACCTAGCTCAGTATATTTTTTAGAACAAGCTAGAGACTCACTTATATTTCCTTTTAACTGTAAGAAACCAATATACTTTGCTGTATGCTTGTGTTTGTTTTAAAGAAATGGCACTTCTCTGTTTCTTAGGCTGTTCTCAAATACCTGGGCTCAAGTGATCCTCCTGTCTCAGTCTCCTGAATAGCTAGTACGACGGAAACATACCACTATGCCTGGCTGGTGAGTTGGAAGCTAATAAGGTTGGCTGGATGCTAGTTCATAGCTCGGGCTTCTATGAGCTCCAGCTGGTGGATACACCTGCAATCTGAAGTCTACTGAGGTGAGTAAACCTGTGGATGTTCTCTGTTGGGAAGCCAGCAGATCTCTCCAAATGACGACCAGTTCAGGGCATACTTGATTCCCCTAGAGAGTTTGCAACACACTACTGTGCATGTTGCTAATAGTTCATCACCTTTGGCATTTTCTTTATTCCTCAGTAGTTAATCAGCTGGGAGATTTTGTTTTCACTTTGTTTTGTGTGTGTATGGTGTGTGTGTGTGTATGGTGTGCGTGTGTGCACATGTGGTTCCATGCAGAAACCAGAAGAGGATGTCAGTTGTCTTCCTCTATCATTCTCCACCTTAGTTTTTGAAACATGATCTCTCAATAAAATGAAAGCTCATCATTTCAGAGAGACTGGTTGGCCAGACACCTCCTAGAATCCACTTTCTCTGCCCCCTCCCATACTAGGCTCCGCCTGGTCATGCCTGTCTTTTACATGAATGCTAGAGGTTTACATGCATATCCTCTTCCTTACATTTTAAATGTTCTTGCCCACTGAGTCACCTCTCCACATCCCCATGTTAAAGGCTGTGATGGTCTGAGTGAGAAATTATTTTATAGACTCTCATTCTCTCTCTCTCTGTCTCTCTCTCTCCTCTTATACTTGAGGTTTCCCACATAGCACATTTTCTTGCATTTTTTCATCTAAAATTTTTTCTATTTAGAATTTTTAAATAACTCATAATATTTGCAAACCACACCAGAATACATAGATTATTATTTATCATATAGAACACCTCATGGTAAACATAATTTGTATGCTGGCTGACTTTCTGTGAGAGAATGCTACCATGAGAGAATGTAGTTATTGGCAGAATCGAAGATTCGAAGACAAAACCCAACAGAGTAGATGGCTTAAACTCATAGACTTCTTCTATTGGCTTTCAGGTTCTGGGAGGTTTTTGAACACTTGGTTCTCAGTTGGTGGTCCTGCTGTTGGAGGTGCAGCTTTCAGGAGGAAATCTGTCACTGAGCAGGCTTTGAGAGTTTACAGTCTTTCCCCGCTTCCAGTTCTGGATCTGTTCCAGGTTTGCAGTTGAAGATGGGGTCTCTCAACTTCCTGCTTTGGTTGCTTAACATCATGGCTCTGCTGCCATGATGGACACTTCCTCTGGAGGCATAAACCAAAATAAACTCTTTCTTCCACAAGCTGCTTTTGGTCTTTTTTTTTTAATTTTTTATTACAGCAACAGAAAAGTAACTAACAAGAGGAGTAGGCCAGACTGGTCCTGAATTTATGATCCTTCTTCCTTTACCATTTCACCATATCCTACCAGGTTCTCGGCCACAAGCAACTGTTTGATTTTGGAGTCTTCCAAGAGTGGATGGAGAAAGATGATTATAATTTCTCTTTCACCACAAGACATGTTTCCTATAAATCAAGGAAGCATTGCCTAACCTGTGGCTCCTAGACCCAATTGCAACATAACCCACCTCCCCAAAGCCTGGGAAACATCACCACTCTCTCATTCTAGGAACCTTCAGGCAAATAGCAGCAAAAGTTGGTGACACTCTCATGCAGCAAGAGAGGAAAACATGAGTAGCAGGTCTCTAGGCTGCAGCAGCCAAAACAAACCCACCATACCTGTGGATGTGTAAGTGAGTTCTCTAATGAGAGCTGTCACATGCTCGTTACTGCAAAACAAATGCCTTTTGGCTGCTTTTTTCCTTCTGATTAAGAAGAAAGCAAAACTGTAACACAATTCTTAAACAAATTTTAAATGGTATCATCATTGCTAATGCTTTTTTTTTTTACAATTCAGTTCATCACTGCAGGCAAATCAGTTTCTCATTCATAAATTCTCTGAGTGTCAAAACAATGTACATGATCATTTATCATAATGTAACGTATCTTAGAGAGCAATCATAACATAAAGAAGACTCTCTCACGTAAAGGACAGCCTATTTTGATATATTTTAAAGGCAAACCTTGGTTGGCTAGTTACTAATTTGTTGCTATGAGCAACATGATATTTTATTTTGGAAACCTTCAAGATTCTATTTACTCTGAATTCCTAAGCTGCTTTTCTCTCTCTCTCTCTCTCCCTCTCTCTCTCTCTCTTTCTCTCTCTCTCTCCACTCTCCTCTTTCTCACTCTCTTTTGATACTTTAGGTTTTCCACATAGGACATTTTAAGCATTTTTTTCTAAATCTAAATCTTTTTCTATTCAGAAGTTTTAAATAACTCATAATATTTAAAAATCATATCAGAATACATAGATTGTTATTTATCATAAATTTATCATATAGAACCTCTAGTGGTAAATATGACATTATGCTAGCTGTCTTTCTGTGAGAGAATGCTACCATGAGAGAATGTGATTATTGGTAGAACCTCAGATTCAAAGACTATTTTAACAAAACTCAGCAGAGTAGATGGCTTTAACTCATAGAACTCCATTGGCTTGAAGGTTCTGGAAGCTAGGGAGTCAAAAACCAAGATGGGATCAGGGAGTTCTTTGAAGGCCCTTGGGAGGAATTTTCACCAACTTCTTCTAGCTTCTGATTCCTGGAAGTTCTTGCCCTTCCATAGTTTGCTAATTACTCCACGTTCTGCCTCCTTTTCACACAACCTTCTCCCAGGTGCCCACGTGTCAGTTCTCTCCTTATGGGCTCTGGGCATATTAATATAATATTGTTTTAACTTGATATACATCTTCAGTCAAGACACTGTCTCTGAGTGAAGCTCCCTTCACAGCACCAAGATCACTGAGCACAGAATCATTCAGTCCCAGAGCTCACATTTATGAGGTTCTGCTCAGCACATGAGGCCACCAACATAGTGCCAACCTCTCTGTCACTGGGTCAAGTTCCAAGACCCAGCATCCAAATGGTCAACTTTGCACAGTGCTAGGGCAGGGAAAGGAAAGACTGTTCTCCTTCTGTTACCTTTCTGCCAGGAGACCCCAAAGGGAGCTCCCAGCAGGGAAAAGACCATTTGCTTTCTCGAAAAGAGCCTGACAGAAAGAGAAAGTGGAGTCTGTGCTGTCAAAAATGAAAGAATTCTACATTTCCATTTTCATGATTGTTTACAAATCACGTGTGACATCCCCCATCCCCAAGAGAAAAGAATTAAAGGAATTCACCACAGCTTGTGTGTAGATCAGCCAAAAACACTTGACTGCAGGGTTGGTGATCCATGCCTTTAATCCCCAGCACATAAGAAGCAGAGTCATCTGAAAATGGGGCTGTCATCTTCCACCAAGGTCATTTAGGGACATGTCCAGCCCATTAATGTTCAAATAAATATTAAATATCTGAAAAAAGTTAAATATCTGCACATCCATTAAGTGTATATCTATGATATTAAACTTGAATATAACCATTATTATCTTTAAAAAGAAAAGGAGTTATCCCCCACAGCTAATGGCTGGCTGGTGTCCAGTAATCCATGCATTTTTTTGCTCAAGGAGGAAGACCCAAAGAATCATGGCTCCTCTTTGTCTAATAAATTTTAACAAAAACTGTTGCTAGATATTTGGAAGAAAAATAAAGGTTGTAGTATGTGTCATATCAAAGTCATTAATCACAAGGTAATATTGTCAAGATGATCTATAGAATTGACCATAGCCTTAAATAAAATACCGGGTGTGAATTTCTTCTAAAAGAAATTGATGTGTTAATCCTAAAATTTATATGGAAATGCAAAAGATCAAGGATATGCAAAACAATGTTGAAAGAGAAAAACAAAACCTAAGGACAAATCTACCTGATTTAAAGACTCAGCATAGAACTCCACTAGTCAAGACAGTGGGATGATCAGGGACAAAGATCAGTAGTCTAGAGTCTAAAACCTACCAATGAAGCCAACCGACTTCTGAAAGATATTGAAGTAGTTTCAATGCAGAAAATATGGTGTCAGAACAATATGCATCACGGGAGAGGTCCCTACCCCCACCTTATGAAAAATCTAACTCAGAATAGATGAGATCTAAACATGAAAGAATTACAAAATGTCTTTTTAAGTCAAATGAAAACTGTTTGATCTTGGGAAAGATGTCTTCAACACAAAACAAAAGTCCTAAGATGATAAATTGGACATCATCAAAATTTAAACTTCCTGCTTCTTGACAGACACATTAAGAAAATGAAAGAGCAAATCACAGCCTAAGAGAAAATGAGGCAGACACATCTGACAAAGACTAATGTTGCAGGAAATACTTTAAAATTCTTGTAACTCAATTATAAGAAGACAAGGCATTGAATCTTAGAAACCATGCAAAAAGTGGTAACACTCCACAGAAAGCAAACTGGATTAAGCATTATTAATCATAAAAAATATGCAAATTAAAACTCACCATTAACTTAACTAAAATTTTAAAAGACTGATAATATGGAGGTTTGGTGAGAATACAAGACAAAGAGAATTCTCATAGATTTTTGGAGAAAGCAAAATCACGTGACCATTTTGATATAATTTAGCAAACATTCTCAAAATGTTAAATATACATTTATTCTAATACTCAGATGTCCTAAATTTGAGTATTTATCTAAGAGAATAAAAACAACTTGTGATGAGTGTGTTAAGGAAATAATAGCAAAAATTTTAATAGCAAAAAACTGGAAGCAGTCCAGATGTTTAATAGCAGATGAATAGAGAAACATTGTGGTATATCCATAAAATGGAATACTACTCAGCCTACATGGAAGTTCCACTAAGTGAAGTGTCCTGCTAACAGGTACAAAGACCATTTTCTGTTCCTTTGGATCTGTTGATTGTAGGATAGTCATCCTGTACTATATGGATAAAATCCAGTTACAAGTAAATACATTGCATGTATGTCTTTCTGGATCTGGGTTAGTGGGTTAGAGGGTGGGAGGGTAGGACCGGGAGAGGCGGAGGGAAGGGGCTGTGATGGAGATGTAACTTGAATTAATGAATAAATATTTTTTTAAAAAAAGAATACTACTCAGCAATTTAAAAAAAATAGACTTTGGGGTAGATCATGGCAATAAAATGCTTAGTGAAAAGCAAAAAAAATATCTAATTCCTATAAAATACTTGAAAGTTCTACCTAGTATTTGAGAACAAGACCCTATCAATAGTTACTTGAACCTTACAGGAGTAGTGGAAATGAATGGGAAAGAATATAGGAACATGGTGAAAATATTGTTTTGATTGTACTGGTGACTATTATCTATCTATCTATTCATCTATCTATCTATCATACTAAATATCATAGATAGATAGATGGATAGATAGATAGATGGATGGATGGGTGGGTGAGTGGGTGGGTGGGTGGGTAGGTAGGTAGGTAGATAGATGACTAATTGAACAATACTCTTAAAATGAGTCTATGGACTCATTTTAAGAGTGTTGTTCAGTTAATTATAATCAATATATATCATGTATAAATGATTACATACTCATGTTGATGTTTTCAGACTATTATATTAATTCATGGAATCCATGCTTTCTCATCTTCTTGGAAGGTCTATCTATCTCTTAGGTCAATGTGCTACTGGCCAATGTTACCTCTGCATTTGAAGTATTTGTTTGAAATACTTTTAACAATATCACTTTATTAACTGAAAATTAAAATCATCACACAGATAGTTTAAGGAAGCTACTCAACTACTTGCCCAGTCCCAAATTTAATGGATGCCAGTTCTGTACATTTAGCAACCCCATTCTGAAGCCACAGAGCTTTACTTAGGGCTTTCCACTTGCACTATCAATTAAATTTTTACTCACTTATCTGTGGTGGTTTGAACAGGAATAACCCCCACAGACTCATGTGAGTGAATGCTTGGCCCATAAGGAGTGACACTATTAGGTATGGCCTTGTTGGAGGAAGTGTGTCACTGTGAAGGAGGGCTTTAAAGTCTTATATATTCTCAAACTACACCCAGTAAGACAGTCTCCTCCTTGCTGTGACCAGATGAAGATATAGAACTCTCAGCTTCTCCAGCAGCATGTCTGCCTACACACTGTCATGCTTCTCACCATGACAGTAATGGACAAGACCTCTGAAACTGTAAGCCATCCCCAATTAAATGTTTTCCTTTATAAGAATTGCCTTGATCATGATGTCTCTTCACAACAATGAAATCAAACTAAGACACTTATCCAACACACAGAAGTAAAAACTAAAATAAAACAAACAACCAAGCAGACTATAATGGACTTGGAGCCAGAAAAAAAAAAAAATCACTTTACAACTCCCGTGTCCTTCTGCCCACACTCCAGTCTTTCTCATTACCGAACACCTCATGTGCCCCTCACATGTGAACCTCAGCCTATGTACAGGGGTATAAATACAGGTATAGTGTAAAGATTATAAAGGAAACCAAGAAAGGAGGGCTATTTGGAATCTTTGGTGCAAACATTAAGTAGATTTTGTGTAACATAATATAGATTAAAGTGGACTTGGTACATTGTCATTAAATGATAAAGTATATTTAAAAACACTACACTTAAAGGTGAATTTTGAGATATATTATGTCCAAGGGTCCACTTTAGTAAAGTAGTAAAAATGAGATGCTTTAATGGCAATGGAAAAAAAAAATGCTGTCTCTAAGTTCTGAAAAGGAGTTTTGGCAGGGCCATGGCTCCCTAAAAGCTTCAGGAAATGTTTTTTCTCCTGAATCCTGGTAGCTGCAGTTTTTGGATTTCCTTGGCTTTGAAAGGGCCTCACTGTAACCTCTGCCTTTGTTCTCATGACCTCCTCCCTGCCTGACTTCAACTTCACCTGGCCATCACCTCTTAAGGACATCACTCACAGAATTAGGACCTGCCCTCTTCCATCATGACCTCATCTTAACTAATTATATCTGCAATGACTCTTTCCAAATAAGGTGATGTTCTGGGGTAGCAGGAATGAGGACATCAGCTTATCTATTCAAAGGAGTCAAGGATACAACTCAAACCACCACAGAAGTAAAAAAAAAAATGTTGAACCCACTCCTTATTTTACAGGACAAGAGAACCCAGGCCCACCCCTTACTGAACAAAAGTAGGGTTATGAATCCATGTCTCCATTAGTCTAGTCACCACCATTCTGCTCCTTGATTTACAGAATACCTAAGAGTTCCAGCCTTGAGCTGGACAATGAGGATGTGAAGATGAACCTTGACCTCATAAAGGGATGAGAAGCTGCAGACACACTAAAACACCCTGTGGCAGTCATAGAAATGTTTCCAAAGTTCAAAATGTGGCAGACAAAAGAAAACAACCGCTTACAGATGTCCAGCTGTTACTGGAAAGTAGTGACATTTGAGTCAGGGCCTCCAGAAGAGGCACTGTCTCTCTAGAAAAGACAGGGTCGAGAGTCAGAACAACAAGATTATGGGTTTGTTTGTTTGTTTGTTTTCACCAACCAAAGCGTGAACAAACTCAGGACTAGAAGCATGAGATGACATTCATCATGCTGAGGAAGGCATCAACAGCAGCGTGGTTTTACCGGGTGGTAGGTGACATAGGATTATGAAGGAGAGCAGAGCAAATGCCTTAGAAGAGTGATAATGAATAGACTCTTGTATCAGGACGGTTAGATGTTATCCTGTGCCAAACATAAAACCAATCAAATATTTTTAAGCAAATAAGTAATAATAATATATGTCCTCATAAGTACAGAAGTATTCATAGGTATGGGATTTATTTAAAGGGAAGTATAAAGGGGGTCATTAGTTAAGCGAGCTCCTTAAACTAGAGGCTTCAAGCAGCATCTAAGAGAAAGAATGTGTAGAAACCAGAACTCGGGAAAAGGGAGAACTCTGAAATTACTTTACAACATGAAGTGTATAGGAGAGTAAGGAGATGACATTTAAAGATTCAGATCTTCATTTATGTTCCTCTTTTGAGGATAAATAGGTTGCAGTGTGCATTGCAGGGATAGAGACGGTACACTGAATTGAAAATAAATGATAACATGATGGTGAAGAAAAATAAGTAGAAGCTATGATCTCAGCTGACACTCAAAATGTGGCTCTGTGATTTATAGTCACTTGATATGACACACATTTGATTGGAAGATGCTCCCCCACACTTAATCATTTCTGTTTATTTTTTTAAGTTGTACACATGTTTGTATTAGGTGTGTGAGTGTGTGTGTGTGTGTGTGTGTGTGTGTGTGTGTGTGTGTAGGGGGCTATACAGACCTGTACATATGTACACAGTGGAGGGGACAATGACAGATGTCCTCTTTTATTACTCTGACTTATTCTCTTGAGACAAGGTTGCTCACTGAACCTTGAGTCCACCACCCTACCCCCACCCCACCCATGTGGGCCTGCAGCAGTCTGAGCAATCCTTTTGTGTCTGTGCTCAAGCACCCCAGCCTTAGGGTAATAGGCACAGCTGTCCCTATGGCTTGCTATGTGAGTGCTGGGGGGTCACATCTCAGGTCCTCCTGCTTGTGCATGGAACTATGGCTTTGAAATGTCTTTTTGGTTCTTGGTGGGGGTTTTTTCGGGGGGGATGTTGTTTTTCTTTGTTTGTTTGTTTGGTTGGTTGGTTTTTGATGTTTGGTTTTCCAAGACAGGATTTCCCTCTATAACCCCGAAGTCCTGGATTCTGTACACCAGGCTGGCCTTGACCTCGGAGATCTACCTGCCTCTTCCTCCCAAGTGCTGAGATTAAAGGTATATACCACCACAACCCTGGTTTAATAGTTTTGGTTTGAGACAGAGTTTCTCTGTGTAGCAGCCTTGACTATCTCGGAAATCAACTTGTTCTACCACACCCAGCTTATTTGACTTTTTAAAGTTAGTGTACAGAGCTGGGTGGTGGTGGTCACCTCTAATCCCAGTGCTCAGGAGGCAAGGGTAGGTGAGAGCTCTGAGTTCAAGGACAGTCTGATCTACAGAGCAAGTTCCAGGACAGCCAGGGCTACACAGAGGAACCTTATCTCAAAAATTGAAAGAGACAGTATACAGAATAACTGGTTTTATTATGACATTTTCATTTATGTATATTTTGTACTTAGCTTATTTTTATACATTCCCCTGGTTTCTCACAGACCTGTCCACTCGTTGCTGGTAATTTTCCTTCCTCAAGGAGTCTCAGCCCATGCTAGATTCTGAGTATAAGAGAAAACATTCAATATTTGTTTAGCTCAGAGTTTCTAAATGCCCAGAACAGAACGAAAACTCATCCCCATGCTTAGTCACTGTGTGTAAAGGGTAATACTAAGAAGCCAGCTTCCCATGGATAAGAATGCAAAGTGACTCTCCTGGGAAGAGAAGCAATGCTTCGCCCACATCTAGCTCGGGAGCCTTGGCGCAAGCATAGAGATAAACATAGTATCCAGGGTTCCAGAAGGCTGGTTTCGGCCATCCAGACTCTGGCCTCATTTCTCTCCAGTGTGTATGTTCTTCACGGCTACCTCATCTCCACCACAAGAATTTCATTAGCAACGGAAAGCGCATTTCTGTAAAAAGTAAGGATATTGAAGATTATCAATGCAAGATTACTCCCAAATAAGTCACAGCTGAATCCCATTTTTCCAAAGCAATTCAAGGTGAGAGTAAAACTCCATTTACAGGGCAAATTGTACACGGAGGTCGGAGTGTACTTCATGACTCCATGTCCATGTTTGTAAGTGACCGGGTTCCACCCGTGATCTGACACACAAGGGCTGCTCTGGACTGTGAAGATGTAGAAGGTTTGCTGAGTCTAGTTCTGAGCTCATGGTTTTCAGAAGAAAAAGAAAGAGAGAGACAAAGTTCAGCTATGATAGAAACTTTAAAAAATAATAGCAATAAATAATGCTTACCATATGCCCATGTATTCTCCCTTGACAAGTAAGATAAAGTTTCAGGCTTTCCATGTTGCTGACAGAAGAGCACGCACACAAGTGAGTTGAAGGCTTGAGTGTCTCTGTTCCCCTGTTTTGAGTTACAGAGATCAGCCTCACACAGAATCAAAGTGTGGACTTGGGTGACCCATAAGCATGTTAAGAGACATTCAAGGGAACTCGTTAACCACTGTTTCACTCCTAACACACATCCTGATGGCCTGCATCTGCCTAGAATTACCCAGAAGCCACCACATCCAAGTCTTTATTAGTTGCTTATACAAAATCTCTGGTACCGTCTGTTTCAGAGCAGGAACAGGGGAACAAAAAGCCCTCTGGCAGCTCTCTACCTTTTGATGGTAAAGTAGTTTTTTACATTATTCTATAGCTTTTTTCAACCTTATATGATGGTGTTTTGAAATATGTATGTCTTTGTTTACCCTGTTTTTGCATTCATAATTAAAACACATTCAAGTAGTATCCATTTAGTAATCTTTAGGCTGGAGCAATGCTTGTTTTAGTGTTTCCATCATGAGCATTAAAATGTAACATGGCTCTATAAATAATGATTTTTGATGTCAACAAAACATTTACATATATATATGTATATATATATATACTCATTGGCCTCTGATCTTATTCTGATACTTCATTTGCAAGGCAAACATACTGTAGTAAGAAGTAGACAGCACACCATGGAAAATCTATTTCCAAGGACAGCAGTGCAAGTGCCATATCTTGCTTTCAGGTATTGTAGATTTTTTATCTTGAGTATAATAGCTTCAAACATTAACCAGCCATTTGCTTCATAAGCTTGAACACACATCTCACAGTGGAAAAGAAATCGGTGATTGGAGTTCCTGCATAAAGTGCTATTCAGAGTAGCCCCACAGTCATTAAAACATAGAGTTAGTTTTGTGAATGGCATCAGTGAGCAATCCTTCTGATGTAAAGAAAGCAGTAGGAATAAACTTTAAGTCAAAGGCAAGTTCTTCTGGTCCCTCATCCACAATGTTTATCCCAGTGGGATATGATACAGTCTGTGCAATTGTTATACTCCATGATAATTATAAAGAGCAATAACATGTGGTATGAATAGAATGTGTAACAAAGACCAGCAGTGGATGGTAAAGTAAACCCCTGGTTATGTCAAAACTAATAACTTATTTACGCAGGCAGAGTCAATGAGTTAATCTGTCAGATGAGCCCTGTGTTTAAGCCTCACTGATAGTACACATGGCTTTTCTGGCTCATCATTTTCAACAGTTCCTTCCGAATCATTTTAAGGATTATGTGCAATTGACTAGATTTCATTAATGGCTTATGTGAGAACACATGCTCATATCTTGGAAGGTGAGTCTAGGGTAGTCGTGGGAGCAACTGTAATTTGCCTATTTGTAGCTTCTGGCGGTAGGTGGAGTATTCTAAGACCCCTTTTTCATAAACAGCATTCACTACCGAAGAAAACAGCATCCTTCTTTTGTAGAAATGGAAGCAGCTGTGGCATAAGACACCTGAGGCATCTTTAAAACAATAAGGATCCCACTGTACACTAACAAGCTGGGTGCTTCTCATAGGTCTCCCCATTTTACTTTGATATAATATGCAGATCTTTTCTTCCTATTGAAACCTTTACATTTTTATTTATAAATTCACAAGAGGATCCGTTTCCGACACACACAGCCTCATAAATGATGTTCAGTAGTTGAAACAGTCCGTGCTCATGTAAGGAACTGGGCGCCCTCCTCGATTAGAATGCTATTTATTGCCACCAGCTGCACTGCCTAGCTAAGAAAGTTCTTGACAACAGCGATTGCTTTTCAGCCCCGCTGCTGCTTCCGGCTGCTCACAGAGGCTTCTATTTCCAAACGAAGCCACCCCTCTCAAACTCCTCTGTTTCGCAGATTCTTCCTGTCACTGTGGTATGACGGTGGAGGGTGGTGGGGGAGGGGACTGCACCCCCTTGTGTTTTCTGAGCTCCCCGGGCTGTAAATCGAGATTTGTTGTCTAACAGCATGGGCCTGCAAGCTACCAAACGCATCCGGGTATGTGCCCAACATACAGTAATGGGTTTTTGAAAATTAAGATGTGAATTTAGCTTGCGACCAAAGGATATTTCAGACTCACCACGTGTATCTCAGGAAAGTAGCACTGCGTACGCGTACTTGAGTGGTAGGCACTGGGCTCTATTTTATTACATTTTATAGCAGGGAAAACTAGACAAAGGTAATTACTCTTCTCTTAAAGACTATTATTACACGTGCATGAACAGTTAAGTCTGCTGTGATTTTCTCTGCTGCCTGTGCCGATGGCATCCAGACCATCCAAGCAGGAAAGGTATAGAAATAGGGGTCTCAGCTCATTTCCTATTGCACAGTAAGTCCACTTTGAAAGGTAATCTTCCAAACCACAATGTGTGCACCAACACACCAGCGCCTTCCATTAGCTGTGGACAGGATCTATGTCCGTATCTTGTATGTGCCAGTGTGAACACTGGCTCCTGGGCCTTCTTTTTTTTTTTTTAATTCTTCCACACATAATTGGGCTCCCAGAGCCCACGGAGTGCACAGCTCCAGACAGTGACAGGAGGAGACATCTCTCCGTTAACATGGAAACAGAATTTCCTTTCTCTCCTCCGGAAAAGAGATTCCCTCTAGGTCAAGGCTGAGGCTTTGTGCAGCGTGAGGAGGGCAAGAGTGTGTGGAAGACAGCTCCTTAACCTGTGGTCTTGGAGAGCTCTCTTGAAGTGGTGTCAGGCCCTCCAGCCTTCAGAAGCAGCAGATTTCTCCCCTTGACTAAACAAGAGGACAAGCAGAAAATTGATTTCGAGACATTTTCTTGGAGATAACGATGGGAAATTAGAGCTTCAAGGCTCCTTGTCCAATCAGAATCTCCAACAAAGACAGACTCCGAGAGTTCTGTGCTACCCAGCAATGCAGCTGTGAAGCACTTGAGATAAAGTCATTGGGTCCCTCCTCAGACTGCACTTCTAATTCAACAGGGGACTGAGTTTAAACTGTACAGCCAGTTTGGGTCTGATTTATAGTGACTTTCACCTGGAGTTCAGCAACTACTCAGCAGCCAAGCAGTGTTATCTGCATCATGGTATGGCAGAACCAAAACAAAAAATTGAAACACCTGATATCACCTACTGGCTGAGAAGAGCTGACAGAGCTGCCCAGTGCTAACTTTATGCTGTGTTGTTTCCATTTTTAATAAAAAAATAGTGCATTTAATTATTTGTGTATGTGTGTGCATATGTGTGTACCACATGTGTAATGATGCCCATGGAGATCAGAAGAGGGCATAAGATCCCCCGGAACTGGAACTACAGATGGTTGTGAGCTACATAATGTAGGTTCAGCTTCAGGAGGGCAAGAGTGTGTGGAAGACAGCTCCTTAACCTGTGATCTTGGAGAGCTCTCTTGAAGTGGTATCAGGCCCTCCAGCCTTCAGAAGCAGCAAATTTCTTCCCTTGACTAAACAAGAGGACAAGCAGGTCCTCTGCAGGAACAGCCAGCACTTTTAAACATTGAACCGTCTCTCCATCCCCTGTTGTTTCTTTTGAAGCAATATCAGATATTTGATTAAGCAGGAGGAATAACACAAACTAAATGTTGTGTATGGAAAAGGGAAAATGCTGAATTAAGAAGGCTTGGGTGCCCACCCTCTGGGGTACTCACAGGCCCTTACTGTTCATCACACCCATCTCTGTGGAGGATAAAAGGCAGATGAAGGTACTGTCCCCTAAAAGGGCACCATTCCCTACCTACCACCTGCCAGCAGGTACCACTGGTTGCCACTACTGTCATAGTTGGTATTAATTGCAAAATTTAGGATCACCTGAGAGATGACAACTTGGGCATGTATGCCTGTGGGAGGTTATCTTGATTTGAGGTGAGAAGACCTGTCCACTATGGGTAGCATGATCCCCCTGGCTAGGATTCTGAGTTGTAGCAGTGGAGAAAGTGAGCTAAGCGACAGCATGCATTTATGAGCTCTGCTTCCTGGTTGTGAATGTAACATGATTAGCTGCTTTAAGCTCTCAATGCCTTGACTTCCCCACCTGCTATGATGGACTGTGCCTTGAATTGTGAGCAAAATAAATCCTTTCTTAGGAGGAGGATGAGAGGGAGGGGAGGGAGAAGGCAGCTGGGTGCTAGTGAATAGTGAATGACAAGACCATACAGGAGTCACCAGAGACTGAGCTCCTTGCTCATTGTCCGTCTAAGCAAAGTAGGAAAGGAGAATGTTGATGAAATTACTTATTTCTACTAAACTATAGATAATTTCATACCAAAAACATTCATAGTAGGGGATTTGGTAAAGCATTTGCATGAGTATGTGTGTTCTTTAATGAGGTTTAAAACAGGTAAAATATTGTAATAGGGAATAAAGATTAATAATTAAAAATTACCAAGAAAAGACCAATAACACTAGTAGTGGGACGTAATTCTGAAGGTGGTGAGATCCTGAAAGGCAGAAATCACAATAAAAATGACTGATGTTCTCTGACAAAGTAACCTTTGAACTGAGCATAGCATAGCCGAATCGCACCCGTTTAATGAACATCCACTGATGATATTAGCAATAAACATTTCAGCTAGAAAAATATGTGAGTGAAAACGTGTCCAAAGGGATGGCTCAGCAGTTAAGAGCATGTACTGCTTTTGGACCCACACATCAAGTGGCTCACAGCTGCCAGTAACCACAGCTCTGGTGGATCTGGCTCCCCCTTTTGGACTCCATGGATACTTGTACTCATGCATGCACAGACACACACATATGCACATAATTTAAAATAAAATGAACATTTTAAAAAGTATATTCAAATAGAAAGGGGCACTTGAATCTGTTTCTATTTGCTCTCAGACAGTGGTTTGAATTCCATTCTGTGGAACCCATCCAGTAAATACATCCTATGGACCTCCCAAAGGGTGGGCAATAAACTAGCTGATGAACAAATTCTACATCTCTAGTATAGTCTCCTTAACTGTAATTGTGATCTATAGAAGCATCTTGAGGCCCCTATTAAAGCAGCTTCAGGTCCATCCACACTCCTTGGCTATGTCATGAGACAGACACTTTTTACTGAGCTCTACACAGTAGTCTATGTAGTGCTTCCCTACTCTCTTTGAGATTTGGTAGTTGTCTTCAGTAACATCATAAAAATCCTCCCCTCTGAAATTCCCAACTGAGTTTGACTTAGCAATTGGGGTCAAAATTTTGGAACTTCCTAACAGCTGTGGATTCTTCTCTTTCTACCAAAGAGGAAAAATTATTGAATGGCTAAATCTAATGTTCAATTCCAGGAAAAGAAATCCTTGGAGTAAATCAATTAATTGATACCCTGATGTCCTGCCATGATTTCTCCATTCATTACATCAGATCAGCACAAATCTCATTGGATTGGAGTAGTAATTATCATTCATCTCAAGTGAACCCCAGAGGATGGAATAGCTCAATCCACAAGATTTTATCTTAGTTGCAGGAAAGTAAAATGAGCACTTTTAGCAGTTACCCTAAACAGAATTATGCAGAACAATTACAGACCTGTGTCCATATATGATCCACAGCTGGACCATCTCAACTTGGGAGTCTGGCTTCCCTACTTGGTAGCTATGTGGCCTTAAGAACATTGCTATTTTTCAATGCCATATCTGTAAAGTGAAAAGAATTTAAAAAAAGAAATGAGAATATATATATATGATATCTATATATCATATATGCACATATATATGTATATATGCCTGTTGATCTCTTTTGTGTAGTCACAGCATAAAGTTTAGTTTACATTTTTGTGAAGACTTGATGTACTACCTTGGCTATCCTGGTTAGATGAATCTCTTCTTCCTAAACCTTATCCTCTTATTGTTTATTAGGACCAAACACCCACACCCTCCCCACTCAACACACTCCTCAAATCCCTCTTCCCCACAGAACCTGACTTGTATAAGTAAGATGATAAATCTCTTTCCCCTTCATTTTCAATGAGCTACTTATACAACACAAACATTGAGCACACCAAAGCTTGTAAGTCAATGTTTACATTACATCCCAGCCAATGTTTTTGCATTGTGCACAGTTGAAAATGTAGGCTTCTTGCCAGGCAGTCGCTTTGCCTGTTTGATTTTCTCTGAATTCATACATGACCATAGTTGAGGGGTGCGGGGTCATAGAAGCAGTATTTTTAGAATATTCTGTGTCGTGTAACATCCAAAAGGTGAATATTAGGGAAAAAAGGAAGGAAGAGGGCAATAGTGACAGCCAGGAGGGGACCCTGAAGAAGAGAACAGCATCATGGGAGGTGTTCTCTCTAATCAAAAGGAACTGGACTCAGACAAGTCTTCCTGAGAGTTGTGTATCCAAATAAGGCTTCCTTTTGGTAAAAGAAACCCTTTCTCAAAATCTTCCTGCCCAATTCTCCGTAAGTGGAAGATAGCATATAATTACTGTGGCCATTTTTCTCTTTCTTGGGAGGAATAAGTAAAAATAAAGCAACCTTCACAAATTACATTTACTTGTCTAAAGGGAAGATTTAGATGTATGGTAGATGTTTCTATATTTTCTAAGAAAGAAAGTGGTAAACAAATCCACAGGTTACAAATATTTCATCTAACTTACTCCTGAGTTGGAGTCACCTCTGTGGTTTTCTAGGAATTGGATTCTCATCAAACTCATAAAGGACAGACAAGACAAAAACCAAAATAATAATAATAATAATAATAAACAGAATTAAGATAAGGTTGAAGGAGAACTGGACCCACATCAAAGTGCTGAAAGGGAAGAAGAAGGTGGATTGCCTCATTCACGGGAGGTTCTCACACTTTGAATAGCAGCCAAAAGGACTTGCACGGTGAATCCACTTGAAACGAAACCATAGTTTGACAGAAAGTTCAAAAGGGTATTATTTAGAATTATTTTAGAAAGCAAAGCTGAAATTATGAAGGCAAATCTGTTTATCTTATAAGAAATTAAGTATACCTTATAATTCAATACAGCTCTCCCCAAAATCAGAAAGAGAGAACCAAGCATTGTTCTTGTTGCTGCTGTAATTTTACAACAAAATTATGAGGCTGCAAATGCCCCAGTTACTTCATATTTTGCTTATGCATCTCAGAACGGTATCTCAGAAACTATTTGAAGTTTTTTTCCCCCAGTTGGTATTTTCAGGGCTCTCACCAAGCCTTTGGCAGTTGCATTCTCTATTTATGTCCCCCAATTCTCTGACTCCTCAGTTTCTCAGTTCTACTTGTTAAAGAAACTCTGACAGATCCTTATGTGTGGAGTAATGAGTAAAATGTGAGTTTTACATTGCATTGACACATTATTTTTATGGATCCATATATCATTTCCTTCTGCAGTAAACCTGTATTATATCATGTTGTCAACTTTTATTTTTTTCTTTTAGATTTAAAAAATTTATTTATTCATTTATTGATTTTGCATCCCAATGGCAGCCCCCTCCCTCCTCTCCATCTGTTCCCACCTGCCCATCCTTTCTTCCCTTTCCCTTCCCCTCAGAAAAGGGGACCCCCCCATTAACCCACCCCGGCTCTTCAAGTCACATTAGGACTAAGAGCATCCTCTTCCACTGAGGCCAGACAAGACAGCCCAGATAGGGTAAGTTGATCCACAAACAGGCAATAGAGTCCATTTCAGGGAGAGTCTCTGCTCCACTTGCTATGGGATCTACATGAAGATCAGACTCCAATCAGCTACATTTGTGCAGGTGGGCTAGGACCAGTCCATATATGCTTTTTGGTTGGTGCTTCAGGCTTTGTAAGTCACAGGGGCCTAGGTTAGTTGGCTCTGTTGGTCTTCTTGTTGTATTCTTGTCCTGTCCCGATCCCTCTATTCTTCCTCCCATTCTTCTATCTGTGTGTCTCAGTATGTTTCGATCCACTGCTAGATGGGGCTTCTCAGAGGATAGTTATGCTAGGTTCCTCTATGCAAGCATAGCAGAGTATCGTTAATCATGTCAGGAGATGGCTCTCTCCCAAGGGATGGGTCTTGAGTTGTGCCAGTCATTGGTTGGCCATTCCCTTAATCACTGTTCCATGTTTATCCCTATACATCTTGTACGCAGGGTAAATTATGGGTCAAAGGTTTTGTAGGTGGGTTAGTACCCCCTCCCTCCACTGGAATCCTGCCATGCTAGGAGGCAGCCACTTCCATCTCTCTGTCTCACACTGTTGGGAGTTTCAGCTAGAGTCACCACCTGATCCTCCCAGGAGCATACTCTTTTGCTGGTTTCCTGCTTGTTTTAGAGATTACCTTGCCCCATCGGTTTCCATTTTCTCTCCCTGCCCTCTCACTTCTGCTCTCACCACACCTTAACCCCATCCTTGTTCCCCTCCCCATACCCTTTCCCACTCAGTTCCCTATCTCCATTCACTTCCTATGTCTATTAATTACCTTCTGGGTGAGATTCAAGCATCCTCCCTTGGGCCTTCCTTGTTACTTACCTTCTTTGGGTCTGTGGATTGTAGGATGGTTATCCTGTACTATATGGCTAATAACCACTTAAAGGTGAACACATACCATGTGTATCTTTCTGGGTCTGGGTTAATTCACTCAGGACGATCTTTTATCGTTCCATTCATTTGCCTGCAAATTACATGATATCCTTGTTTTTAATAGCTGTGTAATATCCCATTGTGTAAATGGACCACAGTTTCTTTATCCATTCTTCCTTTGAGGTTTATTCCAGTTTCTGGCTATTATGAATAAAGCTGTTATGAACATAGTTGAACTAATGTCCTTGTGGTTTAGTGGAACATCTTTTGGGTATATGCCTAGGATTGGCATAGCTGGATCTTGAGGTAGAACTATTCCAATTTTCTGAGTTATCACCAGACTGATTTCCAAAGTGGTTGTACAAGTTTGCACTCCCACCAGCAATAGAAGAATATTCCCCTTTCTCTGCATCTACGCCAGCATGTGCTGTCACTTGAGTTTTTTCTCTTAGCCATTCTGTATTGTCAATTTTTAAAGCAATATTTGGTGGTCAGTAAAAGGTAGACCAAGATCAGCATGATGCATTGACATGAATTTTCTGCTATCTCAGGAAAAACAGGATTAATTGTGTGAGTTTTTTTTGTTTGTTTGTTTGTTTGTTTTTCTCTATTGGGTCTCTCCAAGTAATGGCCATTTTTCCTTAGATTGCCTTATACCTTCACAACTTGGAAACAACTAATTGGTTAACCAAGTCCTTATGTATAAAAGAAAGAGATGGTTCAAAATGAGTCAAATATAAGATTTTTTTCCTCCCACCCTAGGGTTGCTGCCCATCTTGAGAAGCAAGAATCCGAAGTAAATTCAAAACTGGGTCCTATGATATTCTACTCAAATGAATGTTTCTGTAAGAAGATAAGTTACTGTATGGGGAATTATCTACTATGTATTCAAAAATAAATTTCTAAGAGGTCATGACTCTGAAAGCTAAGGAATTAAACTTTTTTAAAATTTATTTATTTATTGCTTCAAGTTACATCTCCATCATAGGGTCCTCTTTCCACCCCTCCCATCACACCCTCCCACCCTCTACCCCCAACCCTTCCATCCCACTCCTCTGGAGTGGAGTGTCCCTACATAACAGTCACTTGCCCCAGTTCAGCAGTCATATGAGGGCCAAAAGCCTCCTCATACACTGGGGGCCTACAAGGCAGCCCCACTAGGGCAAAGTGTCTCATTGACAGGAAGAAAAAGTCTATGTTCCTGTTCCCTTTGGTGCGTTGGTTGTAGTATAGATATCCTGTACTATATAGCTAAAATCTGACTATAAGTGAATAGATGCCATGTGCATCCTTCTGAGTCTGGGTTAGTTCACTCAGGATGAGCCTCTCTAGTTCCATCCATTTGGCTGCAAATTGCATAATTTCATTGTTTCTGATAGCTGAGGAGTATTCCATTGTGTAGATGTACCACAGTTTTTTAATCTATTCTTCGGTTGAGGGACATCTGGGTTGTTTCCAGTTTCTAGCTATTACAAATAAGGCTGCTATGAACATAGATGAGGAGAGTTCCTTGTGATTCGTTGAGGAGTCATTTGGATGTATACCCAGAAGTGGTATGGCTGGGTCCCGAGGCAGAGCTATTCCAAGTTTTCTAAGATATCACCAGACAGACCTCCATAATGGTTGCATAAGCCTCCACTCCCACCAACAATGGAGGAGGGTTTAAGGAATTAAACTTATGTGTGGATCTAGGTTGCAAAAGTCATGAATCATTAGTTACAGATGGCTGGGTATAAAAGTAATTTCTGGTATCTGGAGAGACAAATGGTTTGAAACCAACTATGTATGGCTCCTTTTACCCAGTAGAAGTTATCATATAAGAGTTTACTGCAGAGAATTGAGAAGATCATAAACACCATCAAAGCCATATCAGAAAGTACTCGGAAAGAATCTACCCAGTAGGAATTCTTCTACAGTATTGGCTGCTGTCCAAGGGAATGCTCTGTTCATTGTTTCCTATCCTGCTTCATTGGAGCAACCCTCTAGAAAATGGACAGGAGACAAAAATAATATGTAGGATACTCTTCTCTTCAACTGAATACTTCTGACTTTCAAACTATGCAATACACATTGTTTAATGCACACATTGGAATGATATAGACAAACAATTAGAAGTCAGATGTTTGCTACAACAAGGATTACCATGAATGGTCAAGAAGTAGATCATTTTAAAGTAACTTTAAATCAATTAGCATTATAGTAAAATATAGACTAAAACTTAACCTTTCAGGTTAAATGGAAGATGTCAAACAGAATTTGCAAAAGAAACTTCCCCTACTCAAAACAATTCTGTCAAAAAGAAAGAAGAGAAGAAAGAAAGGAATGAAGGAAGGAAAAGAAAACAGGAAATGGTGTCCCTTAGGTGTAACCCCAGGACTTTGGGAGACTGTCTCAGGGATAGTACAAGTTCAAGACCAGGGACTAAGTAGCAAGACTCTGTATCTGGAATAAATAAATATAAAATTATATAAATAAATGAATAGATAAGTAGAGGAATACTTATCTATTAGATATATGAATAGATAAGTAGAGGAATAAATGAATGAATAAATGAATAAATGCAAATGAACACACTGTATCAGTAACTTCACAATTAAGAAGGAAATATCTGGCATAGGTGACAACTTTCTGAACAGAACACCAATAGCTCAGGCCCTAAGACCAACAATCAATAAATGGGGCCTCATGAAACTGAAAAGCTTCTGTAAGACAAAGGACACTGTCATTAAAACAAAATGGCAACCTACAGATTGGGAAAAGATCTTCACCAACTCCACATCTGACAGAGGGCTAATATCCAAAATCTATAAAGAACTCAAGAAATTAAACACCAGCAAACCAAGTAACCCAATCAAAAAATGGGAAACAGATCTAAACAGAGAATTCACAAAAGAAGAATATAAAATGGCTGAGAGACACTTGAAGAAATGCTCACCATCCTTAATCATCAGAGAAATGCAACTCAAGACAACTCTGAGATTCCGTCTCACTCCTGTCAGAATGGCTAAGATCAAAAACTCAAAAGACAGCATATGCTGGTGAGGCTGCAGAGAAAGGGGAACACTCCCACATTACTGATGGGAGTGCAAACTTGTACAACCACTATGGAAATCAGTCTGGCGATATCTTAGAAAACATGGAATAGCTCTACCTCACGACCCAGCCATACCTCTCCTGGGCATATATCCAAAAGATTCCTCACCAATCTACAAGGACATCTCCTCAACTATGTTCACAGAAGCTTTATTTGCAATAGCTAGAAACTGGAAACAACCCAGATGTCCTTCAATCAAAGAATGGATTAAAAAAAAACAAAAAACAAAAGAACTGTAGTACATTTACACAATAGACTACTCAGCTATCAGAAACAAGGAAATCATGCAATTTGCAACCAAATAGATGGAACCAGAAAAGCTCATCGTGAGTGAACTGAGACTTAGAAAGATAAACATGGCATATATATACATACAACTGGATTTTAGCCATTATAGTATAGGATAACCATCCTACAATCTATAGACCCAAAAGAGCAGGAACAGGGACTTGGTTACCTGTCAGTGGGACACCCCATCCTAGTGGAACTGCCATGTATGCCTCCTGTGCAAGAGGAACCTCTTAGACCTCTAGTGACTAAGGAATTGAGCGGGGCTGATACATGGAGACAGCCCACAAGGGAGGCATCGGAGGGATGGGAGAGGGGTAGTGGGGAGGAGAGAGGGGCAGGGAGAGGGTGCCAATGGATATGTAAGGAAGTAATAAATAAATGATTTTTAAGAAAGAAGGAAATAGCCGGGCGGTGGTGGCGCACGCCTTTAATCCCAGCACTTGGGAGGCAGAGGCAGGCGGATCTTTGTGAGTTCGAGGCCAGCCTGGTCTACAAAGCGAGTCCAGGACAGCCAGAGATATTCAGAGAAACCCTGTCTCGAAAAAAACCAAAAAAAAAAAGAAAGAAGGAAATATCTGGCATTCTCTAGCTAGTTAAGCACAGACTCAAAGGGAACATTTCCAGCATCCTTGCTTCCATCCCTCTTCATCTACCAGGAAGAAAGAAGCTCTCTTTCAAAGCCAAGATTGCCATATTCCTTTCCATGGTGGAATCTTGACTCAAGTTTCTAGCCACAGAACCCGAAACAAATGGCAATATGGCCAATTTGTGTAATCAGCCAATGTAGCCACCAGTCAAGGCTGAAGGAAAATTGTCATGGGAAGCTTATTATGCCCAATTTGAAATAACAAGCCAAATGAACCATCGGACCGAGCAGCAGAAGGCATCGTTTCTTGCTGCCAGTCTAAAGGAAACTACTCTCCTCGTTTTGAGCAATTGTCAGAAAAAGACAGAAAGAGCAATCTAGTTAGCACATTAACTTGACTTTTTATAGTTAGACATAAGATGAGATTCAGAATAAAATTCAAGGATTCTATTAGAAAAATGTGGCCCGTCTCTAACCAGGCTGACTCAAAATAGCATGTATTTCACAGGCTCTGTCTAGATGCCCTGAGGACCAAATGCATATCTGAATTCCTTTCTCTGAAGCATTCATTCGTCATCAACTAGGAAGGAAGTTTTTTTTCCCCTTTTTTCTTTTAGATACCGTACAAACCTTCTTAAAGGTTACTACACTTAATAGTCTTCCTGATAAACTCTGAGAAAATATATAGCTTAACATAATATAATTACATGGGATGTTCTCAAATATTCCACAAAATACAGAACACCTGTGTGTAGTGAGCTTGCTGAAGCTAGAAAAAGAACCATCTGAAATGGCTAACACAGCCTGCAGGTACTCACACAGGGCTGGAATCACAGTAGCTCCCATAGCAGCAGTGACTTGAAAAACTCAGATGAACAGTAGTTTCCCCAGGGACTCTCTTCACTTGCTGTAGGCTAAGGATTACTCTATTCCAGCCTAAGAAACCTTAAAAGCAAGCTCTAGCTAAGCAACCCTAAGAAAGACACATTGACTCAAAGGACAGCCTTAAATCAGTAGCTGCGAGGATACAAGGGTTAAGGAACTTAAGAAAGGATTACAAAGATGAATGAAGCCTTTTAGGGGTGATAAATACATTGGTTACTTGACTGTGTAATGGTATGGTGAGTATATATGTATACCCAAACCTGTCACATTGTGCCTTGTATTAATGTGCAGTTTGTTCTATGCCAAGTGTACCTAAATAAAATGAAAAGTTAGAGCAATGTAAGTAGGAAACAAAAATAAAAGGAATGGAAAGGTGTGCCAGGGACAGAGGCTCCCATTTGAGACTCTCTGACAAACGAGTTATCAACCCCCACCCCATCTTCTTCTCCTCTCCCTATCTTCTGGCAACCATGATTCATCTATAGATTTTACTGTTTTTAGATCCATTATGTAAGTGGAATCATGCAGCGTTTGTTCTTCTGTGACTGGCTGCTCACTTAGCACACTGTGGGAACACAAAGTAACGCAGCCGCGAAGGGAAACATTATGGAGTTTCCTCCAGAACTTTAAAATAGAGTTAGCGTTGTCTCATTTGTGGGCACATATTATAAAAGAACTGAGATCAGGATCTGCACTCCCGTGTACATTATAGGGTTATTCACTGTCTTAGATACTTTTCTATTGCTGTGATGAGACACCATGACAGGAGAATTGTTTCATTGGGGTTACAGATCAGAGGGTGTGTTCATGGAGCATAGTAGTAAGCAGGCAGGCATGGAACTGGAGCAGTGGTTGACAGCTTAGATGATGAGACAACATCAATGAAGCAGAAACAGAGAGCTAACTGAGAATGCCATGGGCTTTTGAAACATGAAAGCCCACTGCCAGGTGCCCACTCCTATTGCAATCTCAGTGGAGATGTCTTTGGAACACCAAACTCGTTCATTAGAGACCTAGGATGGTCTCACTCAACCTGGAGCTAGGCTGGCCGCCAGGAAACCCTAGTCTCCACCCACCACACACTGGAATTACAGGTATGATTGTAGCTCTTTTCTAAAAGATGTATTATTTTTAATTATTTGTATATGTATGGGTTTGTACATATGAGTGTAGAAGTCAGAAAAAGGCATTAATGGATCATCTGGAACTGGAATTGTAGGTAGCTGTGAATCATGTGAGGAAGGTGATTGGTACCGAACTCTGGTCTTCTGCAAGAACACCAGGAATTCTTCACCACTGAGCCAATTCTCCAGCCAGAGTGTTTATTTCCATGGGTTCTGTGATCCAAATTCAGATCACCATGGTTGCACAGCAAATCGTCTTCTCCACAGAGCCAACTCTCCAGTTCTTTAAGTAGAAATTTCTTTATCTGAAAAATCTGCCAGATGAATGTGACAGTAGACCACACACTCTCAAAGAAGACACAAGACTGGACACTTAAAAGAGTAAATGTGATGTAAATTAAAGGAAAGAATTAAAAATTTTTATATCGTGCCTCAAACGGGCAGGTCAATTTTCAATTGCTTAATGTATAGGTAATTAGAAATCTTGGGCAGGCTTGTGAAGTCAAGGAAACCTACCACCACCACTTTACCACACCAACATAATCCTTATTTGTTCTTATACCCACAGATAAATATGGTCCTCACCACTCATCAAGAAAACTTCTCTTTCTAACAGATGGAGCCCGTTATAGAAAACCACAACCAATCAACATGCAGAGTTGTAGAGTATGGTCCCAACTGACACATTTACAAAACACTCTCATACCTAAGCCTCAGGGAGCATTGTGGAAGAGGAGATGGAATTGTTGTAAGAATCAGAAGATCAGGTAGTTTGCTGGGAGACTAAGTTTCCTAGTAATGTCAGAAACTACACCCATAAAACCTCTCCAACATGACTGTCCAAACAGGAGTTGAAGAAGGACAACATCAATAGATACACCAAAGTGAACGAAGGAAAGACCATGAGTCCTCAACCCTTCACAAAGAACTATCTCAACTAAGGAAAGCTGAGGGCAGAAGCTGTCTTTCTCAGGGAAGAGTACACCAGTTGGTGTTTGACACCAAACGGTCAATCCTGAAAACCTACATACAAGTTACACAGTTAATGAAAACAGAGACCATGAATTTGAAAAATAGCAAGGGATGTTATGTGGGAGAGTTTGGAAGGAGGGAAGAGAAGAGAGAAATGATGCAATTATATTATAATCTCAAAGACAAAAAAGTTAAGAGAAACAAATGTGCTGAAAGTAAATAGATTTAAGAAGACATTTCATGAAATGCCTTGAATAATTTTTAATAAATGGAATGAATGACATTCACTATGCTATGCAGCAGATAATTTTAGACAAAATTGTCAAAAATAAAAGTTAGATTATTACCCATTAATAAAGTTCTGCCTTATAGGAAAAAAGAAAAACAAAACAAATATAAACAAACAGGACAATCAACTACTCAGATGAACAAGAATAACATTAAATTTTTAGAAATGCTAAGCAAGAAAGTTAAAAACAAAGAATGAACAGTACGATTCTAATCATATGAAACTCTAAGGAAGCTAAACAATAAATAAATAAATAAACAAATAAAACAACAAACAAAAAATTCCAAATGATAAAAAGAAAAGCAACAGTTGCTTGAGGCTAGGGTAGAGATTGAGAATCAATGAAAACAAACATGACAAGATTATTGTAGATTTTAACTAGTGACAGCTACATAAATCTCTACATTTGTGAAAACTGATCATGCTGTACACTTAAATGAGTGTGTTTTATTGCATGAAAATTGTACCCCAACAAGATAGATTTCATTATAAATGTTATAACAAAAAATGTAAGAAAACTAAAAATAGCTTACACAAACATATAACTTCTTACTGAGAAAAATTATATTATCAAAGATATACCTAAATACATTGATGAAATATTGTGTTCATGGATGGGCAGACTCACCATCATCAAATGTCATTATCCTTCAAATAAGTCACAAATTCAAAGAGTGGGACTAGGGCTATACCTCAATGGTAGGACACATGTCTAGCATACATGAAGTCCTTGGTTCAGTTCCCCAGTACTGAAGAAAAAAGATCAAACTTCAAAGTTAGAGGTGAGGAAAGCCAGGAAGCTTTTCATGAGTGATGATGATCACTGAAGGTTGGTGAGAGAGACTGAGATGCTGCATCCAGAGGGCGACCTGTACTCCATCATATAAAAATTTCATAAATGTATATATGTTGGTTTTCATCTTTTTAAAATAAAAAGTATTGGGGGGGTTGTTTTGCTTTGTTTTCCGAGACAGGGTTTCTCTGTGTATCCCTGGCTGTCCTGGACTCTCTTTGTAGACCAGGCTGGCCTCAAACTCACAAAGATTCACCTGCCTCTGCCTCCTGAGTTCTGGGATTAAAGGTGTGTGCCACCACACCTGGCTAATTAAATATTTTTAAATTGCCTTACAAATTAAGGTTTACACATGGAATTGCCATCCATATTTCATTTTGGGTTAAGGTTCATATGTTGTCTGGGCTTCTGTAGCTATCTAGCTTCATATGAGACCATTGCTAGAGCTATGCACTGCTGAACCTGGATCATTTTTCTTCATAAAGAAAATAATTTGATTTTGTGTTGAAAGAGAACAACAGCAAAGGATTTGCCTATACTGTCCACCAACTACTAACCAAGCTAATCTAACATTCAAACTTGTTACAATATAGGATGATGGTGGGGAATCCATTGTTGCTTATTTTCTTCTTGTTTTCTTGTGCTGGGCATTGAGCCCAGGGCACTATAAAGGCTAGGGAAGTGTTCCACCACCATTATATTCCTATGGTATCTTTTCTTAACACTAACTAATTTAACTCCTAATTTGTTATCAGAGTGTTACAAAACCTTATAATTTACCTGATTGGACCCTTGAAAGAAAATGCTTAACTAAAAATTAGCATTATAGAAGAAAAGGCCAGAATAGATGTCATAAAATCTTAACCACCATAACCAGTATCCAGGATGCTGTGCAGTATTTGTCTTTATTTTATTTTATTTGTATGATTATAATGAGGAAAGGCAAGAATTAACTTGAGAGGAAAGAAGCCTGGATGTGATGATCTCTTGAGTTCCGTATTCATCACCTTTTCCTGCCTAGTTTGTTAGGCCTAAAGTCCTATCTGTCTTCTGTTAGTCACAAGCTAGGGGAGTGACTGTGGTCTGACTCTCTGAAGATGTCTTCTAAGATGAATTGCAATATGTTAAGTAGAGAGATAAAGGCATCTGGAAAATTTCTCCTTCCAAACAGTGCCTGCTTTTCACTGTTGAAGAGTCTACAGTGGCCTCTTCCTTCCATGTAATCATCAGCTCTCTACTTCTCTACATGGGGATCCTTATGGCCAGGACTTGAGGCAGATTCATTATACTCATAGATCTATCTTTTGGTATTATTCAATTAAATCAAAGGAAGTGCATTATTATGCATACATACAATCACATAAAATTAATCAGTATATTAAACTAGTTATTGCATCTCCAATAATTTTATAAACTAATCTTATGCCCTTGAGTAAAAAAAATGATTGATTAAAAAAATAGATTGATTTTTTTCTCTCTAATGTCAAGTAGTCTTTAATTAGAGCATAAACATATTACGAGAAACACAAATCATGTTGAAAATGTTACTATCAGAAAGGTTTTATCTACTACAAATGATATAATAAATATAGATAGGAATGGGGAAAGTAAAACAAAATAGGTTGTAAGATTAAGGCAGATTTTTTTTCTTATGGTGTAATGATGGTTTTACATAGTCTTTGTTTCATTTGATGAATTGAAGCCAAGTTGACTTCCTTTCAACATGTTCAGTGTCAGTTATCAACTACACAGAACCCTAGCAAAGGTGATACATATAATGCTAAATATTGCTGAGGAAAAGACATTCTCAGTTCTTTGTAGTTCAATGTGATATCATTCATTTGAATGAGGAACACTTTGTCATACAGTTCAGGTGCCTTGGTTGAAAACACATGTTGGAAAATATCCAAAGGGACCTTGAATGATTACATGTGACCCATTCAAGAGTAGACTTAATCCATTTGCTATAGTCTTGAGAGAAAAATTCTGAGTTCATCAGTACTCATTAATAGTCCAGGAACCCAGGCTAAGCCACCAGCTCACCTAGCCCCTGCGTTTCTCACAGAAGGGATCCTTCTGTTGGTTAGACCTCACCAGAAGGAGGATAGTGAGTGGTCCAGCATATTCCTTTTAAATTCTTGTTTGGGGAGCAAAATAAAGAAGATGGAGAAAGGACGAGAGAACAGAAGGATGATGTCTTCTTTGTTACCTTTCTCTGCCCTCCACCTTGACACTTGGAAATGACCTTGTAGAGAAAGCAAATTTCAGGAACACAAACTTCACGAAGCACCACAGTGAGAATTCTCTCATTCCATCACTGGATACTTAAGAGGTCAAAATGGCGTCCTGGCGGCCACATGGCTACTTCTGTGCTTGCTATCATGGATACAAGCCCTTCAAAGGAACCTTCTGGAAAGAGTGGTGTAACTTTACAGCAGATTTGGCTACCCAGTCAGAGGCTGCCTGGAGAATGGAGTTTGTGTGAAAGTGCCTGTAAAGGGCTATCAAGATATGAGAGAGGGACAAGTCGGCCAGAGAGCACCATTTGGTTCCAACACGTTGGAGAGGCCCTAGATTATGTATCCCACAAGCTTAGGCCATAAGGCCAGCAAATACAAACCAGGACTGAGAAGGATAATAGACAAGGAAATCAATGTTCATTCTCATCTACAGAAGTTCAGAAGTTTTCCTTCCAAACCCGGAAGTGTTCTAAGGAAGAGATACACATTTAAAGGGTGAGAGACAGAAACTTCTGAGAGGGTGGGCATTCTCCTCCTATTGAATAGGGACTATCTAATGTTTTATAAAATTATTGGGCCAACTCAACCAGAGTAGGCTTCATATTAGCGTGGAGAGCACCAATAGACTGTATCTTCTCTGCCCATGTCAATTTTATCCTGCCACACTCTTACAATAAATCTAAAAATGATTATTTGAAGAAACTAGATAACATAAATTTTATAGAATCATTTAGTTTTGGTAGATGAACAAGAGCATTCACATAGAAATTGCAACTCCAGAATTAGAGTGTGCAAATGCTGAGAATTTTTCATTTGAGGATAAGGAAGGAGAACCAGTAATTTTAAATGAATCATTAGCCCAAGTTACAGTGAAGGTTGAGAATATAAAAATAGAAAGAGAAATTAGATAAATTAGCAGATTCTAAAAAGGTATCCATGCTATTAAATAACAAAAATAACAGCAAAACAAGGAATTTAGGGAAATAAGCTTTTCAGAAATGAAAAATCTGTTAGTCTCAGAGATCAACACATGGCTGGGTTTGCCATTTGAATGATCTAGAACAGAACCTAAACTACTAACCATAGTAATTGTTTCCATGCTTTATATATCAATATATTATAGTATAATATAGTGAATATATCAGCAAATCCATTTAAAGATATTCTGAAACAAACACTGTTGTTATATCATGACAGATTAGGACTAGTTTGAAAGAGTTACTTGAAAGAAGTATAGGTTTGAAACAACCTTGAAGGAAGTAAAGTAAATAGAAACACAGAGAGACATGAAATCTGAATAGATTTTTGCAGGATATGCAAGAGGAATGAGTAGAAAGCAAAAATATGGGGCAAAGACAATAGAACTGGTGGCAAAATAAAAAAAGCAATGTCTGTACAGACTGGTAGGTGCTAGACTAAGCATTCTGCAGATGTCAGTTCATTTAATCCTCCCCCAAACACAGAGAGGTTATAAACCTCAACTCCACTCATCAGAGCTTGGATTCCAGCACCAGTGTGTGGGGTCGTCGGTTTATGCTCCTTTCTTAATCTCTAATTGTTCTAAAAATAAAAAAGAATTGAAATATTTAGAGGAGAAGTAATTTGGACCTTGGAAAGGGAATTTAGACTCATCAAAAGAGTGGACAATTTTGCGCACAAAAGTGGGAGCAATTCCATTACTTTCTGTGGGGACAAAGGAATACCAAAAATCCACTTTGACCTCCTAAATTCATGAAGAAGCAACGTCACTTTAGGAATCTGTACAGCAGATAGAGCACGCATATGCATGAAGACATATGTAGAAGCATATTTCTTGCAGTGTTTGTGTTCACAAAAGACAGGAGATCCCTTGAAATGTTTAGCGATAGAATCCCAATTAAATAAATTACACTTCAGCCTTGCAGTGGATCACCTCCTTCCAAAGAACACGGAAAGACTGTATGTCCTGATACATTGAACAATCTCCAATGTATATTGTCTTTTACACTTTCTATGTTCGGGTGCTCTGCTTGAGTGTGTTTCTTTGCACCCTATATGTGCAGTGCCTGCAGAAGATGTTGGATACCCTGGAACTGGTGGTCCTGAGCCATCATGTGAGTTCTGGAATTAAACACCATCCTCTAAAAGAGGGACCAGTGATCTTAACTGCTCCACCATCCCTCCAGCTCCCAGTATATACTAATGGTAAAAAGCAAGGAACAGAGGGTCAGTGAACTTGCTCAGAGGGTAAGGGTGCTTGCTGCAAAGACTGATGGCCTGTGTTCAATCTTCTGGACCTGCATGGTGAAAGCAAAGAAGTGATTCATTAAGATGTTCTCTGACCTCCATATATATGCTATCGCGTGGAAGGGTGTGAGTGTTTGCAAACACACACACACACATTATAAATTAATAAATATAATTTTAAAAATTTTTAGAAAGGAAATGTTCTATAATACTCCAACTTTGGATGTCCTTCCTGATTTCTCTTATCATATACTAATAGTCTAATGTGAAAACAAATGGTGGATATATTTAAATATATGCTCTGATATGTACATGTAAGAACAGAAAAATGCAATACACTAAAAATGGTCCATTTAAAATGCCAGCAAGAATTGTCAAGAAGGAGAAATGTCCCTGGGGTTAAGTTTGGAAGGAAGCTATCAACTCATGGTGTATTCTTGATTGTTTGGGTGTCTTCCCATACCAGAGTACTACCCATAAAAAGCCAAGAAAAGAAGACATTAAGAAAGTAACTCGGGCTAGAGAGATCGCTCAGCGGTTAAGAGCACTGGCTGCTCTTCCAGAGGTCATGAGTTCAATTCCCAGCAACCACATGGTGGCTCACAACCATCCATAATGAAATCTGGTGCCCTCTTCTGGCCTGCAGATATACCTGCAGACAGAACACTGTATACATAATAAATAAATCTTAAAAAAAAAAAGGAACTCACTGGGGCTGGAGAAATGGCTCAGCGGTTAAGAACACTAGCCATTCTTCCAAAGGACCCGGGTTCAAATCCCAGAACCCATATGGCAGTCCACAGCTGTCTGTAATTGTCAGGCGTGGTGGCGCAGGCCTTTAATCCCGGCACTTGGGAGGCATGAGACAGTCAGATCTCTGTGAGTTCAAGGCCAGGATGGTCTACAAAGTGAGTCCAGGACAGCCAGGGCTATACAGAGAAACCCTGTCTCGAGGAAAAAAAAAGAAAAAAAGAAAGTAACTCACACGTCACCTCCATGATAGAACAGAGACGAAACTACTGCATAAAGTCTGAAGACTAATTTAGAGAATATGTGTATAGATTGTAAAGATTTTTGTTATTGTTTTGTTTTCATTAGAGACTTGGTCTCACTATGTTGACCAGCTGGCTTCAAACTCACCAGTATTCACGGGGATTACATTTGTGCACCACCACAATTGGCGCACATTAATGTCTACCATGCATAAAGATCCTGGATGAGCCACACGATGAGATCGCTTCAAACACTGGTTTGTAAGGTCTAACCATGCAACTCATCAACGTAGCTTCTGAGCTCATAAATTATCGTCTATTGAGTTGTTCTAGTTTTGGGTTTAAATTACAGATACAGGTCACAACTCAGTCATGGTTTTCCTCTGGATTAAGTAGCAATCATTTGGGTGGACTCCAGTGTGAGTCACATCAGGCCACAGTAAGAAGAGCCTTACCGTTCAGACTCAAACTTTGCCGTCACATCTTGAATCAACAGTTTTACAAACAGGGAATGCAAAAATTAACTTGTCTGGATTTTTTTTTTTTGGCAACAACTTTGCAAAGGCATATGCTTCAAACTCAAATGACTTCACTTCAAATTGAAAATTTAAAATGTTTTGAAGCATAGTCATTTGATAATAATGTGCTTCAAAATAAGCAGCATGCTTATTTTTAATGTGACCCTCCATCCTTACTTAACATGTGATTCAACAATGTGGTAAATGAAAAACCAAAGTACTCACGGAAATCATCCCAAATAGCTTCCAGTCTGTGGCTCTGCCTCATGGCCATTTCTTTGTTGTTTAGGCCTATGTTTTTGATTGTGCAAGTGTCATGATGCTCAATGTTAGGGTGACAAAGCTCCAAGTGAGAGAAGCTGGGGTTGGCAGATAACGCACACTCCGCTTCAGCTCCTGAAACCTCACTGTTTGTCTTCTATCCCAGGAATCACTAGATACCCTACTACTGGGAAGAATAACTGAGACAGCAAACTCACAGCTCAGTCTCCACCAAACTGCAGCCTCAGACAAGCCAATGACATAAAAAAAAATCTAAAATCAGAAGATCAGGACGGACAACAAATATATTAGTTCATGTACAGCTTCCTGTACATGACCACCTGGTGAATTTTCTTAGCTTATAATTTTTTAAAAATTTCTTTTGATGTGTTTCTGTCTTTTGAATAAAATATTACACTAGTGCAATTCTTAATGGATAGATCAGAACCCCTATGAGGACAACTGCCTTGATTTCATTTGTAGTCCATGTCAGAGAACATTGAACTGGAAACCACAGCTCCCCACACATTACATAATTATCTTCCGACCCAGTTTTTACTGCTAGCAGACAGGAAGTTACATCCGCTGTTTACTAAAAAATATTCTATAAAACATTCCAAAATAAAAGGCTTTAATATTAAATAGGAAGAGAGATTCAAAAAAAACTAAGATAAATGGCCAGTTTCTTAAGTAAGATGCTTGACAACTTGAATTAACATAGTTATTATATTTAGGTTGATGAACTAGCAGAGAGAGTTTTGATACACATGGTGGCTCACGCCTTTAATCCAAGCATGTGGAGGACAAAGACAAGAAGCTCTGGTTGAGTTGGAGAGCCTTGTCTCCATACAGGATCTCTGTGGGTTGGAGACCAGTCTTGTCTATATAGCACCTGCGTAGTGAGTCCCAAGCCAGAACTGTTACATGAGAACCTGTATCAAAAAAAAGTAATAAATCATATGGTATTAAAAAATGCATATGGAACAGTATTTTTAAAATTTCTTTAAAGTAATTTTAAACCAATAATAAATCACGGAAGCCATTTATTGTTTGCTATATGTTAAGTAATTTGTGTGTGTATGTGTGTGTGTATGTATGTGTGTGTGTGTGTGTGTGTGTGTGTGTGTGTGTGTGTGTGTAGGTGGAGGGTAGACCTGATATTCTCTTCTATTGCTCTCCACCTTAGTTTTTCAGACAGGTCTCTCACTGAACCTTGAGAGAGAGAGAGCACTAGCTGGTCAGAGAGTCTCTGGGATTTGCTTGTTTCTGCCTTCCTACCCCATTGGGGTTACAGGCCCAAACTTCCATACCCTGATGTTTACATGGCTAGTAAAGATCCTTACATAGGTGCAACAAGTATTTTACACACTCAACCATCTCCCCAGACTTCATATTAGTTATTTTCTGAGTTATTCCTAATCGTCGCTGCATACTTGTCTATATAGCATCTGTATAGTGATGTACATTCTGAGTATGGTGCATTCTAATCAACCAATCCACACGATTACACTTTGTTAAAGATGACATCCTTGAGGCTGGAGAGATGAATCAGCAGTTAACACTTGCTGCTCTTGAAGAGGACCCAAATTCTGTTTCTAGAACCCACATTAGGTTGCTCACAACCTATGACTCCAGTTCCAGGAGATTATGGTACACTCTTCTGGCTTCCAAAGCCATTGCGTGAGTGCGCATGCGCGCTCACACTCGCATAGGCACACAGACAAAATCAAGGCAAAAGACAGCGTTCTTTGTCCCCTTCTTCTCTAATGGCAAAGTTTTTCACCCAGATGATGCACCACAAGTCTGAATTTATCATTTAGGGATGGTACATCTCTCTAAGCCCTTCTTAATAGTTTTTAGGGACAGGAAGAAGCCAGAAGACATTTTTCTTGCCAGCGTTGGCACTGCTTTGAGATATTATCTGGCAACTTGCCTGCTGTGTAAGGGTTGGGCTCTGGATACATCTTTCAGGCTTTCTCCTTGCCAATCACCACCACTCAAACACGGTCATTATCACCAGTGTCTTCAACTCTGGGTTCCACCCCCTCCTTGTTCCACTTCCAGGAGCAGAACTCCTAAAATTGATGCCTCTATTAATGGTGCCACTCAGCCAACCATTTGTCATACTGAGGATAGTTGGAAAAATAGTAATTTCTTAAAAAAAAAAAAAGGTAAACAGCACCAAAAAATACAGGTTTCATGTACAAAAAAAAAGCATCATCTTTTCTTGATATTGTATATATATTTTTAAATCAATGCTCTACAAAGAAGCCCAAGTTTCTCAGAGAAAAGTAGTTTGGTATTGGTATTAGATTCCCATTTTGCTTCCAGAATGTTCCAGAATTCTTACCTTGCTGCATTGAAATGTGACCCTTGAAGTTCATATTTCCACCCAAACCACTCAGAAATATCCAATGATTTTCTCACTGGACCAAAATCACATCTTTTATAATAAAATAACACAAGAGAGTCTGCTGTTAAATACATTGATATTTATTTAAGTACACAGTTAAATAAATAAAATAATATTGTTAAATATCATTGCTGCATTGCAAGGCCTGAATAAATTAGTATAGGCCTTTTCATTTCAAAAGGGTCCAGGAGAGTGAGAAAATGGATGATAGGTTATGGCAGGGAATGATGAACAAGACGCTGAAAGAAAGTGCCTTTCACAGCTCAGAGTTTGTGGGAGGCCCATGGGATGAATGGACATCTCAGATGGATGGATGGGAGAGAGTGAGCTTCAAAAGTATGTGAAAACATTGTCCCAGTAAGAAAGGAGACATTGTGGACTGCAGAGGTGAGTCCATGGTTAAGAGCATTTCCTGCTTTTGTAGAGGACCCAGGTTCGACTCCTAGTACCTCCATCATGGCTTACAAACACTTGTAACTCCTATTCGAGGGGAATCCAACATCTTCTAAACTCGAAGAGCTCCAGGAACACATGTGGTGCACATTCATACATGCATGCATGCATACAGGCAAAACCCAGAACCATAAAATAAATAAATGTAAAAATAATTTTAACTGAAAAAGACATTGGGTTCTATATGTCTAGTTTTCTTTTAATAATTGTATTAAATAGTTAAAAGAGTGCTATCTTTTCCCTTACTTTTGTCTGTGTGTACATGTATATGAGAGTTCCTTTTTCTTCCCTTCATTGAAAGTGTTTACTGCATTTCAATTTTTGTTTATTTTGTTTTGTTTTCACAACATTGGTGCAGCCTTGGTTTACCTTTTCTTGACAGCTAATTAATTAATGGTCCTGAGTACTTTTCATACTTTTATTGTCCGTTTGTATTTCTTCTTTTGACTTGTCTGTTCAGATCACTTGTCCATTTTTAAGTTGGATTTTTTTTTACCCTTTTTGTTATATTTTTGAGTTCCTTTCTGTCACCTTTTCATCATTATGACAAAAGTTGTTCACAGAAGAGTTTAAGGGAGGGCAGGTTTTGGTTCATGCTTTTGGAAGTTTAAGTCCAAGGTGGGCAGAGCATTGACCCAGTCATGGTGAAACATCTCAAGGTGTGTGGGGGGGGGCAGGAAGAAGAGAAATGACAGAGTGAGGGACAGGACAAGTTTCTCTGCAAAGGCTTTTTCCCAGTGATCTACTCAGGCCTCACTCCTAAAGTCTCTACTGGCAACTGAGCCCACGCCTTTAATTTTAGCACTTGGAAGGCAGAGGCAGGCAGATCTCTGATTTTGAGGCTAGCCTGGTGTATAGAATGAGTTCCAGGACACCCAGGGCTATACAGAGAAACCCTGTCTTGGATAAAAGAAATAAATATATAAAGAAAGAAAGAAAGAAGGAAGGAAGGAAGGAAAGAAAGAATGAATGAAAGAAAAGAAAGAGAAAAGAAAGGATCTGAACACAGGAGCTGATGGGAGCTTCACATTCAAATTATAAGTTAATATGTTCTGGGGCTAAAATGGTAGCTCAGTCATAGGGTTCCTGCTGCATAAGCACAATGACCTGCCTTTGATTTCCAAAACTCACACAAGAAGTCAAGTAAGGTGATGCACATGTAGAATTCCACAGTTGGGGGATTGGTGGAAACTGGAAGATCTCTGGGCTCAGTGATTGACCAGTCTAGCCTTCTTGCCTAGCTCCAGGCCAGTTAGAGTTCCTGTCTCAAAAAAAAAAAAAAAAAAAACAGTAAGGGGAAGAGAAAGAAAAAAAGAAAGAGAAGAAGAGAAAGGAGAGGAGGGGAGGGGAGTCAGAGAAGAGAAGAGAGGAAAATAAGGCAGACACTTGCTGAAGAACAGCACCCAAGATGGAACTCTGCCCTGTACACACATACATTCAATGCACACCTGCACACACAATATACACTTATACACACAAACACGCACAAACATTAAACATTCTTAATATCAGTTATTTGCTAGATGAACAGTTGGTAAATATTTTCCCCAACTCTGTAGGTTCAATTTTATTCTGCTGATCATTTTCTTTGCTGTGCATAAGCTTCTTAATTTGATGTAATTCTGCTTGTCTATCCTTTCTTTGGTTTCCTGTGTTTGCATCTGTCTTTAGAACATTGTTGGGCTTACCAATGGTTTGAGGTGTGTCCCCTGTGTTTTCTTTTAGCTTAATAATTTCAGATTTATCAGTTAGGTCTTTGATCCACTTTGAGTTGAGATTTGCACACAGTCACAGACAGAGGTCATTTCATGTCTTTTAAACATGTAATCGTAGGGAAGAATGCTGAAAGGAAAGTATGTGATACACTAAATGCTCTGACAATATGTTCATGTGCACTTAAAGGAAGCATGTCTCATGAGCCAAAAGCAGAGCTAATGTAATTCCATTGTACTTGGCATTATTAGGGAAGGCTTCCAAAAATAGGGTTATCTCATTCGACCCCTAAAATTTGACCCATCATTGCAACAGTGCATTCTTGATTTGGATAATAGGATGACAAAGCCACTGGAGAAGGAAAGTGTTGTGTGTCACAGGCTTGAGCTGTTACCCAGGGGTATGAAGAAAGTATAAGGCATCTTTCACTTTACCCTGTCATTGGAAAGTTCTAGAGGGTTTAAGTAACACATTTGGCAGAACTCACTCTGTTTGTGCAAGCAAATCTTAACAGAATAACCATCCATTTGCAGAGCCAATGAAACCCATTGCCGGGTCTCTCTTCAGTGCTCTGTGTGCCTCTCAAACTGGCTGCACCCATGCTGCCACATATGTGGCATGATCTTGAGCCAGAGGACTTAGCAAATTTCAAAGGGAGTGAACTCACCAGCCTTTCATCTGCAAAGAGGATTGGGCTGCATAGCTGGTAGTGAACACAAAGATTCCAAGAGTGGAGAACACAGGTGGGTCAAAAGGGGCCATTCTGAGTTCTTCCTGTAGGAGTCATTAGCCCTCCTTCCCATTTTCTTCCCCCAAAACATAAAAAGACAGAGCCACCAGCCTCCCAGACTCCCTCTCAACAATGATTCTAAGTTTTACATGTGCACTTGGCGTGCCCCTGCTTCCTAGTGGGGGGATTACAAATGTGAGCCACTTTGCCCATTAAACTCTCCCATAATGTAATGCCCATTAAACTTTGTGTTATTAATAAAAATAGATGTTGGGCAGGCATGGTGGCACATGACTTTAATCCCAGGACTTGGGAGGCAGAAGCAGGCAAATCCCTGTGAGTTCAAGGCCAGCCTGGTCTACAAAATAAGTCCAGGACAGCTCTATTTACTGCCCTGTCTGAAAGTAAATAACAGCGCATTCCTGCTGCTGGTACATTCCATGATAAAACATATGAGGTCTTGAGTTTGCTGTCCAACACTGAGAAGAAAATGCATAAAAATAAGATTCTATTGCATACAATAAAAATCATTATCAGTATTTACTGACTGTCTACCAAGTATTGAAATGAGTCAGTGCTTTATAACTCATTTGGTCAATATGTAAACTTCAACGAAAGGGGCTGAAGAGACGGTTCAGCAGATAAGACCATGCATGCTACTCTTGCAAAGGGCCTGGGTTTGGTTCCCAGCACCCACATGATGGCTCATAACTATCTGTAACTTAGGTTCCAGGAAACCAACATCCTCTTCTAGACTCCAATGGTACTAGGTACATATGTGGTGCACAAACATACTTGCAGGCAAAACACTCATGTACATAAAATCCTAAAGGAAACATTAAAATAAATAAATAAAAGCTCCAATACACGATTAAGATGCGTTAGTTAATTTGCCTGATGTCACATAGTTAAGCAGGGAGGAGCTCCTGTTTATACCCAGGTGGTGTGAGTAGAAAGCAGTGCATGACACCCACTGCCTTTGCTCCTTGACCTTGTGTGGTCCTCTCCCGTAGACAACTCTAGCTACTGTCTCCTTGTCTTTACTGATCACGTCTTCAGGAAGTTAAAAGGGTATGGCCAGATGAGCAGGTGAGAGCACGTGCTGGGGAAGGGTGATGACCTGCATGTGACCCCAGGAATGCACATAACTCCAGAAAGTGGTCCTCTGATCTCCATGCACGCGCTCCCCCAATCATATATGCACATTAATAACGACATCGGTTTTTAAAAGGAAAGGTTGGTAACTGGAGAGATGCCTTAGCAATTAAAGGTACACACTGCTCTTGAAGAGCACCTGAGTTCAGTTTCCAGCACCCACATCAGATGGCTCACAAAACACTCATACCTCCAGCTCCAGGGCATCTGACACTTCCGAACTCTGCCAGCACCTGCTCTCACCTGTACATACCCACAGAAACACAAACACAGCTGCATACATAGAATTAAAAACACTTGATGTGTATTATTAATAATAACATGAAACTTAGAAAAGAAAGTGATATTCTCTGCTGTCATCCTTAGTTGGTGAAAAATAAATAAAACGGAATGAACTGTTCTTTCTTTCCAACCACCTATTTGAGGGAAATTCCTTATTTGATAGGGAAATTCTAAACAAAAAGGTGAATATGTGTTCTCTCACAAATTAGCCTTGTTTGCATGTTTTCTCTTATGGAAAAGAACCCCCTGAAGGTGCCACACCTTCTATTTATGTGGGTTTCTCTGCGTTTTCACTGCTAACTTGGATTGTAGGCTCTAGATGGCAATGATCAAGTGAAGGTTTTGCACAGTGTCTGGATGATAGCGTGTATATTGCACAACATGCAATAAACACTATTTGTAATTATAATAAGCGTGCATTCTAGAAGAAGTAAACAAGGGCACAAAATTCATCTTCCATGTGGTTATTACTCCATTTATATGAGAAGTCCGCTAAATTCACTGAACCATATCAGGCCACATCTGTTTGAAAACCTACCAGTTTTTATGAACATTGAATAAAAATTGTGAGATTTAATGACCATTCATCATATTCCTGCAAAAATAATGAAATGGAAACAGAGTAAAGGGAAAAGCACTGAGAAAAAGTCTTAAATACCCACACATTTGAGGCTTTAATTATATATATATATATTAATATATGTTTTTATACATATAAATATTATAATATATAAAATAACAGTAAATTATAAAACATAAATTAATATATATTAATTGTAGATATAATTTATATAAATCAAGCATTTGTTTGTTTTGCTTTGAAACTTTCTATACTTAGAAGATGATTTTTTCCTTTTCTGTCTGGGTTTTAACCTGAAAAGAAGCAGGCAAATCTCTGTGAGTTCAAAGTCAGCCTGGTCTACATAGACAGTTCCAGGACATATGTAGAAAGAATCTGTCTCAAAGAAAAAAAAAAACACCCCAAATATTTTTATGTAAATGTTTTCTGCAGAAGTTAGATATTTGAATCTTTTTAAAATAAATTATTTATTTTTATGTACATTGCTGTTTTGACTGACTGAATGTTTGTCTGTGTGAGGGTGCCAGATCCACTGGAACAGGAGTTACAGACAGTTGTGAGCTGTCATGTGGGTGCTGGGAATTGAGCCGTGGTCCTCTGGAAAAGCAGCCAGTGCTCTTAGCCACTGAGCCATCTCTTCAGTCCCCATATTTGAATCTTAAGGGAAGTCGCTGGTATAAAAATTGTTACCTCAGAGAGAAGCCATGAATATTCCTTAATAGAATCAAGATAGACTTTAGGTTGGGAAAGAGGGAGATGGACACAAAGTGAAAGTTCTCAGATTCTTTTTCTTGTGCATGTATGTGTGGTCTATTGTGTATATGAATATTAAAATGTGAGTGGGAAGTGCACATGGAAGCCTAAGGCTAACATATGGAGTCTTCTTCAAATACACTTCGCCTGACACACACCTTTAATCTCAGTACTGATAAGACAGAAACAGGAATATCTCTGTGCATTCAAGGCTAGCCTGGTCTACATAGAGAGCTACAGGACAGCCAAAATGATATGGAGAGAATTTGTCTCAAAGTAAACAAAATATGCTTCATCTTATGTATAGAGGCAGGGTCTCCCATTTGAACCCAACACTCAAGCCCATTTGACTTTGCTAGCTATCCAGCTTGATCCAAGCTAGAATCCCGTTTCCATCTCCCCAGCATGGGGATTAAAGGCCTGGAACTATAGGACAGCCATCAAGCCCTCCTTGTCTTTATGTGGATTCTGGCAATCTGAACTCTAATTCTCACATTTATGTGGCGAGCGCTTTAACAACTGAGGCATTTCCCCCAAGCCCTCACTGTCTGCTGTAGAGGGAGACTGAGATCAGAGCTTCCCAACCACTACCACTGCAGGTAAAGAGAAATGCAGAGGAAACCTTGAGTGGCACTTCTGACAGCAAGCTACAGAAATAACAAGGTGGCAGAAGAGCCCATCATAAATAGATCATTTCAGAACTGAACAAGATGCCCCTATTAAAAAAAGCACAGAGTCTGTGTGAGATTAACCCTGGGATGAAGAAGAGTGAGATATGAGGTTTACTAATAAGGAAGCCAGGGAAGCCAAGGAACTCTGGCTATGTTTAAATATCCCTAGTGGATATTTTTTTAGATCTTAAGATGTCTGTTTCTTTTACTCCTATTTATGTCTACTTCTAGCTTGGTTGACTGAGCTATTTATTCCAATAAATAAGGAAGGTTGTATTTCTATTAATAGAAAGTTTGTTTTTGTGCCAATAGCAAAGGTAGAGGATGGACCTTATTCTTACCTGATCAATATAGGCATTGCAGATCAACAACAAATCTTCATATTGGCAGGCAGGCCAGTCAATATCTTATTACTATTTAATAAGAATCACCCTGTCATTGCACTAGCAGGGAAAATGTTAGTAGAAAAGTTTATGTTAAATACTATAAATACAGATGGACTGTAGAGATCAGAAAATGGGAAGGCACCAGATAATAAGAAAATGTAAACTCAAGTTAAGATCCTTGGGATCTTTTCAGACCCTAGAGCTAGTTAGTTTTGGTTGGACTAGTCAGTGGCCATCTTCAAACTTTCACATGTTTATCACAACAATAAAAGGATCACACCAAATTACCTCAAGCCCACCTTTCAGTTCTAAAAATTAACTAGTGAATATTCTAGTTTGAATTTTCATTAGGTTATGAATGTAACAATCAGATGAAACCAGATGATTAGCCCATATATGTTCCAGGAAAATATGAAGTGTGGTGCTGAAGTTCACTTAAACTGAACAACATAAATGCGTGTGTGTGAGCCACTACTGACATGCACATGTGTGTTTCTCTGCATGTACAGAAAGCGACTGATAGGAGACGCATTAATGTCAAAGTTGGTGAATTCAAGTGAATTATTGTCAGTAGTATCTCTTCTTTAAAAAAAATTACATCCTTACAGAAAAGAGACAAATTGAGACAGAATATACATAAAGCATCAATTCATCACAAATATCCGCTTTGGATTCTGGAGGAGAGGGAACATGAGGTTGAGCATTTTTGTGGTTGTTTGTTTTTCAGAAAAATCTGAGGAACACTTTTTAAATTACTTGTGCTTTGAAGGCTGCTTCGCATATCTGTTTGGAATGCAACCTGTCTCCCTTTTCAAAGTGGATCAGAAAGTGGACTGTGATGTCACAGAGTGCCATTTCTACAGGGTTTGATGGGCTCCTCATCACACACCCTGCAGAAAGGAGATGAGGAAAGAAGTGAGCTCATTCAATGGCAGACTTCTGACATTGCTGCCAAGGAGCTCCAGAAACTCTGCCAGGTCTGATCAAGAGGAAGATACAGTTTATCTTTCTCCAGATTTCTGAATCTTTCACTGATTCCTTCACTTACGTTCTTCCTCTGTAGGTCTGGCTGACCTTGAACTTACTATGTAGACGAGGCTAAGCTGAAACTCACAAACTCACAAACTGTCTGACATTGCCTCCTGAGTGCTAGGATTAAAGGTGTGCCTCACCATCTCCTCTCTCTCTCACACTCACACACACACACACACACACACACACACACACACACACACACACAGAGTCATGTCTATTTAAATCCTCTCTATGCTTGGGATATTTTAGCTTTCCAGCACTGAATGAAAACAGTTTTAAATTTTAAGATTGCCTAGCACAAATATTTTACACACAACTTGATTTAAAATAGATGAATACCAAATAAGAAAAACACAAAGATCTTCTTTATACAACGTATTTGCCTTTCATTTCAAAAGGTTCTTAAAGCAAGTGGCAGAAGCTCTGGAAATAAGTTCATCTTTAGCAAGGCTAGCCACACACCAAAAAAGGGAACTTATTTGATGGAAGCCCACCCTGGGTCCAATTCAGAAGTTTCCTATTTATGTCATGTCAGATTTGGGAAGGCTGAGCCTCACAGAAGCATTGGTCTGACTGTCTCTCCCAAGCTTGATGCCCAGGGTTCATGACTACAGTTCCTGGCACACTCATAAATATTCATACCTCGACTAATAATTTACAAGGGAAATTCATTTGGCTTTTTCACCCCATCAATCTTATAATTAATAAAGGTGGTGCTCTTGTTTCACTTTCCTCCAAAAGAAATGATAAATGAAATAAAGACTCATCCTGTAAATTTAAATAGGAGTGCCTTTCACTGATTAAAAGCTGATGCTATCATATGATTGTTGGGGGGCAGTCCTCAGACTCTTGCTCTCTCTTGTGCCTGGGGGATGGTGATGTGTAAGGTCAGAGGAAGTGTTTCCAGATGTAGCTTGTGTGGGTCTGAAGAACTTCGTTATCTCTTAAATAATCCCTAGAAAATCCTTGAGGTAGATGTTAGAAAGTAATTGTGAAATAACAAAAACAAACAAAAACCAGACAAACAAACCAAAAATAGATATGGTGAAGCATGTCTGTAATCCCAGCACTCCAGAGGCTGAGGCAGGAGAACACTGAGCCATGCCTCAAAAAGAAGAAACATGAATTGTAAACTCCATATTTGAAGACTGCTTTCCTATCCATTGTTTGGCTCTGTCTGGGTGATGACTACAGCATGCCATGGAATTTCTCAACAAGCCTACAAATCTCTGCTTGGAAAAATCAGAGACATGTTAGAAAAGTTGTCAGAATTTACTGATTATTGGTGGGTCTTTGAGGCAACTGCCTTTGAATTAACATAATAGCCATGTTTCTCAGTGTAACTGGAAAGAATTTGGTTTCCATGGAGATATTAAGGGAGTCTTATATGACATGACTTTACAAATGTTTCATAAGAGGGGGGTGGGTATTGTCTGCTCCCATTGGGTTTTTTTAAGTTTATGGAGAACATAACAGGAAAATCAAATTAAATGTAAGTTAAGTTAGAAATAAAATTTTGATAATTGAGGTAGGTTATCTGAACTTGTAGATAACCTGTATCCTGACTCTACATTCCCCTTGAAAATAGAGTTCTAAAGCTCAATTGGTAGATGAGTGAAGTATGAAAGACTACCATCACACTGCTGTGGTCAGCAAAGCACCCCTGGAAGCAGATTAGTTAACCTGTGTGACAACTGAGGAAACCTATGTAAATGCAGAGGCAGGGAAGTCTCATCTCTGAAGTTGCATGGTCATCCCTTACTTCTCTTAAAGGAACTTAAAGATGTAACCCTTTATTGCATATTGTTTGAGGAGCCCTTGTTACCTGAGATTCTTGTTTGTTTCAGAATAGATCTTACTATATAGTCTTGACTGGAATTTATGGTGACCCTCTTGCCTCGGCTTTCCTCTCTACATTGCTAGAATTAATTGTAGGATTGAGCCTACCATGATCATGTCTTGCCTAGTATTGTGGTCCAAGCCTTTAATCCTAGCACTTGGGAAGCAGAAGCAGATGGATCTCTGCAAGTAAGAGGCAACCTTGTCTGCATACCAATTTCCAGGCTAGCCAGGGCTACATAGAAGGCAGTGGAAGGGGGTCTCAGGTGCTCCGTGCTCTCTCTCTGTTCATTGTTCTTAAGAGCGCCCTATGTTCAGCCCAGTCCACTTTAGACAAATCTAAGCATGATACACATGTGATCATGCATTTAGTTCACTGCACAAACAACAGAAGAGAAACGCTTTCCTCTCCTGATATTTGCAAGAGGAAATAAATGTGTGCCCTTTTGACATTAAGACAAAAGAGTGAGGGAGGGAGAACCAAGCCTCCTGCTGGGGCCCCCTTATGTTTTCCAGAACAATCTAGTCCTTTGCTCCAGAGGTCAGATGGACTGAGAGGGCTCAGGGACATAAAAATCTGGAGGAGGGGAAGTCAAGGAAATGCCTTGGGAAAGCACCTTGGATGGTGAGAGAGGAGATGGGCTCTTGAACACATATAAATTTCTTCCTGGGTAGAGAAGGTAACTAGCAGACTTGCCTTCACTTCTACCAAGTACTTCTACACCCTGTTCTTCTAAGAGGGAACTTAGAAAACTTACTTTGGGGTCAGACTGTCTCTTTCCTCTGCTCTCCTACTATGCAAAAGCAGAGCAAAAGCCTGAGGGCTTTCAGGGCTTCATTGTCATCCTTTTAGTCACTCAAGTAGCTGTGGCTGCAGGCCTGTCCTCTAATTGGATAATAGATCTAGAGGTGGAAGTGACAGGGTGGTAGAGGGGGGATGAGTGGCAGTTACAGCTGAGGGAAGGTTCTTTATCCTCGACACCATCTAAACACAAGGTTTCAGGAATAGGGTCCATCTGAGCATTGCCAGGGACTTCTCACACTTTCCTCAAGATTTAATCAAAGGGTAATGAACTCTGAGCACATATGGGGTTGGATGTGGTTCCTTTGACTGGTGACTATCCATGGCCACCACCTCTTCAGATAGATGACAAATCCCACCTGCTCATTCTGCCCAGTGTCTGCAAGCCCTGTGAATTCTTCTTTGGACCTGAGGACCCAGGAGCTTAGGAAGAGCTTGGGAATAAGGGAGAGGAAGCAGGGATGGCCACACCTCTTGCAGAACTCTCAGCTCCCTTCATCTCCCTCCCAGAGAGGTATCTACCACAGGGCCAGGAAGTAAGATGGGCTCCCTCCTTGCTGCATCCCAACATCCTATGACTAGATGCCAGTTGTGCTCTGACTACTGGGACCTGAATAAGGGGAGTACAAGAGGTTTTGTTTGGTTTAATCTCTGTCTGTAGAAAGCATGGGAATGGGGCAGGGTTGGGGCAAAGAGGAAGAGATAGTAATTATAGAGCTTTGTGTTTATGCCTTAAAAAGTAGGGAAAAGAACAAATGGAGGCAGGGTTGCAGATAACACACACACACACACACACAAACACACACACACACACACACACACACACACACACACACACGACTAAGGAGTGATAAGTAGTGGGCTATACTGCATTCCAATTAAACCAGGGTCCTCTCTCACTGAGGGAGGGTGGTGGTAGTGGTAGTATTCTGGGGTTCTGGGATGGACACTTTGGATTTAGGCTCCTTTCATCCTCCTCCCAATAATCTCCTTTGTCCTGCAACTGGGCTGGTGGTAAAGTGCTCTTGCCAGAAACTCCAGGCTCCCTGGGATGCTTCCTCTGGGCACAGAGGCTTCCTTCCCTTAGTTTGGCTTGCTATCTGTGCAAAGGAAAATTATGTCTCCTGTTAGTTTTTATATCTTTAAATCACAATTTCCTGATTTAAACACAATTTGTGTTTCAGGCCAAGTGAAGTAGATAGCTGAGGAGAGCTTGGGTAATTCCAAATAAAAATTTCCTGGAATGCTAATTTGTGTAAAAGCTTCTAAGGAAGCTAACTTTTACATGATGTCATGAATTAGATTGGTGGCCTGTTGGGCTAGAAATATATATTAGTTGTGTGCATAGCCACAATGATATTCTAAACATCACACACAATTCCATTTCAGCTCCTGACGGCCAATAGTGACTTCTGTATTGAGTACATTTCTAAGAGAAATACTTGGACTCAATAGACACCCTGCATTAACCCTCCCACTCCCAAACTTGAGTAAAATAGAGGAGGGAGGAAAGTAACATTGATTCTGGAAGAGGTGAGGAGAAAAAAGAGAGAGAAGGAGGAGAGAGGAACCAATAGTGGAGGAAGGTGGATGGCTGGGTGAGAGAAGAAAGGGAAGGTGGGGACACCGAGGTCTATGAAGCCTTGAATGCCACCCTCAAGCCCAAGTGTCTCTCCAAACAGATTCAGATCTAGTTTCAGGGGTCTTTTGTGCTTCATGCCCACGGTCCCCCGGGGGCTTAATTCACTCCTGCCCTCTCTACAGAATGACTTTCGAACCTGGGAAAATAATTGCATTAGAGCAGATTACTTATAACGGATAGTTATCCGTCTTTTGCTGTTCGACAGAAGTCTATTAAACTCGGCACAGCCATTACCAGCTGAGCTCTAGAGCGCTCCTTCATTAAGAAAATTAAAACTGTGTTTTCGAACCTAAGCCAAGCCTGATCAGTCTCAGGAGTGCTGTGACAACCCCCGGGGTTTCCCTGAGCCAGGTTTTTGCCACCATCAATCTCTTTGCCTTTTGAACCCAGTAGATCTGGCGGGAAAGACTGAATGTGGTGACAGTTGCTGGAAGGTAGGGCTAACCCAGCTCCAAGAACTCCAGCATTCTTGATCCCGTCTGTCCTGTGTCCTCCGCCTTTCCTCGCATGGTTCTTTACCCTGAGGCTTTGCAGTGAAGGCCTGCACACCTACATAGGTAGTAGGTGGGGATGTGGTGGGATTTGTGGAGGGACCCCCTCCCCCGCGCACAGTCAGTAACTTTCCCAGTTGACATCTGAATCTGGATATAGACGCAAGTGCACGTGTCTCCCCCCCCACCCCCCCCCGCGCGCGCGCGCACACACACACACACACACACCCCCCCCCACCCCCCCCCCCCCCCCCCCACCACGCCGGCCCCTTCCCCCCCCCCCCCCCCATCAAATGACAGAACAGCTGCGACATTAGCGTGGCCTGTGAGCCTTTTGTCCACCCAAGTGCAGGCGGCCAGACAGAAGGCGGCATGTGCCTTTAACCCCGAAGGTCTTGTCCCTTTGGCAGGTTCCTGGGCCTTCGGGGACCTACTTGGGTTTCCTCTTTGGTTTGGCGACACACCCTTATGAGTGCCACTTAATCTGGGCACCACTTCGCTTCAGTTTGGGGCGGAGGGAACAGGTGGGAAGAGCAGGCTGCCAGAAGGTCCCATCCGCTCCCCTTTCCCCAGACACCGGTTTTCCAAGTCTCGGGTGGAGAGAGGGCTGCTGCACAAGCTCTCCCCGCAGGAGAGCGGGTCGCTCAGTGAGGGAGGTTGTGATGCGGCATCTGGAATGTGCAGAGTTGAAAGAACAATTTTTTAGCACTGTTTATTTTATCTTTTTGTTGTTGTCGCCGCTACCTGCCTCTCTTGGTTCAGCATTTAGCTTTTTTTTTTTTAATGTTAATTATTCGGGATCACTCTGAAAGGTTCACCCAACTCAAGTCACTAAGGAAAACAAGGGCTTTTGCGTAGGTGGGGACATTCTTTCTTGGGGCAAAGAGCGGCTGCATCTTTGTCAGAGAGCCCAATGATGGAGTGCTCGGTCCTCTTTTCTTTTTTTCCTGTGGGTCTCTGGTTATGAAATAGCAGCACCCCTAAGGCATCTAAGGCATGGCACCAACATTCAGATGAGGCTTGAGAGAGGGAGGACAGGGGGAAGTTACTTGAAGGTAGACAGACAATACTGGTATCTAATTCTCTTTCCCACGATCTTTATTTGATACTAAAGCTTGCAAAACTCTAGTGACAGGAGTCAGCTGATAGCCGTGGACAAGGGAACATCTTTTACATCTGCACAACTTTCAACTGTAAAATCGCTGTACATTAAAAAAATTAATTTCTTCTAAGGAAGAGAGAAACCTAACACCTGATATCAATGTTTTCTTTTTATTCCATGGAGGCATCATTAGATTCCTTTTCTTTCGTAGCCCAACTGAGCGAACCAGAAATGAAGAGCAGCCTCTCACCAACAACAAATCTAGGGTGTTTAAGTAGGTTCTTTCTCTGCCTTTCAAGCAAAACAAAAACAAAGATTTTTTTTTTTTTAAGACAGAGCACCATTCTTCCTGGAGAGTTAATTTTGTTGCCACAATATAGGCATGGGGCCGTTAACAGCTATTTGAGAAGATAGGTTTTAGTGATCTCATTCTTTCAATCATAATCGTCAAGTGGTTTAAGATTAATGGTGGGGTATTTTCTGTCTCTTCTGGGGGACCTTTGCATCAATTTACTTAGAACATTGAGCAGACTGTCAATGTCTCCCAATTTTATTAAGTTGGATGTGGGTAAACACAGTAGGATTTCTACATTCCCTCCATCAGGGAGAGTATATTGCTGAAATTCTTCCTCTGCATTCCCCTGCAGTGAGGTCCACTTCCTTCCTTGCATTTGTTTTATTGTGTTTATATGGTTACATAGATAGCTATGAATTCCACACGCATGCATATGCCTCCATACACATATATTTAAGGCAGCCCATGTGTTGTGCAGTAACTTCTATTACACTTCTGAGCCTAAAGGGGGACCTTTCAAAAGTGAACCGCGGTGGCAGGCTTCACCAGAGTAGAATATACTTTTAGAGTAATGCAATGAACTTCAAAACAGATTCCCTCTCATCATAACAGCTTGCTTCGTAATAAATATTTAAATTTATCCAAGTTATTAAAATAGCCCCCAACATTATTTCAAGCTCAGCTGCACTGAGGCATCCCTATTCTGTCCAAGAAGATCTAGGTTGTCTCCCACCACTGTCTTGTCCAAGAAGCGCCCCTTTCTGTGAGGCCCCAGGGTGCCTGACCCAGCCCTCCAGTATTCACTAATGGGGGTGGGGGCTGAGCTGTGAAAGTGGAATCTGCGGGGGAGCCAAGCTAGAGAACCGCAATCCAAGAGCTAGGCGCACTGGGGAGAAGAAAAGAGACGCACCTTTTTCTGCCCGCCATTCTTTCCTTCCCCCGAGCCTCATTCCTCAGAATTGTTCTCAGAAAACCCTTCAGTCTGCTTCTTTAAAAACAAAATAAAATACTCCCCGAGAAACCAAAGTCGTTCCAAGTGGTAGATCACCACGCTTGGTGTGTGTGGGTGTAACTGTGGTGAGGAGTGAGGCTGAGCTGCTTAGCCAGCGCCTTCTTCAAGAAGCAGAGGCGTTGGACATGGACTCTCCTGAGTTACCTTCGCCTTCCATGGTGCGAGAAATCCCAGATGAGAGTAATAGGCACTGAACCTCAACCCTCAGAAACCGTGCAGCGCCCCTTGCCCTGGACGCGAAGCGTCGTAGTGAGATGAAGTGCCCGCATTCCGGCGGGAGGTTGGGGTGCGCTCTAGCTGCCCTGTCCTTGGACAGAGAAAGAGAGAAAGCCGGACCAAGGAAGAAAAAACCCTTAGAAAAGATCTGTTTTTTTGTATAGATACTGTGACAACCAAGAAAGAAAGAACGATAGATAGACAGACAGACAGACAGACAGACACACACACACACACACACACACAGAGAGAGAGAGAGAGAGAGAGAGAGAGAGATTTTTTGAATGCACTGGGTCCCATTGATGTGTGCAAAAATTGGGATCTGCCTAAATTCCAATAGCAATTCCTGTAGACTTTTATAAACCTGTGACTTTTCCCCCAGGAGTTTGATTTTTCGAATATAAGAAATATTATTTGGCATTCCTCGTTTCCCCTCATCAGATATCTATTTTTAATTTAAAAAAAACCTTCTACATTGTCCATTAAAACATAACTTTGGGAGTTTAACCTGCAAGGCGGGGGTGGGGGTCCCCGGGGAGCAAACTAGAGCAAAAGCGCACAGAGTAAAGAGATTTAGAAACCGTGTCCTTTTGCTAAGGCATTTGCTCGTTTATTTCCTGAGGCCAAGTGAAGTTGTGGGTACCTTCCCATTTTATTATTATTTTTATCATTTATTCATTTAAATGTTCAGCCTCGACAAGCTGTCCCCTCACTGCAGCAGGACGAGGGTGGGAGTGGTGGAAAGAGTAGGTAGAGGGTGGAGGGGGCGCAAAAACAAAAACAAAAACAAAAAACAAAACAAAAAAAACCATCGTTGACTTCACCGGCAAGCCGCGGTCTGCCATGCTAGCCAGCAGGGGGCGCTCTGATGTTATCTGTGGACCAGCCTGCAGAGCCGCTCAGAACTGGCGACACCGGCTTGGGGATTTCACGCAGCTGCAAGAGGAAGGGCAGGAGGATCGTAGCTTCTAAACCCTTAACAGCGATTCCACTCGGCTTATTTACCTTCGACTCGAAATGTATCTACGTTTCACTTTTAACTAGCTTAGTGCTCCCTCACCGACCTCTTTGCACTGTGTCTTTACAGCGCACGTATAATCGCCAGTCTCGAAATGTTATACATTAATGCAACTTATTAGATGCGACGATGAATAGTCAACATTTTTTTCGCCTGTTAGTTCCGCTGATCCAAGCAGGATTTATTTGCAGATCTCACATCCCGGAGTCATAATGCGCCCCCCACCCCCTTAAATAAAACTGGTCAAATGTTGACAACCTGTAAGCCAACCTACCACTCAAGATTAGTGATGGGAAACTAATGAGAAAATATCAGATCGCCCGGCCCGAGGGCTGCCAATTAAATCTTCGCTGATTGAAAAATAAAAGCGGACTTGGGGTGTGAGCCCAGCTCAACTTGAACTATTAATTTAACGTGTTGCCGGTCCGTGCCTTCCCTCACTCCATCAGCGCCTCCCCCCTCTCATCCCTCAACCTAAAAGCCAAATGTTATTTCTCAAATATTTCAAAAGGTCCAAATCAGAATGATCATTTCTTACACGGTAAATATTAGCCCTTTAAGCAATATGATTTAACTAATTAGAAAATTTACATCATTAAGTCTCAGGGAAAGAAAAAAAGAGAAACAGATCTGCCAATCATTTTAAAGGAGACAGGCACTATTGAAGTGTGAAGAAATCGGCTCTAATTCAAAAAGGCAATCGGGCAGAAAAAGCCCTCAACATTACCCTGCTAGTTATTAATCAGAAAGGGCCCTCTCTTCTCCCTGTACCCCCTCCCCTCTGTGCACTGAGTTTTAAGTTCTTTTTTTTTTTTTTTTTTTTGCCAGTGGCCCATGTCATATTTTATTGAGGTTTTGTCTGCTAAAGGATTAAAATTTGAAAAATTTTCAATATGAGGAAAACAGAATCCTCAAAAGGAAAAAAAAAATTCCCAGGCTGGTAAACTTGTTGTAAAGCACAGTTCTCACACCGCTCTTTATTTTTATTCTTTCTTCCCATTAAGTTCCTATTTTGAAACCTGCTTGGTGAGAACTAGATAGTCTTTGTGTTCTGCTCCCCTCCCCCTCCTTGTACCTCCTTCTTCCTCCAAAGCAGAAACGTAGACTGAAAGCAGAAAAGTACAAATACATTAACAAAGCCGGACTCCCTTGATATAGAGGGCTCGGTCTAAGCCTACACGTCAGGAATCTACACAAGTGGGGAACTGTCCAGTGGGTCTGCAGACAAAATGACCAGATGAGTATTCACCCACCTATGTATAGACGTCCATATCATGTGTAGTTAGAGAAGAAAATGAAAAGAAGGCAGGTAGGTGAAAATAATTTCCAAGTGCACTGGTGGTGGTGGTGGTGGTGGTGGTGGTGGTGGTGTGTGTGTGTGTGTGTGTGTGTGTGTGTGTGGTGTGGCTTTTTGTCTACCCTACTCCTTTTCTATTCAGCTTAAAATCTGCAGCCTCATTATATCTAGGTGCCCCCTTCCCACTATACTCTTACTTAAGCCCTCCGTTCACCACACACATAGCCCCTTCCCCAGTCTTCTCATTCCTAGCAAATTAACTGAGTGGGAACTGCAAAGGGAACTTTCTGGGTAGGTCTTCTGAGATGCTCAGGCCCTTCCCCTCACCTCTGAGGACTCACTTTTAAACAGGCTTTGGGTTTAAAAAAACTAGTAGAAATCTTTGGGCATCCGATTTCCTTTTGTTATCTCTTTTAAATTATAAAGAAGTAAAAAAAAAAAAAGACCCACTTTCTACCACACTCTGTTCTGTAATTACAGCCCATCACAACTCAATTTTCCTTCTCTCTGCTTTGATTTTTAGAAAGTTTCTTCACCTTTCTTTCCACCCAGTCCTTGGGCCTTGAGACTCTCATCTTTGGGCTTCTTTGGGCCTTCCGAAGCTCAGCAAGCTCAGTTCAATGCCATCCTCCTAGTCACTAGACTTCAAGTTTGCAGGAGAGATGAGTAGTCGACCTGGACATTAACACAGCACATCTAATTTTCTCCGAGAACTTTTACTAGGTGGAGTGTGTGGAAGGAAAAACATCTGTAAACAGTTCGTGGCCCCTGAGAGTGAGGAGCGAACTGGGACACAGAGGCAGGGGTACATGTGAAATATGACAGAATTTTGAAATGGTCTTTCTGAGGTATCCTTTAGAGAAAAGAGAAAGGGGGTGGGGGCACTGGGAAGAATCTAGAATCTTTCTGAAATGCACCTCTTTTTCTGGCTGTCCCTTAGCAGATGGGCATCTCTTATACTTGCCTTTGAGAAAGATTAAATGAACACTTCTGTCACTTGCAAGAGGTGGGACACAGAGAGGTGAAAATGCACCAGACAATGGCCTCTGGCCATGAAGGGCTCCCTCCCAGTGTCGGGTCCCCTGCGGAACTCTCCTTACCTTTCTAGCTTGTATTTCATCTGAAACCAGGAGAAGGTTCCTGGCTAGATCTCTGAGACGAAAACGACCCGGAGAATCAACGTCTCTTGAATCTACTCCGAAGCTAAGAAACATTACAATAAAATTTACAGCGCCTTTAACAACTCGAAAGTAAGGCATTAAAATTGTCTTTAATTGAGAAAATATTGATTTTCAAGTCTAGAAAACCCGAAATCGTAATTTAGCTGCAAACTTTCAGGCGAGAATATAGCGAGTTATGCCACCATATAATGGATCCACTCCCAATTCCCCACACAACATCGCATCTTTAATTGCCCTACTTTGTGAAGTGATAAAGACAAAAAGATAACCAAGGCAAATGCTTTATTAAAAAAATACAGAGAAAGGATCTAGAATAATTTCTTTTCCCATTGATGTATGAAAAGGATTGCCCATCGTTTTTTGAAGTAGGGAAAAAGGTCTAATGGGGAGAAAATAAATAAAAAGAACGGAAAACCACAGACCAGTCTAAAAGCCACTCATGGTAGCAAATCCGTTGATATTCTTTACCAAAGGAGGAACGAAGCCAACTCATTTAAAGCAAATGCATTCACAGGCAAAATTCCATCCTCCAAGAAACAAACCTAGGTCTGTTTTTTTTTTTTTTTTTTTTAACTTTATTCCCCGGTCTTGGGTCAGGGGCGTGTGTGTGTGTGTGTGTGTGTGTGTGTGTGTGTGTGCGTGCGCGCGCGCGCGCGCGCGCGCGTAAAATCCATTGGTAGATAGAGGAGAGGAAGAAAATCAGACTTTCTGTTATTTCTGTATCGGTTTTTGGTATTATAGAGGAGTGAAGAAGTTTTTTGTGTGGTGGTTTTTCATTGATCAGTCACTCTGAGCTAATGTAATTATCCTCATCAATAGGACGCTGCAGAGAGAATCATTATGTGGATGACATTGATAAATGACCGCCCAGGAACGGCCCTCTCTCGGGCAACCCCCACATCTGACCCTCCCACACACACAATGTAGTCATAGAAACACCTACAAGGACCTAGAGCGCCGCCCCGCCAGAGGCCCGAGAGGGAAGAAAAGCCTCGGGCGGGCTCGGTGGGAGCAGGAAGGGGGGGGGGTGGTATGTCCAGATTCCAAACAGTTGCAAGACAAAACCAGCCAGCCACATGCAGGACAGCGCGGAGTGGCGGGAGGGGGGCCGTCCGCGCCCGGCCCCCTAGTCGCCCAAGAACAGTTGCGTACAACAAAATGCAAATCTGCCCAGCAGACGGGTCCATTCCTCCACACCATTCTCCACGTGCGAACTCACTCCAGGCCACCAAGAGACGCTAGCCCAAGCACAAACTGCGTGAGGATTCGGCAAAGGAGTTTAAGGGCCGGGCCATCGGATTCTCACGCGCAACACCTCTCCCCTGCGCTCCAAACACCCCAAACACACAACAAACAAACCAAATACCACAAAGGCAGCGACTGAGCGACACCTCCCCCTCTGGCGCTCCCGCGTTATTTCCTGAGTGACCCCTTCTTTTCTCTTCACCTCCTAACCCAAGGCATCTGATTATCAGATAATGGATTTTGCGATTGTTCCTGTCAGGGGCAAAAAAAAAAAAAAAAAAAAAAAAAAAATCTCCACCGAACCCCACGTTTCTATCTTTCCACTATTTTATTTAAGCCAATGGGAAAGTATTGAGAGCAGTAATTGATTCATAATGATCCATAAATCGGTGTCGGAAAGCGGGGTGGAGGGCGTTGTGAAGAGAAGGGGGCGATGCTGTTTATTTATTTTATTTCTAAAGCCTCAGCTATAGTAGCTTTGACACTGTTGGGGCTGGAGGGGAGGGGCCGCTGGGCTCTGCCGGATCATCCATCATTCCTGTCACCCAGAGTCTGCCCGGAGGAGCAGTAGACGCAATCTCCTTCTGTCTCAACAGCGAAACTATTAATATTAAAACCTCCCTTCAAACGCTGCCCCGACGGTCCCCATTCTCATCACAATTTGACCGCCAGAGTCTAGCGCAGCACCTTCTTCCTCCAGCTCCACTGTGACTATGGGGGCACCCACGTGCGATGCCCTTAGTTGGTCAGTGTAAAGGAAACTCTTAGGTGTCTCCCTGCATCAGTTTCCAGCAGGCTCAGCAAACAGTTTGCAACAAACACACTTGGGAGGGGGAGGCCTTCTGCACGCACGACCGCGGGCCGGATCCTCCTTTTTCTTGGCTTCCTCTGCAACTCCCCTGCCCCGGGAACACAGGACGCCTCACTAGGGCCACTCGGCCATTTAGACAGCTTGACAGAGGACCCTCTGGCAAAGTGGCAACTTGTAGCGGAGGTTCAGGCTCCTTATCAAATTGCTGGCCTGCAAGACTAATGGAGAATTTGTGGAGGATCCCTTTGAAGGAAGGGCCCTCCTTTTGACAGCTGTTGGAGATATTAGCCACGTTTCCCTTCCCTGGTCTGCTCCGGGTTAACGGCCTGCGGGAGTGGGAGGGCCAGCCGGCGAGGAGGACCCTGATGGACTGGACAGACCCATCCAGGGAGCTGGAGTGGGGGTTCGGGATACTGACCCGGGAGTGGGCGGGAGAGGGGGAGCGTGGAAGACACAGCCTTCTCTGGACTTATCTTTTCCTGCAAAATGTGGCTTCTTGCTCAATTCCCAACCCTTAACAGATGGCGACTGTAGCTCTCTCTCGGAATTTCTTGAAGAAAGGGAAACCTTTGGAGTTTATTTCTGCTTTTGCTTTTCCATATAAATAAAAAAGTGTTTTTATATTACTCTTGTTTTGGAGAACATAAGCAATTTTATTCAGACTACAGTATTTCCTTTAACACTATATGGTTGTCAAAACACCATTCCCAGTTTCTTTGCGTTTGACAGCTGAGTCTTTCTTAAATATACCCAAATCGGAACTCTTTATACTAAATAGTAAACCCGAGAGAGGAGCAAGCGCCTTCTGAGGTGGTATAAAAAGCACTATAAAAAATGGATAAAATCATCATCCCTCCGTCATAGAATGGAGTGGAGGTGGGGCAAGAAAATGCATCACTCATCTTCAAACATCTAAGGTTAAAATTAGCATGATAGGCTACAGATTGGCCAAGATACTAAGCTTAAGATGAGTTTGTGAATTCAAACTAAGACTCAACAACTCTGGGTTCTACCCTTCGTGGAATAATGTAATCACTCCATAAAATAGTTTTTTTTTTTTACATGAGCTTGTGACCAAGGAAACCCTTCAGCACCTACCTTATGGAGAGCAATGGAAGAAAAATTGCCAATATAATTTTTTTCTCTTTCAGCTGATGTGAGAGTTAGTTTGTAAATGAGGAACTTGTCAGAGTTTATATCAGAGCATTTAAAGTAAACATATGCAAATATTTGAATTTTACAGAAAGAGCCCATGTGAAATGGAACAGGGAAAATGAGAGGGAAGCTGTTTGTATTTTACAAGATCAGGGTGTTTGTGTCAAGCACTGCTATTTCTAGTTTAAAGAGCAGTGCACTAATTAAAGTGATAAATGAACTTATAAAATTTTTACTTAACAATATAAAAGAAAACAATAGCAATTTATAGCCTTGCTCATTCATATGTAGCACTTTCATTAAGGTTGTCTAAAAAGGAAACATGGGAAGGGATTGTTTCCAAAGGTAAATTTGCATGATTAGTGAACTCTTTCCTTATCAAGTCGAATGTCTCTCTACCTCCTATTTATTGTTCCTTTTAAATGGAGGAGTCAACATTTAGGAGTTAGGAAAGTCTCAACGGTGTGATTATTTGGAAACTCTAAGGGTGAGCACATACCTTAAACTTCTACATTTTTGCACACTTTAGTAGATACTGTACAATATTGTGACTCTAGATTACCAGGCGTAGTTTTGAAAATGCTATCATATTATCAGTTCTTTTCTTTCCTTTTTAAGAAAAAAGTTGAGCCACTGAATTGTCATACTTGCATCCCTGCACATTGAGAAAGCACCTACAGTAAAAAAAAAATACCACTGTATCATTTGTATTAAATATTAATGCTTAAGCATTCTTTTTAAGCTTAGGATTTCCAACTCCATAGAAGGTGATTACTTATCTATAAACATCTATATATAAGTCTTAATTTACATAGTCAACAGTATTTGAGTAAGATGAAAGAAATACAGATAAATCATGTTTGAGCACACACACTATTCCTTATGATATAAAATTAACTTGGAATAAACCCTTTATTCTATTGGTGGCAAAAGCTTTACCTGATATTACTTTTTAAAACATCATGCAGCTAAAATAAGACAGGCTGGACATTTTGAAGGTGATCTTTCAAGCTGGTTATAACGTACACAATTTCATACCTTTGGAAGTTTCCTGCTGGTGAAATCTAAGAGTCCAAACACATAATGAAAAGCTACAGATGATGACTTTTTAAACTGTTGGTAAGTTACATCTTAAATATGCTCAACTTTAGAGTCAGGGATGGGAAGCCATCACCCACTTTCAGCAGTGCACAGTAGCTGGCATCCTGCAAACTTCAAACCATTAAAAACACCAAAGCCTAACAAAAAATCAAAAATGAAATATTTATTACCGCATTTTGTGACTTAACACCTTTTTTAACATAACGTCACAGTCCTCATACAAGTATTTTAATGTAAATTTGACAAAGCTTAAAGGTAACAGCATTTTCTTCTAGTGAGGAACACGTGCTGAGAAAAGAGGATCCCATGGACATACAATACCAATTCCACAGCAGATCTGATACTAGCAAAAACATTCTTTTTTTTTTCAATTGAGGTAAACACATAGAATCTCTAACATGAAACAATTAAAAGACGGAACTCTGTACGAAGTTTGTTACAGTATTCTCTTGTTCCTTTGTATCCCCAAGCTTTGAGTTCCTGATAGAATCCTACTTAGGGTGTGATGACCATGAATAACTTGTGTGTGTGGAGGAAAAGCTGCCCAACTGAAGATCATTTTGTCCACAGCCAAGGCTCGGAACTTGAAGAAGCCTTCGCTCTGTCTCTAAATCTTCATTGGCAAACTCTTCTCACTGAAGAGCAGTCCCCCCCCCCAAATCATAATAAGAATTGGCTTATGAAGCACAAACTATAAAGATCTGTTTGAAACTAAAGGACACATTGATGGGGGAACAAAGGCTGGGCATGAAACACATTCTAGCCGCTGGAGTTAGAGTGATGAGGTTCAGCCAAGTGTCCGTCGAGCTCCCCAGCATGATTCTTTTCTCATTGGCCCAACAGGTTTAAAATATACCACAGTCTCTCCTGGATAGTGAATTCACTGATGAACCAAGACAGTCATTCTTTTGGGAACAACACACATAGTGTGGAAAACAAGGATATATTTTTTTTCTCTTCTAAAACTATTTGAGGCAACGTAACGGAGTGATCAACAGAAATGTACAAGTTTAACTTAGTTCCTATGTTTATGCTACAGTAGTTATAACTCTCGGAGTCTTTCTCCAGAGGATCTTTGCATGGACAAAATTGTCTCAATGAGCCCATCATTTCACATTTGTGTTCTTGTCCCATTGGTCCTCTGTTGCTTGATGAAAAATGACAAAAGTAAAAAATAATCACAGCTGTCTGGAGTTTCATATTAAGTGTCACATCTGGTCAATGTTCAGAGAGTCTTAAAATAGTTTTTGCGTGTGTTTCCTTTTTCCTTGAGTTCCCTTATACTATTGGGCATGAATGTCCATGACCTGTCCGCCAACATTGGGATCTACAGAATTTAACATTGTGGGGCTCTGTGCTGACATAGTCATTCCAGGGTGGGTAGGGGGTCCTCCGTGCATCATCATGGCTGGGTGGTGGGGATGACTTGGCAAATACGAATGCATTGGGGGTCCATGTCTTAACTGAGTAGGGTGTGGGGCCATCTGGGGAGGGGTGTAACTTGGCTGTGCCATACTCATCCCCATTGGACCACCCTGAGAAACGTAGTCCCCTGGCATGCTCTGCAAACCTGAAAATAGAGAGGGGAAAAGAAGAAAGTGGGTCAAATTCCTAAACATTTTTATACTTTACCCATCAAAGATGAAAAGAAAGAAAGAAACAAAGAAAGAAAGAAAGCAACAACAGACATTGCAAATCTTATATCTAAATTTAGCTGCAGATTCTTGCCAATGTTTGCAGACATTCAAATTGTAGTTTGCATTTAATTTCATCTCACAGCAGTATAATGCAACACAACAGAACTAAATATTTAATGCAACTAAATGTCATAAAGTGGGACTGTTTTTCAAAATGGTATTCAGTACATTTCTTTGATAAATGCAGTAAGAATATAAATTCTGAGTCAAGTTTTATCAGTTAACTGTTGATATGTCATTTATTTTTCTCTGTTGCATTTATAGATAGGGGTAAAAATTATAGTTACTAAAATAAAATAAATTGACAGCTTATCATATCTATATTTCTTCATGAAAATTTATTATATAAAACATTATGGCATATTCATTTTAAAGGGACTGACTTTTATGTATATTTAAAATGAAGCCCCCTCTTTGAATTAGAGTCATTCTTATAGCA
>CAJQZJ010032236.1:2342102-2360449 GCA_907164525.1 Lophiomys imhausi
TATCCTTTGATCATGGAGAAGAGTGGAAAAGTGAGGGGTAGCCGACTAACAAATATTGCAAGAAGCCCTTCACTTGGAGTTTTGTGATTCTGCCATTTCTATGGGCTTAATAATAAATTCCACATCAGTAGACATATTAGAAATTTGAGTATCTTTTTAAGGTAAAATAGACTCAATTAAATGTTTGCCCTTTTACCCACATCAAAACATGAGAACAGAAATATCTCAATTGCTTTATATTTTTCAACAATTGGCCTCCTGGCCTTCAGAAATAGAGTGGTGTTTTAACATTACTGAGGTAATTTTTTTTTTTCTGGAAGAGGAGTAATTGTAATTTCAATGAAAACCAGCGTTAGAGTTCCCATCAAGTTCAATACCCTTGCGAGTGGCACAGTCTTGCAAGAAAAACTGATTTTTGTTCCTATAGACCTTTTTATGGAGACCACACCTCCTCAGCAAACTAAGGGTATGGCCATTTCAGAGCAATGACATGCTCAGGAGTACATGGGTATGGTTCTGACAGCTCCGTATAATAACTATTTTAGAGAAATGGAGAGACATTATGAGAAAACCCCACATGTATTTCAGTGGGATGGATGTGATGCATTTTAAACAAAGGTAATAATCTTTTAATAAAAAATAATGCCAGCAACGCATGTCAGGTTTTAATAGAATATTATGAATAGTCAAAGCAAATGAATGGATACAATGAGTTTAACTGTGTATGTTCCTGCGGCGGGGAGAGCAAAGCACACAGCAAGGAGTTGTGGGTAACAAGAAAATGAGAGTGTGCTAATGATTGGATGCAGACAGGCAAGGAGTAATTCCAGAGTTCATAGTCAAACAGACTGCTTGTGGCACGAATCCTTGTGCCCAATTACCAATTCAGAAAGAAAAGCAAAAGCAGTTTCAGTAGATTCGGGGTGGGAAATCTCCAATTAGCACCAATTAGTGAAGTTGCTTCCTAGAGCGGAATTCTGGGGACATAAAAAAAAAAATTCTCCCAGAATGCCTGATGGAAGTACTTGTTTACCAGGTGATGAGACAGAGCCTCGAAGGAGAACACGAGGAGGATTTGTGTCGGTGGTGGGATGTGGATATAGACACGTGTTAGAACTTGCCTGCTCGATTTGACTGGTCAATCATGGGCTGTACTATTCTTCTTCTGGCATTGATAAACCTGAAACAGAAGAGAGAAGCCCGGTTACCAGCCTGAGTCTCTGTGTTCTGTGGACAGCTTTTGTGAGGCCTGTGGAGGGCACACACAAGATCTACTGCAGACCACTAGCTTAACTGACAGGCAACTTTGCCCTTCAAAACTGGCTGACTGGATATTCTCTCCCTTGCTGTCTCTGGGTCAACACCAAGCCAACTTCCTACTAATTTTCTGAGAGGGACAAGGGTTTTCCATGAGAAAGCAGTGCCTGATTTTGTGCCTGATTTTGATAGAAGTAGGAACCAGGTTGCAGCTCCTCAGGCTGGAAGATTTTACCCCTTTCCCTGGACTCCGCAACCCGGAGAGACTCAGCATCTCTTGCAGCTGGTCATAAATGAAGCCCAGGCTCCGGCATTCGGTTTTCACAAGGCATTGTTAGGGTCAGCAAAGCCATCAATTAGGCTGTCTGAAGTTCTATCACCAACACAGCCGTAATAAGTGCTGGTCCAAAGACTTCTGGTCTTCAGGCAACTCCTGCAGCTTAAGCCTGTAAAGTTAAGGGTCACTCGGAGGTCAGTGCCAGCTGGGGGCAGCCTTCGCAGCCAAGGCAGGGACACCCAGGGCAGTGGATAAGCTAACTGCCAACCATAAACTCAGCCACCTTTCAACCCACTCGAAAGTCAGCCTCAGGTCCACATGGTTGATATTAGAGCCCGGGAAACGGTTTCAAATCAGGTGGTTGCGGATTCCTAGGAATGTAAGAAGCAGTGGTTATTTTGTCTAAGAAGCCTGGATCTAATTTTGTTGAAAATCCAAAAATAAGTGCCTACTTCATGTTACTTTAATGTTTAATAATGCCCATCAAATATTCATGTACAAACAGAATAAGACAATAAGAAATCTCCTTTATTTCTCCAAATTTAATAAAAACAAAACAATTTTCTACCATCTGTGAGTTACCCTTGTTCCCCGTGCTTTTAATGAAGGTATTTCCCTACACGTGTGAACTCCTGGGAAAGATTCAGTGGCCTTGAATTAGGCTGAGGAGGGGCCAGTGGTAGGGAGTGTACAGCTAGCTGGTCCTTCAAAATGTTTTCTATTGATAACTTTTGTTTTTCAGCATCTCTCTGTTCAAGTCTTAAGCATATAGGGACTTAATGATGAATACACCCACATGAGGCTCCAGGCAGGACCTGAAAGTTCATTCTCTGAAGATTTTTCAAGCATTGGCAGTTAAGTCTCTTAGAGGAGGTCGGTGAGCCCACACAAACCTCCTGTGAGTCCTCTAGTAGGACAACAGTCCTTCAGATGAATAAGAGCCAGGAGAAAATCAAAGGAGTCTTTTGCATATGCTGTTTGCAAAACAATGAGCTCCCTTAGTACTTAAGAAAGGGTCTCACAGTTGTCAAAAAAAATGTTCCACCCCATTGGCTTTGGGGAGAGAAGTGCCAGGCTACTGTAAGTACAGATAGCCGAAAAAGGAAAGTTGATGGTTTGTATTTACCCCCACCCGTCCCCCGAAGTATTGCTGAGCAGATTGCAAAGGCTTCTAGAAGCAACCATCCGGTCAGTTCAAAAAACTTATCTCCACCATTCCATTGCTGTGACTGAGGCCTAGGAGGGCCTCTTATTTCCTCCTCCAGAGGCTCTTCTCATGGGTTCATTTAAGACCAAGAGATGCCCAGGGCAGGCTCCTTCAGTCTGCCTCCTTGTTTCTGGTAAAGAGGGGAAGTTCCTCTTTTGTGCTCTCTCTCTCTCTCCCTCTTTCTCTCTTTCCTGTTGTGTGGTGGGTTGTTTTGTTTTTGTTTTCTCTTGTAGTCAATCCTTTAGGTGAAATAAATTGCTATCTCCCTCCCCCACACCAAGTTTCCATCTCTCTCTCTCTCTCTCTCTCTCTCTTTCTTATTTACATCTGGAGATTGTTCCTGTATTTATGTTTTTCTCTCCTGTTTCCTCAAACATTCCCTTCCTCACAGGGCTGCAGGCATTATGGTTCTTAGTTCTCAGCAGGAGAACTCCGCACTGCCATCAAACAAATAATTACTGGGAAGGTTAGAGGTTCACTCAAGGGTCATTTCTTTGGATACTCATCAGAATGTTTACATTAGTAAAAATCGGGGTCCTCTCAAAAGGTTGTTCAATGTGGGTGACCCAACAATACAGAACATTTAGGAAAAGCATTCTGTGTGCTAGCAGGTCTTTATAGAAGCACTGAACTTGGCAATGTCACCCCAGCGTCACATTTTCAGCTAGTTTCCATGGTGTGGACTGCATGCTCACTAGCAGTTATGGCCTTTCTTTGCTCACTGCTCCTAAGAAGGTTGAAAGAAAGAAGCCCCTGAAGATTTTCATGGGGAGGGGGAATCCTTTCAAAGAGGGTCATGGAGATTTTACAATCTCATGTGGGCTCCACACAGACTCTGTGAAGTTTCCTTCTCAGAGTTTTGGTTCCAGAACTGTTCATAATTCCAATGCATTCTTTCAAATCATACAGGATTTGGGAAACATATGGGCCCCCGTTTTTGCTGTTGTTTTCCCCCCAGAAATATCTGAACATACAACTCCTGCCAATTGTCAACTGCCCTAACCTCAGAATAGCTTATTAACACCATAGATGTTATTATTAAAATTAATGATGTGTTCACTTTATGAAAATTTATGATCTTAAAAATTAAAAAGAGGATTCCCCCCTTTCCTCACACTGTTGACTCAATGACTGTCACCCTTGAGAAAATACTCTCATGAACACGAAATGGGGCCACTTAATTTCAAGATGAAAAAAAAATCAAATGAGAAATTATTCTTTATTTTGTTAACTCCCCAATATGAAGTTTCCATGAATGGTCTTCCCCTAGATGATTTGACATGAATTCTATTCACTTCCTCTGTTTATATTTTAAGGATGCCCTTTCCTTTATGCAGATAATAAATATAATATCATGCTTTGATTCTACTTAGACTCTGAAGAATCTAAGTTGAAAAATCAACTCATCTCCAATCATTCAAAGAACAGCCCTCAGTTCATATGGTAACATGCAACTTCCTGGTTCAAAGACAAAAGACTTGTCTTTAAATAGCTCAAAAGGTTCCTTGGATATTAAATGAGTCTCACAAAATAACATTTTGATGAGTTACGTGTAAATGAATCAGACACATATGGATTAAGTTATCCCTGTATTTCACACGGGTTTCAAAAAATAAGGGGAAAAGAGGGTCTTGGCAAAAAATATTTTGGACTTTGCCAAACCCAAAACATTTGAAAAATTGCTGAAGACATCCAACTAACCAAAATGCAGCAAGCTGCACCCAACTTTAATGAAAACCCCCACAAGTTATTTCCAATCCAAAGACTGTTAGGTTTTTCATCTGTATCTGCTATTAAAAAGAAAGAAAGAAACCAACTTACCAAGTTGTAATGCCATTCTAGAGTGGTTTTTGAAGTTGCAGACATATAATATACTTTTTTGTTATTACAATTTAATCCTAAATTATAAAGTCTCCTTAGATGTTAAGCAGCTCTCTCAAACTCTGACTTTTGTACAACTTGTGTGGAAAAATGTGTTAATAAATGTAGTGTCTTCTTCAGATTTCCCTTAAAATTTTTTTCACTAGCCTCATTGTAACTTTTTTTAAGGGCTACAGATAATTGCATTAGTGACTCCCTAGGGGATGAGTACCCCAAAGTGTACTAGTTCTATTGATTTGTACTGAGCGCCAAGTTAGTGCCTGGGCCCACATAAAAGCTTCCAAGGGGGTCTCCTGAGACTATTTGCATCTTTAAATTTTACTTAAATAGAAAATGCATTAGTATGTATAATCCTTCAAACTTATATACTAAGACCCTTAGCTTAAAATAACTTAATTATAGAAAGAAATTTAGTGACTCTAAGAATCAAAAGGCTTTTTCTAAGTCAACTCCGAGAGGAAAACAACAGCAGACCAAAAGAAAATCCCTAGTAGATTCAGAGGAATGTACTCCAGACAGCAAAAATCACTGAAACCTCACCTTACTCTTGCTGGAGAGACCTGGAGACCACCAGCCACCACCTTAGAAAAATCCATGTATTTCAGCTTTGCATGACACCCCCCCCACCACCTGAAATCTGACCACTGAGTTTTCTTTTAACGACTTTCACTCCAAAGCACAGCTCAGGGTGATGGGAGTAGACTCAGGTGTCATTTTTGACTGTTGGTTGGTTCCTGCACCCCTTTTAAATGGCTGATAAATCCCTTTTTTCTGGTTCACTAACTTCTCACCACACCTGGTAACCCACTCCTCCAGGCAGCATTCCTTTTGTTAGAAAGCACAGGTCTGTCTCTATCCTTGTGGTTACTTGGAAAGCAGCCAGCCCCGAGCACTCTGAGGATGACTGGATTTGAAGCTCTCGCTTGGATTGGTGTTGTCAAGGAAGAGGCTTGAACTGTTGACAAGGGATCAGATCAACTTGGAAAGGAAAGGGGTAGTTGGGAGCCTGGTGACAGTGGCCAGCTAAAAAGCAATAAAGCTCTACTTTCTACTTTGCCTAGTCGGAGGACTTGCTTACCAGCGAGATTCTGCTCTAGATTTCAGTGGAATCTCAACCTTAGGAAATCAGTTAGTCATTTTACATTTTATTCTTTTTTTAATATAAACACACACACACACACACACACACACACACACACACACACACACACGTGTGCTACTCTTGGGTTAAATCAGTGAGTTAGGCAGGTTTACCGAACCGCACGTCCCAGGTTTTCACTGGTGTTCAGACGAGGGATCTTTTCCCGAAGACAACTGAGCAAAGTGAGGTAAATGAGTGAGATTCATGTGTGACTTTAGGACACGTTCACAGATCATAACTAAAGTCCCTGGGCTACAGTGCAGTTATAATTGGATAGAATAGTAGATCTGCCCACACCTGTAAAAACATGTGAAATAAATACCCATACACTTCCAATATGAAAACATGATGTTAGTGTGGAAGCATGAACACTCTGTAGCCTTAGGTATTTGCCTTGAGTTGGGAGACTGTTCATGCTGACACAAAAGGCCCAGGGCAAAGTTATCAAACTGGCGGCAGTTCTTTTTCATAACAGTCCACTGTGGTCTGCCAGTGCTCCATCTTGCTCTCCCCTAAAGTTACGAGGGCCTATATAGCTTATTCCCAAAATACTCAACTTTGAGCACAGTCCTCCTAAGTATCGTCCCACATTTTAAACCTCTGCACAGAGAAACACAACAATAAATCTGTGGGGCTTGTGCTCCCTGTAGCTTCCCTAAGCCTTGGTGTATTTCCTATCTACCAACTAGGGGAATAACTGGGCCTGGGTTGTTTTCAGGACTGACAGAGATCGTGTATGTAAACTTCTTGGCATACTGCCTAGTATACATTAAGGGCACATTAAATGTTAGCCTATGGTCAGAACAAACCTAATCAATGTTTCTAAAAAGATCTGTTCCCTTATACATAGTTGTTAAGACTAGATGGGTGACTACTAAAAACATTCACAGTGGGCTGACAACAGGGTGAGAATGTGTTTTGTTTCTACAAGTAACATGTGCCGTGTGGTAGGGTCTTTGTGGAGACCACCACTAAATGTGAATAGATAACAGTGTGTGTGTGTGTGTGTGTGTGTGTGTGTGTGTGTGTGTGTGGTTTTAGACACCAGAGCAACCACCTGTTTGAAGGTGGGGTTGCAAAGTAGGCTCATTTCGGAGCACGTCCTCTTCGTGCCTATCTAGATTCACCCCACCTTGGGTTATGAGAACCAGCAGCTTCCATGGGACCTCCAGATCAGGAGAGGCACAGAAGCTTTGCAGCGCCCCACCCAGCACTACTGCTCCCAGACCTGATCTGCATCTGAAAGATTCTCCAGGTGACCTCTGCACGCTTATGTTTGGGAAGCCTTCGAGTAAATGCTATCACACCGCTTAGAGCTCTGCCTGAGAACAGAAAGTTGCAAAGTTCAAGCTTTAATTGTGACTGTCATGGCTGAAAACATTGCCTACGCCATCCATCTTCTTTAAGTGTCTGAAATCTGAAGCCCTTTAATCAGTGGCCTTAGGTAACAAACAATTTTTAATAATTTGATTCATTTTGCTTCTATTTATATCTTGTAAAGTAAAAGCTGGGACAATAAGATGTTTTTGTGGAAACTGTCAACAGAGGGTCTCTCAGGAATGGAGAGGATGTCACACTCCTGTTTGACTTTTCCATCTACCTCTGTACTTTTTGAGTTTCAATAATACATACAATTTCTTTTTGTATTACAAGGATTGTGAAAGGTGACATACAATTGGACATCCTCTCTGACTGAGATTTATATGGACAATTGTAGTTTTTTTATTTAATAAAAGTATCTGAGGAATTTCATCTTTCACAAGGAACTCTATCTTCTTTTTGAATGCTGAGTGACAACCAACACAATTTCATTAGCACACTCACAGCCAGGGGTGTGTAAGAGAGCATCCATGAAGGTCCCGACTGTGAAGCACTGTTACTCTTACACAATTCTATTAGCACACCCACACCCAGGGGTGTGTAACAGAGCACTGTGATGCACTCTTACAGAATGCTATCGGGTTATTCACATGTGGCCATTTATCATGTATTATAAAAGTGATCTTTCAGAATTACTTGAAAACTAGGGAGGAGAAAACACTAAAACTTCCTTATCTGTCTATCCTCTTAAGGACAGAACACTCAGCGAATAGACATAAACTCCAGCTTATTACTTCATCCTGTGCATGATTTATTGCAGGTAGCAATCAACGAGAAACTGAATTACTTTGAACGTTTTCCTATTGACATTAAAGTTCCAGATTTGGATACCTGCACAACCTTAGAGTGGTCCTGAAAACCATTTTCTGCAGACATAGAAGATACATCTATAGCTTCATGCAACTCCATCAGCCTACAAAGAAACAGCAATCATTTTCAAAATGACCAGTTTCCAGCTCTGATGTGTCTGGCTGATGGGGCTTTGAAACTTATCCAGTCTCACCTGATAACCAGTCACCCTCATTCACAGCAAGTTCCCATTGTGTTCTAAGCATGTGCATTCACAGCAAGTTCCCATTGTGTTCTAAGCATGTGCATTCACAGCAAGTTCCCAATATGTTCTAAGCATGTGCTAGTTCACACTAAGACTTAATCCCAACACACTTGTAATTTCTTTGAACATTCATGATCACCTTTGACTGAAGTGTTATCTCAGATTCTACTTCTTTTTTTATTTTTGATTTTTGTTTATTTATTATGTATACAATATTTGCTCTACATATATGCCCGGGCAGATCTCAGTGTAGATGGTTGTGAGCCACCATGTGGTTGCTGGGAATTGAACTCAGGACCTTGGGAAGAACAGCCACTGCTCTTAACCTCTGTGCCACCTCTCCAGCCCCCAGATTCTACTTCTTAATGGAAGTCACCTAAGAATTAACTGACCAAACACCCACCACACTGTTCTGCCATTATGCATTTGTGATGTCGGAAGAGGTCAAGGTGCACCCACGTGTCCTGTACTATGGATAGGTCTCTGATTAGCTTGTCATCTGCTCGGAAGAAGATGTAGGCTGATTCTCTCATACAGTGGAGTGGGCCAGCTGTTAGCTGCCTGTCAAGCCCTCAAGTGGACAAGAAGTCCAGGAGCAAAAATGTCATTCCTTTGATCTGGCAAGGAGCAGCTGCTGATTTATAGAGTGGGACTTTGTTCTTCCGTTCTATTTTACTTTCTTTCCTAAGGCAGAACCACAAAATCCAGGAGAAAAAAAAAGTGCCGTTCCCAGCAACATCAACAAGCTCTGACAACTACAACAGGGTTTTTCTTGGCCCTAGCAAAGCTCTCAGGCATCTCCTTTGACGCTCACCTTTCCCCGCCCCCTTCCCCCACCACCATTTTTTTTTTTCTGCAAGCAGTACTTATTGTTTAATTCAGCTTCTGGAAATGGAATGGACTGTGGCCAGCAAGCCCGGGGCATAAACACACCTGTATGAAAGAACCCTTATTGTAGCAACGCTCTACAAGCAAGCTCACATGAACCACACGTTCCTGAGTTCAGAAAGAATGCTCCATTTTTCCTGACAGCACATTTTACCCTAAGTGAGTTTCTATTTTTGGTGTCACCAACCTATGACGACCACATTTGAACCTTTCCCTCTCCAATGGCATTATACTCTTTCAATAAAAGAGAAAAAGGTATTTGCCTTTTTTTTTTCACCTGAGAGCAAAGAGATGCATCAAAAATGTTTATCTACTATCTATAATACCAGTCATTGAAAGCTGACTTAACGTCCAGAAAGGCTTTAGCAAATGCAATATCCAAGATACCATAATGGTGATTTCATTACTACTGATTTATACTGACATATATTTCCCTTAGTAACCTATAAGGGGAAAAAAAGTCCAACAACAACAAAATAAAACATGTGCATTTTCTTGCTGAGAACTGAACTGGTTGCAAAGGTTTGATTTTGTTCTCAACAGTAATCCTGTCTGGACAGAAGTGTCCATCAACAGAGTGGGCTATGGAATAGCAGCACTAAGAAGTCATCATGACCTTGTCAGTTATATTACAATGAGAAGTCAGCAGCTCTCTGGGCACCCAGATGTGTGTGCCATGTGTGTTGTGTTTTGTGTGTGTGTGTGTGTGTGTGTGTGTGTGTGTGTGCACGCCCGCGGCAATAAACTTTTCCAGGGACAATTTCTTTAATACCTATCTAGATTTTTTTCTGTAGTGCTCCAGAGAAAGGTGAAAAAACAAATACAGATGAGATTCATTGTTGTTAATTCTATGCTACTTATACCTATTCCTTCAGAGGTGGAAGGCTGGAATGGTGGGAGGGGCTGTTATTAATATGGAGAGGAGAAACAGCTTGTTTGCATTCAGTCAGACTCTGTTCTAGTGCCCTTCTCCCGCCTTTCTTGGGTTCAGAGGGAATGGGGATTTATTTAGCTTGATTTCTGGCTTTATCCTTTGGTCAGTCACAATGTGTTGAGCACTAGCTTTCTCCTCCATGTTCATTCTTCTTCAGCAGCTGTATCCTTTAGGGGGGTGTCCCGGTAATTGGCTTTGTGGGTGGGTGGAGAGCTAAGAACAGGCCTTACGCTATCTTTGCTCATCTCTTTTCAACCCTGAAACAATTAGGAATAATTTCAAGTGTCATAAAAATCTGAACATGTCTCACCATTGATAAGCCGTCCATATTCTGCAGATATCCTATACCAAATTTAAGGAATATGGTGAACAACGTATGTAGATATATCTGAACATTTGAAAATCCTAATCATGCCTTTTGGGATTTGTATTCTTCATATACACAAAAGCAAACTGAAAAAAGTCATAATTTGAGAACACACAAGTTCTTACGAATAAATATCATCTATACAGTAAACTAGTGCAATGGAACCAACTCAAGACATGAGAGCAGTTGATCAGCAGGCATGGAGGTACACAAATTCCTATAATCCATGCATCTGGAGAAGTGAAAGCATGAGGCCTGGCTGGGCTACATAGTGAGCTTGAGGCTATCAAGGGGCTGCACAGCAAGGGGACAACAGGGTACAACTTGGAGCTGCAGTATAGTACACTTGCAGAGGGCTTGGTTAGCATGTGCAAAGCCCTGGGCTTGTTTTCCAACACCAAAAAAAAAAAGAAAAGAAAAGAAAAGAAAAAAAACATTAACCAAATTCTTGGAAGGGAAGCGTTGAACCAGTTTGAAAGAACATTTAAAAACAAAAACAAGGGCTGGAGAAATGGCTCAGAGGTTAAGAGCACTGACTACTTTTCCAGAGACCTGGGTTCAATTCCCAGCACCCAGCTCACAGCTGTCTGTAACTCCAGTTCCAGGGGATCTGACACCTTCACACAGACATACATATACGCAGATAAAACTCCAATGCACATAAAATATCTAAAAACAAGCAAACAAATAGAAGGAAAGAAAACAAAGAGCTGATTGAAGGTACCAACTCAACCAGGGCTGACTTTGAGAAGTAATTAAACTAATATTGGCCGGCTGGGTTCTGGGGGAACCTGGTGACAGTTCATAGGAAAACTGCTTGGGGTCCTTAAGGTATAAGTGGAATCTGAAATTCTTGAATGGGGAAGTGAGATGATGAGGAAGACCTTTCCAACAGCCAGGTAGAGGAGGAACCAAACTGAATTGACGAAAATGGAGCAGCTGAGAAGGAACAACATGCTTGGGCAGTACAGGGAGAAAGGGGAAATGAAATGGACTCCAGTTAAGGTGCCAGCAATGAAAACTGGCACTGTGTGACTTTTAGAAGAACTTCTACGTTGGGCTTTTCTTGGAATGAGGTTACATAAAGGGTCCTTGGACGGTGCATCTGAAAGTCTGGGTTTGATATGTCATGGTGCACAGTTGGTCAAAACTGGCCATTTGCTTTTTAAATTCCTATTTATTCTAATGTCACCTTTGAATTGGCAGTGGAGCTGTAGAGCTGAAAAGGTAGGAGACCACGCAAGACAATACAAGCGTGAAGCCCAGGGAACAAGTGACCACTTCAAAACTGTCTCTCCTCTTCATATTTATAAAAGTAGGAATTTCTAGATCTCAGGCAGTAAGCTTAAAAAACTGTCTGGCTGCCTCTGAGAACTCCCTGCCTTTTCATATACCTTGAGATTTTCCAAAGTCCTTTGTGTTAGCCAGTCACTGTAAAGAAGAGCCTCCCAGGCAATGGCCCTGTTTCTAGGAGGTCTAATTTGTTCATTTTGAGTTCTGAGATGATCTGTGCAACCGGGTGTAGAAGCTGAAGACAATCACACCCATGTCATACTGTGCTGTGACACCAGTTGTATTGGTTTAAACATAGCAAGAGTGATTTTTTAGTAATGGCATAAAATACGGTGTACACACACACACACACACACACACACACACACACACACACACACACACTGTTTTTAAGCAATTACACTAGATAATCAAGGGCAGGTTTTCTCCAGGTGGTGACAACTAATTTAGAAGAGAATTGATGGGATCGAGTGTTACATTTAAAAGGGACTCCATTAAGTGTGATGGTGTCCAAATTGTGTCCTTCTCACAAACCATATTTTTCTTTTTAAATGGGCTTTTAAGGTGAAAGACACAGCACTTCAGCATACTCTAGGTGTGGGGACAAATGGTTCACAAGTCTCTATTCTTCAACTCAGGCCAAATCACTCCAGGACTCGGAGGGAGGGTGCTATGCATGTGAATGTCCCCACCAGAGTTTTCTTTTGCTTCAGGGGCCCCTTTTTCTGGAGCAGCAGGGGATGTTTCAGAAGACCTGCCAGAAGCATTTGGAGGGACCAAGCTCTTATCCTCTTTCCTTTCTCCTGCTGGCTTAAAAGACAGGATTTTGCTGAGGACACATTCGAAAGGTGGCAGCATTCTTGGGGCCTTTTATCAACACCACTTCTTTCTTTAAACTGCAGCTTGGTCTCTTGTTTGGGAGGCTGAGATTTTAGCACTTTTAAAGGGAACCATAAGTGAGAAATCTCCCAGGTGTTAAACTTTAGAGTGGCTTCAGCCCAAAAGAGGGTGGGGAGGGGCGACAAAAGTAAAAGAGGGAAAGTCAAGTGCTATTATGGAAAAGATCCATCAAATAAAGCATTGCAAATATGCATACAAGTGGCATTCCTTGTATTTAAACCCAGTGCTATCTAATCAGCCTATATTCTCATACAAGCTGTCCACAGGGGTTAAAATAAAAAAAATTAAAACAAAAAATTAGTTATTTTAAACAAACCATACAGAACCAAAAATAATTTTTAAAATATTACAAAACATAATTCTATCAGGAAGCAACAAAGTTCTATTCAAAGACACATGGCTTAATGTTCTCATATTTATGATGTTCAAACATCAAACACTAATCTTTAAGTAAAATTTCTGAATGGCCTTTTCTTAACAAATTAAGCATCTTTTGCTTGGATTGACACCCAGGTAGCCTTCTGTGTCTTCAGCGGAGTTGTTACATAAATTTCCAATGTGTGGTATTATAACCCACAAAATCGTTAGCATCATTCCATAATCATAAAAAACATAAAATATATCTTTATAAACCTCAGGGGACCTAGAAAATCAGAGGTTATTCTGTGTCTGCATTAGTCCTTAAATATTTTAGCTTTAAAGGGTCAGGTAGTGGATTTGCTCCCCCAACTACCATTTACAGAGGAATGAAGACATCAATTTTTGATTCTGAAATTTCATACAGAGCTATAGGTAGAAACTAGATGTACCACAAATTGAAACAATTTTTAGAGTATATCTAGACACCATATCTCTTATTAAGATTTTCTGGCATAGTTTAACTCTTACAGATAAAAACAATGTCATTTGGACTGCCTCCATCTTCATAGGAATAGATGTAACATCGCCATCTATTAAACACGAAATCATTTAACGCTGTAATTGTTTTAACTATCATAGATTTCTGAATCATGTAATATACAAATAACCCAAGATTATTTCATTAGGTTAAAGTTAATATGCTAACTGGCTGGGGCCACACTATTTCTTCCATCTGGGATGGTCTCCCTTCCAGAGCCATCTGGTTCACACATCATTCAAAATTCTTATCAGAGAGCACCTCTTTGGGGTAACTTTGTTGTATAATCTGATTAAGAAGCATTTTCTGTGCTTGCCACAGTCCAAGCACAAGGACTGAAGTTTGGATTCCCAGTGTCCATGTTAAAAATCCAAAAAACAAAAAACAAAGCAAAGCAAGACAAAAACAAAAGAGCCAGGCAAGGTTGTGGTGCTTCTATATCCCCAGTACTGGGGAAGCAGGGCCGAAGAATCCCAGGGATTGCTGACTACCCATCATAGCTGTAGGTTCAGTAACAGACCCTGTCTCAAAAAATAAAGTAGGCAGCAATAAAGGAAGATATCACAACAAACTCTGGCCTCAAAGGGCATATGTGTGTGTGTGTGTGTGTGTGTGTGTGTGTGTGTGTGCGCACACACACACTTCTTTAGTTATTAACAAGCATGGTCCCTGCAGCTGCAGCATTTATTCAATGTAATGACCACAATTTACTTCTTTGGTTTTCACCTAGTTGATCTTATAGAGAGCATATTTTAGTTCTTTGCTATTGACCGTCTCGACTATCCCTAATAAAATGTTTGGTTAATAAATAACTGAAAGAATAAATGAAAATAGGGTTCCTTCCCCCTAGGAAATACTTTAGAATTGACAATAGAAGAACCATTAGGAAATCTCTTGTCTGTACTTCTCTCTGTATCTCTGTCTCTCTATCTCTCTCAACAAATGACACAGCTCAATCCCTGATGAATGTGCCCTCGAGCAAGGCAGAGCTAAGATGCGACATAATTCTGACTTCCTGGCTCTGGTCTAATGAATGTCAAACTGAGAAATAAGTTAAGAATATAACTCAGTGCAAGGTGTGACTCTGCCTGGGCAGCAGACAGACAGGAAAACTGTAGGTGCAGAGGTGAAGGAGAAGCACTTCTCTGGCAGAAATGGAGCCTCTTGCTCTACTAGGCTAGGTGTGTGTGTGTGTGTGTGTGTGTGTGTGTGTGGTAGGCTTGGTGTGTGTGTGTGGTAGGCTAGGTGTGTGTATGTGTGTGTGTGGTAGGCTAGGTGTGTGTGTGTGGTAGGCTAGGTGTTTGTGTGATAGGCTAGGTGTGTGTATGTGTGTGTGTGATAGGCTAGGTGTGTGTGTGTGTGCTAGGCAAGGTGTGAGTGTGTGTGTGTGTGTGTATGCTAGGCTAGATGTGTGCGTGGTAGGCTAGGTGTGTGTGTGGTAGGCTGTGTGTGTGTGCTAGGCTAGGTGTGTGTGTGTGTGTGTGTGTGTGTGTGTGCGTGTGTGTGTGTGTAGGGCACAGAACTAGAGTGAGATGTCACCATTGTGATGGACAGATTTAACACTGTGGTGAGAAGGTGTTGTGAGTGTATATGCTGGGGGTGATGGATAGAAAACAAGAATGGAAGAAGGAAGACATGAGATGGAGAAAAGAAAGGAAATCTTTTTTGCTTGCTAAACCTTTTGGAGGATTTCTTCCCAGATATGTTGGGAGGAACACTAGTGTCTGTGAATGTCTCTCAAAAATAAGAGTCCCAGGTTGAGAGCCGTGGGATAAAAGACACTAAGGCAACAAAATGTCAGGGTTTTCCTGTTTCTGCTGTGAGTTACATCGTGGCTTCCTGAAGACTGACAAGCGCTCTGAAAGGGGATGGAGGTACACATCAATTCATAACAAGCTACTGGGATTTTCAGGGGTGCTAGGATTCCATGCTCTTGAGATAAACCATGGCATTCTAAATTCTCTTTGGAAATTCCACTTTAAAGCCATTCATCAATCAGAAAGTAGGATTTTTATCTTCCTGAAGTCAGGCTGCAATGGGCATGCTGTTGGCAGCCCGGGTGCCATGGGCATCTCTTATTTAATCCCGCCTCCCAGTGCGCCTGTGAACCACGCCCTCCCCAGGGGTGTGAACCACGCCCCCAGGGGTGCGAACCACGCCCCCAAGGGGTGTGAACCACGCCCTCCCCAGGGGTGTGAACCACGCCCTCCCCAGGAGACCCCAGGACCTCACAAACACACTGGCCCAATAAGTTCCTTAGAACTTTCAAAGTAATTAAAAAATGAGGGGGTGATTTTAGTTTAGGATATTTTCTCTGTGTTTTCATTTCTCACTCACTTAAAATTTTTGTTCTCAATTGCTATGCCTACATTTTTACTTCAAAATAACTGTTAGAAACTTAAAAACAGCCGGGCAGTGGTGGCGCACGCCTTTAATCCCAGCACTTGGGAGGCAGAGGCAGGCGGATCTCTGAGTTCGAGGCCAGCCTGGTCTACAAAGCGAGTCCAGAACAGCCAGAGATACACAGAGAAACCCTGTCTCGAAAAACCAAAAAAAAAAAAAGAAACTTAAAAACAACAATAACAAAACCAACAATCTGAAGTATAAGAAACACATTATATGGCTTGTGAGATGGTTCAGAGGGTAAGCCTAAAGCTTATTACAAAGCCTGATAGCCTGAGATCTGTCCTCGGAATCCATATGGTAAAAGGTGAGTATTAATTATCACATGTTTTCCTGACTTCACACATGCACCCCTCCTCATGCAAAAATAAATAACTGTAAAAAGTTAAAATATTTTTTAAAAATCTGTATAATATATACTCTATTATATATGCTAATATATAATATAATATATAATATCGTATACATTATGTAGACATATATAATGTCTATATGATATGCTCATATATATGTTTCCCCCTGCAACACTATTTATATTTGCTGTTAATCAGATTTGTGACTGGGCTGTAGCCAGCTGATGCTACTATATTGTGTTGGGATATTCATTTGTGTGACAAGTAGGAGGAGACACGGAGCGAGGTGAAGGATGGTACTGGGAAGAAGGGAGAAGGTGAGGGAGTCAGGGAATGAGGAGGATTTGCTTTGGATAATGAACTTCAATGTACACCAAAGGTTCTCTGGCCCCCACCACCCTCCAATCAATTCCACTTTCTTGTTTACAGATTTTCCACGTACAAAATCAGCTTTTACTTATAACTGTTAAACACCACCTGGCTGCCCACTCAACCCCGCTATCCCGGGATGAGGTCAATGTGGTGAAGGGCTCTGGTTCTATAGGCAATCCTGTCATTCAGGCTAACAGCAGCGATTCACTCACAGGAGGCAAAAATGACTCAATTGTTGGGCTTATTGACTCCAGGGAGCACGGCTACTCTATCATTAGTGTGGAGTGCAAACACCCTGAGCTCTGTTTTCATCCACTTAAAATTACTATTTGCTATGAAGAATTGGCAAAGCAATTCTTAAAATGATGGGGGTGAAAGTCAGGCAAGCGCCATTACGGGCTTTTCCTTCCGTCTAAGCAGAAGTAAGCATCCTATGACTCTCCAAGCCTGACCCACTTATTTCACCTTTTATTCACTTTGCTGTATTAACATATATTAACTGGCTATATAAGCCCTAGGAGGGATAAAAGCCTCATGACCAAATTATGGTTCCATTTTCATGGGTAACCTCTCCTTGGGTGGAAATTAAGCCCCAATATAAATACATTTTAGATCTATACAAAATTGAGGAGGAATGCCAAAAAAACAAATGTCGCGTAAGAGTCCTGCAAAGACCACGGCAACTATGGAGTGGTCAGAGAAATTGCACACAAGAGGATCTATTGAAAAAACCAAATAAATTTAATTAAATAAGTTCCGAGATGATTTTCCTGTGTCTTATCTACTCCCCTTGGTTAATATCCATGACATACCAATGTTGCATAATTGCTCTTATGGAATGCTGCAGCTCAGAGCCGTAATGAGCTGCCTCTGCACAAAGGCAGTGAGAGTGGCTTCCCCACAGAGTTATCTTCTCAATTATTTATACTTGCTACACTTTCACATAATGGCAGTTTTAAAATCAAACAAACAAAGCAAAGCGTACAATAAAGGACGGGGATAGGAAGGAGCAGGGACCTTTTTCCTTTCTTTTTTGAACACCAGAAGGGATGGGCAAGCCACATAAACCCCACTGAATTTGGATCCCAGGAAAGTCTCAGGGGTCCAGCAAGCAGATCACATCAAAGGGTTTGGAGACTGTCACCTTGGTGAGGGCTTAAACAGCTCGCATACCTGTGTGGCTTTTAATCTGTCATATATAGAAACATGGAAAAATGCAAACTTTATTCCTCCCCTGCCTACATATGTCTGTGAAAATTCCCTTCCCCATACCAGAAAAAGGAAAGGTGTTAAAGTTGTCAAAATGACATCACTATGTCCAGAAAATGGTGTGTTGTTATAGTCATCCTCAGGCAGTGCAGGGGGCCTGGCTTTTTCATGCTGGCTGTGTCCACTGTTCACATTGGGCCTCTGGCCCCCCACTATAAAACCTACAGACATGAGAAAGCCAGCTTGACTCACAGCCTATCCCACGGATAGGCAAAAGAACACTAAGGAAGTAGATAATGCTAAAGTGTAATGTGTGAGGTTATCTCTTTTACTCTCTGGATGTGCCTTTTTGTGAAGGTCAGAGGTCAATGTGTAGTATCTTCCTCAGTTACTTCCCAACCTTATTTTTTGTGACAAGTTCTTTTTCTCTTTTTCTTTTAATTTCATTTGCTAAGATGATGATGATGATGGTGGTGGTGGCAGTGGTGTGTGTGTGTGTGTGTGTGTGTGTGTGTGTGTGTGTGTGTGTGTGT
>CAJQZJ010032236.1:2361586-2470428 GCA_907164525.1 Lophiomys imhausi
GTGTGTGTGTGTGTGTGTGTGTGTGTGTGTACCCATGTGGCACCTATAAGCATGTCTGGGCTAGAGGGGGATGCAAGTGTCTTCCTCCATGGCTCTGTACCCCATCTTTTAAGACAGGCCCCTACTCTCACAGAAGCTTGCCATTTTGGATAGGGTAGCCCAACAGTTCACAGGATCTGCCTGTCTCCACTCCCCGTCACTGGGGTTATCTGCAGGAACAGCCATACCAAGTTTGTAATGTGGGCGTTAGGCATTCAACCTGAGTTCTCACGCTTGTAGAACAGCGCTCTCACCCACTGAGTCATCTCCGCAGCCATACAAAACTCTGTTAAAATGCTGGTTTCTTTAGCTGGGCGTGGTGGCGCACGCCTTTAATCCCAGCACTTGGGAGGCAGAGGTAGGTGGATCTCTGTGAGTTCGAAGCCAGCCTGGTCTACAAAGTGAGTCCAGGACAGCCAGGGCTACACAGAGAAACCCTGTCTTGAAAAACCAAAAAAAAAAAAAAAAAAAAAAGATACTGGTTTCTTTAATAAAAGTAACATACCTAAAACATTAGACAGGACAAGCACAATTTAAAACCCCTATTAACTTGTTCCCTGCAAGACGTTCACACATACATACATAGACTGACTTTACACACACACTCATTTCTCACAGTAGACTGCATGACTTTGAATCTTTCTGATTTGAAATACTCAGGGAAAATAAAAATCTTAAGGAGATCCATGCCATTTCCTGCCTGCCCTCTCCACAAGCAGAGAAGTACTGCTGTGAAAGTCACAAAGTACCAACAAATCATCAAATCAGAATTTGAAGGGTGACAATCTTGGAGGTATAAGTTCTATTTTGTTATTAATTTCAAAGTTACTGGAGCCTAGAGGTATAGGCCTGTAATTCCACTTACACAAGGAAGCCGAGATAGAACTATCAAAAGTTCAAGGCCAACCTGGGAAACTTAGTGAGATTTTTGTCTCAAAATAAAGAATAAAAAGAGGGTAGGTGATGGGTATGGTGCTGTGTTCTTGTAATCCCAGCATTCGGGAGACAGAGTAAGGAAATTAGGAATTAAATATCAGTAGCTAAATAAGAAGTTTGAGGTCAGCCTGGATTACATGAGACCTTGTCTCAAAACAAACGCACAAACAAACAAACAAACAAACACACCCCTGAAAAACAAACCAATCAGAGCAGCAATAACAAAAAACGCAACAACATAAATGGGCTGGGGATGTAGCTGCGCGGCAGAGGGCTTGCCTAGGATGTGAGAGGAGCAGGTTCAAACCTCAGTTACCCTGCCTCCCAAAGTCTGTCCACAGCACTTCTGACATCTTGACCTTCAACGCAGAGAAGGACCTTTCTGGTTTTGTGTATAGCTGTGAATTAGGTGACAGGTGATGGCAAGGGATGGCAGCTGATGACACCTCCCACCCCTGCTGTGAGAGGGTTCAAAGCACAGGCTGCTGGAGGCAGATAGATATCTAGACAGCGGCCAAAAACATACAGCAAGGACATCCTGCAGCATTTATAACATACTATATAATGGTTAGCTAAGTTTTGGGTTTAGGTGAAGTGTTGAGTAGCTTTGTATTTGCAAACATTTGGTAAGGTTCAGAAGAGACATTTCAGATGCTGGGAATAGATGCTGGTGTCTTTTAAAGGCAGTGCATCCCAATTTAAAGGTTGGTAGATTATGGATTTGAGGTAACTTGGTTTTGAGGAACTTAAAGGGCACGGTCTAAGCTGGGTGTGGTGGTATATGCTTATAATCCCAGTACTTGGGAGGAAGAGGCAGGACGATGCGGGATTCAAGGTCTGCCTTGCCTTCATAGCAGACTTCAGGTTAGGGCCAGCCTGGACTACAGAGTAAGATCTTGTCTCAAAAAAAAAAAAAAAAAAAAACCAGAAATGGAAACAGAACAAAATAAAAAGAGGGAAACTCAAGGCTAGGGTAGACAGAGTTGGGTGTGGCTTTCATGTCTGTGGGGGCTCCTGCTGCTCGTGGCTTGCATAACAGGCATGTAGCCCTGAACTACCAAACTGTAACATTCATAAGACACCTCAATCCTTGTTATCCCAAGCTTTCTTTAACCACTGGCAGCACACTGTCCTAGTAGATCCACCAATTAACCAAACATTAAAGCAACCCACAAATCTACATTAGTGGCTTTGCAGAACAAAAAGAAAGATGTGTGAAGTAACTAATCATTATCATAAACTGTTTGGGCCAGGGAGTTCAAGAGACAAAATGAATCAGGGTAGAGTGAAAACATCAACCAGCCAACCAGGCAAACACACAAACAACCAGAAGAAGTAATGACTGGCGTCTCTCCTCTTTCTTCCAAGTAACGTGCACTGGAGTCCATGTCTCAGTTCACAGCAATGTGGCTTTTGGCTTACCCAAGACAGGTGCAGATCTGATAAGAGGTTGGCACACACGCGCTGAGCCTCTTTTACAATATGTTTTGCAACTTCCCTTTCTCGATAAACACTGTCCAAGTACAACTTTAAAAAAAAAAATTGTGTACTTGTCCTGTTCCTAAGATTCATCCCCCCCACCCCACCCAGTCCTTTCTTCTAAATGTTTCCTCAGAATGCTGGCTTGCAAACTAGAAAAAGCTTGTATTTCAGCTCTGGTCTCCAAGGTATTCTAGTGTTCAGCTGGGCCGTGCGCTGGGAGGGAAGCTCTCTACCTTGCTGATTTAATTAACAGGATTCTTTTCATTATTGTGGGGATTTAGTTTCTTCTTGCCTTTCAGTGTTTGGGAAACACTGATTTATGTTTTATATTTTGAAGGGAAATTTATTGTTCTTTGACAGCTGAGGCTCTTAAATCCCTGGTACCAAAGGGACCCTGGGGAGGTGAAACAGTTTCCTAGCCTTGCCTACCTATATGCAGCAATCTCAAGGGTCCCCCTCCAGAAATGAGGAGAACCATCAGCTGCTCGGTGCCCAACCTACTCCTCCTCCATCTGATCATTACATCAGCAGGGGTTGGCCCATTCCTGTTTATGAATGGTGGCACCAGCAGGTTGATCAGTAACTGTGAATCACCGATTCATTTAAGTGAAGACAACAGGCCATGAATTTGTGAACTCTATTTAAACTTTTGACTAAATGGAGCTCATTGAATTGTTCGAAGGTGCTCTACTTATGATGGTCCTCATGAGTGAGGCAGAAATCATGACAGATTCTCTAACTATGAGCATACACAAGGAGACTGTAAAATAAAATCTTTGAAATTAGCACTGTAGAAAATCTCACAGCCGGGAGGTGGTGGCGCACGCCTTTAATCCCAGCACTTGGGAGGCAGAGGCAGGCAGATCTTTGTGAGTTCGAGGCCAGCCTGGTCTACAAAGCGAGTCCAGGACAGCCAGAGATATTCAGAGAAACCCTGTCTCGAAAAACCAAAAAAAAAAAAAAAAAGAAAATCTCACATTGACACGCCATCACAATTTTCTTGGAGTAGTAGCCATCAAACTCTCTGACTTAGGAAAAAGAAAACTAATATGTTTAGTGAAAACTTTGGAAGGCATGTAGCTAATTTATATTTCAGGTACCAATTAGTGGCTATCATTAGGTTGTAATGGAGATCATCTTTTTCTAAGAGGACTTCATAATTCATTAATTTACTTCCATGCATATTCTCATTACTGAATTTTATTGAGCTAGACAATAAATGGGGTATATTCATGTATGCATCTTCTTATTTAATTCTCGCAAAACCCAACGAAGTAGGTAGAATTAATTCTTTCCTGTGAAACTGAAAGTTAAAAAAAAAAAAAAAAAACAACCAAAAAACCAATACTGTGGCTCGGTTTCCATAGTCAGTGGTTAAAGTAGAATCTGATATACACACATGTCCACAAGTTTGAGGTCTAGAAAACCAGGTGTTACAGTGGCCACACTTACATTCCCCAGACAGGAAGGAAAATGAAGCCACCTTTTACACCAACAATGTAAACAGAAGCTGGGGTTAGATTTTCCTTCTAAGGAAGTTGTAGACCAGAAATTTTGTCTTATCTAAATGTATAAGCCAACAGATTCTAAGGTAAAGTCTAGAAGAAACAGAAAGAGAATATATTTCTATGGTAGTTTAAAACTTCAAAATCTTTAAAAGAAATTAACATGGGTGTGTGCTTCAACTTGGAGAGAAATCAACAATCATAAAATCTACCTCTCTCTGAACCTGGCCCACTAGCTCCAAGTTAATGGTCCCACTAGTTAGTTCTGTTGTTATACAAGAATTTCGTTTTTGAAAAGTGAATTATCTTTATTGATTTGGCCTGTCCATCAGGATGCAACAATCCAGACAATAATTTTGTCTTAGAAATTCAGGCTTCTTATATTTTCCCACAAAGACAAACTTTTATTGCCAAAGTTATTTTAGCTAAAACATCAGGTAGGAGGCACAAAATCATTTTCACACTGAACACAGCCTCAAAGAGTTTCAAGTCAGTGGAAAAGGAGGAGTACAGACCACAAGGCACAACAGGACTGTGAGCAGTCCACTCCAGGCCCCGGGATGGGGGTGTGGGGGGGGTAATTTCAGCCTGGTATCTCTCTCTGCCTCCCTCATCACGAGAACACCTATCAGGAGTCCCATTACCATGTGTACATGGTACACTCCCTTTCAGAGGTTCTTGATTCTTCTGGTTCATTTCCTCTCCCTTATTAATGGTCTTTGATTGCTTGTAGAAATTCTAGAAGACACGATACTCGATCCCTTTGAACAAATATTTATTCAGTGTCTGCTGCCTCCTTGGCAGTGCACTTGGGTCTTCTTAGGGAAGCACATAAAAGAAGAACTTGTGTGAGAGGCCATACTCACAAAATAAAAGAAAACCACTAACTCTGAGATTAATTTCAAGTCCTCTAGGTCTCTAAGCTTAGTTGTAAACACAGAATGCAATAAACCATCTATCAATGTAGTTACGTGATGAGAGAAAGAGATAGGGAAAGCATAGATTTGGAAATGTAGGTTTGAACTCTGGTGATACTACTATGGCATGGTTTGTGACAAACTCTCTAACTTTTAGAGTGTTTAAATCACTTTAGCTGTAGAATGAGGATTATGAGATCTGCTTCAAAGCTTTGGCTTGAAGATGAATTGTGAAGGTCAATCTGCATTGTGAGGTATCAGACCATCACCTGAGAATTACTGGGAAGCACCTGAACCATTCTGCAAAGAAATGCTGTTGCTTCTCTCTCCTTTAGGCACTTGATCTCAGAAAGCCTGGAGTTTCTCAGTGAGGAGATTACACTGGCGCAGGGCAACAGGTTTCAGTGTTACAAGAGTGCCTGTAAGCATTCAGTGAGGAGGGAGATAGCATGGGTGAGAAGGGAAGGATGGAGGGAAAACCTTCAGTTGATTGATTCTGATAGCAGGAGACAGAAAGCACAGGAAGGAAGAGATATCAGACTGGGGAGACCTCTTAAGGAAATGGACAGGTCAAATGTGCACTATTGGATTGTGTGCTTAGTAGAAACATTTCTGGGTTGAAGTTGGGAGGTAAATAAATGCAAGTCCTCCTTTTAGAGTTTCTTAGTGTTGACTGACTTCTCTCTGTTTCACTGTTTCTCAGGTGCAGATGGGCAATGACATCCACCCTGTACATGTATCGTAAAGATCTCATATTTAGCCGAGTAGTTGAAGCATATCTGAAAGATTATACAATTTGGTGATTTTGCTTAAGCCTTAGATGGGCGGATAGAAAAGTCTCCAATATTGCTAAAAGAATTCTGAGTAAAGGCCAGGTTATGTACATAGTGATCTGTTCACAGAACTTATTTCTGCTGCCACTTGAACATTGGAGAGTGAGTTTCAGGATATATTTGTGTTGTTTCGTTTCATCTTTTATCTACAATGTCCCACTGGAACAGAGTGACTAGACTATTATTGGAACAAAGCAATAAGTGAGATGCCTGTATTTCAGGGCCTGTTGTTCAGTTCTGTCTTTTGAGGTATTGTTTTTCCTCCCACAATGGCATGAATAGGCATAAATTCAGCGAGTGGACCTTTATTTACAGCTCATAAATTATTTACCCAGATATTTAGGCATATGAGACTAGCATATCTGTTCTATTCTTGACCTTTAAATTATTTTGGATTGAAACCTGGATATCAGAGCTTGAAAACAAGCATAAAGGTTGGAGATTAAAATTCCAGAAAAACGCCGGGCGGTGGTGGCGCACGCCTTTAATCCCAGCACTTGGGAGGCAGAGGCAGACGGATCTTTGTGAGTTCGAGGCCAGCCTGGTCTACAAAGCGAGTCCAGGACAGCCAGAGATATTCAGAGAAACCCTGTCTCGAAAAACCAAAAAAAAAAAAAAAATTCCAGAAAAACTTGGAAACCTGTTCTGTTCTTCAGCAACTACTTACTGTTATTTTTTAATCCTCAGAAAGCTCACAAGGGCAAAGGTGAAAAGAAAATGCTATTTTGGTAGTAAAATTAAGACTGATAAAACACCTGAACCATGTGGGTTGATGACTCTAAATATAGACCACAAATTTGGAAGAACAGAACCCACACTCACTTCGGCAGTGAAATGAATGTGAAATGAAACCCACCCATTTCCCATTTTCCTCAAGTATAGAAAGTAACACTTGGCTTAGGATGAGAGTCACTTGTGTTCTAGATTGAGCAGCTTGGCTCCCTGAATTGCCTGTATTCTGGGGTTAAAATCATTTGGAGATTACTTGCTGATCAAATCCTTAATTTTAAGAAGGGGAAACTCTGAACAAAATCACACAGAGGGTGCCCTTTTCTATTCTTTGATTATGTTGGGATTGGCCACTGTGACTGGAAAGACAGGGATAGGTAGTTGTGGGTAGGGGTAGGTGGTAGTGGGTAGGGGTAGGTAGGGTTGGGTAGGTAGCAGACGATCTTAAAGGATTCAGAAGGGCCAGTGAGAAGCCTCTGTCCACACTCAATGCTGAAGAGCCAAATCAGTTTTTATAAACTCTTTATTCATCAATCAAGAATGACACATAAAGCTTTCTAAAACATTGTCCTTGCTGAATACCACTGCAGAAGCATCTTGGGTAAATTTCTAAAAGGTGTTTGCCCCTACAGTAGGTATCAGCAAAAAACACATTCTGTGATACCTGTGAAATAACTCAAAGTGCCTAGTGGAAATCTATGGAGCCCTGTGGATTGCCTCTATCACAAGGCCCAAAGAAACATGGGAAAGAATATAAGAAAAGGTCCATTCCCACAGAACAATAAGTGCAAGTGACACTCGCTCTAGAGGTCATCAACTACATCCAGACTTGCTTTCCTCGGTACTGTGTGCCATTTTGTGATTTGGTACAACGTGAAGAAATTTATGCTTACATCATCGCCAAAGAGAAGAATCAACAAATCTTTTTGTTTCTTGCTATAACTTAAGTAGTAGAAGAATGCTTTCTGCCTCAATCTCTTGGTTGTTCTCTACTTTTTGGCTTAAGGTAGGGAGAGGTCTGGATGCCTCTACCTCTTGGGCGATTTCCACACTTACACCTCAGCACCACTGAGCGAAAGCTCCACATTTACCACATGGTCTGGACACTGTTATCTGAGTGTATTCTCAGCATTTCCGAGGAATAGGAAATCTCAATAGTGTCGCCAAGAAGAATCCACACAGATAGGCAACCCTACCATGGTAGAGATGGACACATAAGTGCAGGCTGAAAAGCAAGAGACGTTACAGGCAGCTGAAGACAGAGAAATGGGAGTTTACAATCAGACTGAGCTTGCCCTGAAGAGTCGGAGCTTAGCTGTGGGGTGGGATAACCCTTCCTCAGAGATGGAGCGTCCCATGCTGTTTAAAGAGCTTTCATCACCACCAGTGTGGGCCGGCGGAGAAACTAAGATGCTTAAATAACATTTTGACTGAGAAATAATTGTTCATTTGGTAAGTTTGACTCGTCCATCTTAAAAAAGCAAAGAGCACTTGCTGCAGGAGGATGGAGCAACTGGGAAGAAGCCTGAAGTGGTGTTGGTGGGGCGCCAGGAAAGGTTAGCTCTGGTCCAGGAAAGGGTTATCTCCAGTCAGACAGAGAACAATCCACCAAGCCTGGACGAGCTGGCGTTTCTTCATTTGTGAGGAGGAAATAATGACTTAAGCCTTGTGTGCTTCATAGGACTGATGTGAGTATCAAAGGAGACAGCATATTGAAAAAAAGAAAGTATCAGGAAACTGTAAATGGCTCTAAAGTACAAAGTGATGTAAAGAGGATCTGCAGTAAAGAACCAAACGGGATTTTCCTCCACCTCATTCTATACTTTAACTCACAACATTCTTTTTTTTTTTTAATGTATGAAACATTTTCTTGAAATTCATTTGAAAGGGTATAAACAAAACAAATTCCTAAAAGGGGCTGGGAGTGGGAATTTTCTCCCCCCATGTAATGGAAACTTTCTATACACTGTTTTAAATGATGTAGGTCAGGAATGGGGGTGAAGACTGTTGGAAGAGTGCTGGCCTAACATGTAGGAAGCCCTGAGTTCAATCCCCAGCATACATTAAATTAGGAGCACAAGCCTGCAACCCCAGCATGTGGGAGTTAAGAGGTGGATCAGAGGTTCAAGGTTACGCTCCACTAAATGGAGTGTTTGAGGATAGCCTGGATACATGAAACCCTGTCTCAAAAAAAAAAAAAAAAGATAACGATAAAAAGCCTACTGAGCTAGAGGTCCTTAATATAATAGCAAATTATAGAAGTTCCTCTAGAAATTCCTTTAGAAATAAACAACAAAAACATACCACAAGCTGTAATTATTCTTATGCTGGGCCATATTCTTAGGAGATATGTCACAATGCTGTCTGCTGACACAGAAAGAAAACATGCTGTCCACACAATCTAAGATGCAGTCACCTGCCAGAGTAACAAGACATACCTGCAACTGTCTCCATTGTACAGTGAACAAAGGAGAAAGCAGGGTGGACTTTCAGTGTGGCAACAGCCCAAGGTTTCCACATTCCAAATTATCTTTTCTTTCTAATAGTATCATCCTAACCCGATGACATTCTTTTTTATCTTCTTAGTATATATGTTCATTCTACTAGGAAAACGTGACTTAATCAATGTGTGGGTTTGATTTGAGGCTACAGAATGCAGGCTTCTAAATAACTACTTTATGGCCACCATATATTCTCAAGGGAAGGTGGAGTTGCCCCCACCTTCTATAATCCAAGCTGTATGGTGTTCTCCAGTCACAGATTCTGAGTGGAATGAACGTTCTTCAAACCTTTTACCCAGGAATGGTCTACATGTTCATAGATCACCACTAGAGGGGAGCTCTTTGGATGCCCCAGAAGCATGTGAATATACATTATGTGCTCTGGGAAGAAAGACCAAAACAAACAAACCTGGGAGGGATCCAGTGTCTTCCACTGAGTCCGGTCAGGTTTCCTCAGCACTGGAGAAATCCCATCCCAGATCCCCCCCTGTACTTGCTAGCTGAACTACTTTTGTTCACTTGGACACACTCAAAAGGGAAGCACAAAACAGCCATTTCAAATAGCCAGCTCCACCATGCAACTTCCCTCTGCATAGGCTTGGCTGAAGCGTCTGTGGGAACAGAAGCTGCAAAGAATGCAGGGCTAGCAACGTAAGCAAGGAGAAAACCCTTTGGAGCCTCTTAGATTACTTAGGAATAGGGAAAGGAGCATCATTCTCAAAGGGACAAATGCTCCACAAGACATGCCCTTTAAATCCTTTTGAAGGTTCTCTGACCTGTGAAAGTACCTGCAGCCTCAGCAGGAGAAAGCCCTTTCCAGAACAAATGCCCATGTTTTATGTGTACTGTATTTGCTAATCATTACTTCATAAGCAAGAGTAGATATACAGTGGGACTATAAATAATGACGGGAATGTAAAAGTGAATTGATCTGTCTGGCTATCTAGTAATACTCCTGGCACAAGAACAGTCTTGAATGGCTGCCAACTGCCACAGAGCCAGCCAGTGATTTGTCTGGGGGTCCTGCCCTGTCAGGCAGAAAACAGTCTTAAAGCTGAACTGCCACCAATGTGCTCATGCTGAGAAGCATGGCCCGGAACGTTTCTTTCCAATTCCTAAAATTACTTAAGAAATCATCAGAAGAGATAGCAAAGGAGACAGCAGGAGCGAACGGAGTCTAAAAGTTAAGAAAACACCTTAATAATACCCATCAAACCAAGTTATAAGGAAAGTTGGGTGAACTAGGGGGCAGCCCTGGAGTTTATGACAGTCAGGAACCAAGCTATGCTTCACTGTGAGCTCCAACACTCCACACTGGAACTTGGCTAGTCATGGGCCCAGGGAGTGGACCTGTTGGGTCCATTGTGTGGATGAGGGTCATATGTGGCCCTGGACATCTCAGGATCAAAGCCCAAACACAACTTCAAATAGATGAGAGCCCCTGACGAAGAATGGGTATAGCTCAGCAGTATGTCTGACAGCCTTTTTTTTTTTTTTTTTTTTTTAATTCTGGGGATTGAACCCAGGAACCTTATACATGTGATGCAAGTACTCTACCAATGATCCACACACTCCACCCTCTGCTTATGTTTTGTTTTGAGATAGAGCCTCACTAAGTTTCCCAGACTAGTCTATAGCCCTATGCAGCCTGGAATTTATGACCCTTCTGCCTCAGTGTTTCTTGTGTAGCTAGGATTTGAGGCCTGTGTCACAACATGCAGCTCAGAACGTATTCTTAAAATCTCCTCTGCAAATGGAGATACAATTGTGGGTTGGTCACCATATTAGATTTCCTCCTGGGCTCCTTCACCCTTGCTCCTTCCTGGAGTAAGTGAGTCTGTTCCTTGGACTGGATGACAGAAACTACTCTCTCCTCTATGAAGACACAGCCAGGCAGTCCGGGCAGTAAGCTCACCTTGGGGTGCCTTGCAGAGATGTAGCAACATGCCTGCTTGGCACTGTTCCTTGTATCCCTCACGGCTGCCTCCCAAATTCTTTGTAAGGGCAACCAACTCCCCGAAAAAATAACAGAAAAAAAGGAAAGGAATAGAGAGATATAAAAGAAAGAAATGAGAGAGAGAGAGGGAGGGACCCATCGAATGATGAGCTCAATTCTACTGTGCCAGGGGCACTTGATTCATGGGTCTCTGGCCCATCAGGGCTCTGCCTGAGTGTTTATTACACACGTGCAACGTCCTTAGGAAGACATAAAGTAACAGAGGAGGCTGGTTGGAGAGAGGGGTACATCCTGTGAATCAGAAGTTGCTAATTATTTAAGGATTGGCAAGTGGATTTCCCCCAAAGTGATGCATGTTTACAGCTAAGAGACTACAGAGGAAGGATGAAGCAGCTACTTTACTTAGATTTTTTTTTCAAAAAAATATTTTTTATTGAATTTCATAAATATCAACCAAATTCAAACAAAACTGATTTAGATTTCACCTCATCACTTAAAATATATTTTGTCGAGTACAGTCTGTGCAGTAATCCGCTGCTATACTTTAATTTGGTTTTAATTTTATAGGCCCTGTTTTAACTGCATATTTCTAGACCTTTATTTCTCTCACAGCTCTTAGCAAAATGGTAGCTCATAAACACAAGCTCTGCTGTATAGACTTTGCATTTCATCCCAAAGTATTTCCTTTTTTATAGCCGTGGTCTTTCTATCCTAGTGCTGTGAGTCTGGGTCACAAATCTCCCTGCTATTCCAGTGTGTGACATCTTCCCTCGTTTGCCGCTGCTCATTAACAAACAATACTGCTGTGAAATTGGTTTAATGACAAAGTAATAAAATTGCTATTCTGCTCACAGATTGCCTGAGGCACTTTGAGCTCCTACAAGGCTTACTGTGGGTGCCAAGATACATTAAGCTGCTTATTCGTAAAAACGGCATCATGCGTTTTTTCACAGGTTTTTTTCCTTTTCCTCTCCAGCCCTGCTTCTTTTTATCTTCAAATAAAAAGATATATTTGCTTATGTTCTTCCAGGCTGTCAAATTTTTACTTGCATGCATATTTCTGGAAAATGAAAGTATATTTCATTTCATTTTTTTTCTTGAAAGGTCACTCTGTCCCTCCTATAAGGTTGTCCCTGGACTGAACACTCACCACACACAACATTAAAGAAGACTGATTTTTGCACATTACGGAAGTGGGAGCCAGGGTCGTTTTGAACCTATTTTGGGAGAGCAAGGGAATGAAACTATTTATGGAATGATTTTTTTTTCTTACCTTCTTTCAAAAAAGCAAGGTTGAGAGGATCCTTACAATTCCTCTCTTCATATTGAAACTGAAATTTTTTACAAGAAAACAATTCACACAACTCTGGTTGTAGTGACTACTTGCATTAATATTTTATGAATAATAAAATATGTCCGCATTAAAGCAAAAATCTTCGGCAGGCACCTGCTTTCCATAACGAATTACATGTTCTGGTAAAGTCGCCTTTTTCCATTTGTCTAATGCCCATCCTGACCTGAAGATTTACTGCTGTAAGACAATGGGGGGAAATAACCCAATTGCGGTTTGACAGGTGGGCAGGTCTTGATAATTATGGCCAGACATCTTCACGCAGTGCAACTGATGTAAATAAACATCTAAAGCACGGATCAATATTGCTTTCCTACTTTTGCATTTTGAACAACACATGCTAGCAATTTACATCCTTTCTCCCTTTCTGGCTGATTGGAAAGGCTGCATTAATTTAAACACATTGCATGCGTACACACACTCCACATATTTCATTTAAAAGTATTCAATACACCCCAACAGCCAGGACTGTACTTTATAATCACATTACAGTCACCTGCTGGTATATTTCTATTAATTATGTAAACTGATATCTTGAGAGCTTTAAACACACACACACACACACAAAACACACAGCATTGGATCGGTTATTTGAATACCTGCAATACCTGGATGATAAATGAAAGGAAATGCAAACCAGATTGGCAAGGATATGAGCTGTCAGGCTTTTGGGCATCTTTTCTTCCTATCTATGCACTTGGCATTCTTCACAGTTTCATGAACTGTAGGTGCTTTCTCTTCTATATGCATCTGACCTCATAAATTCCAGGAACTACAGATTTTATTACAGCAGCCCAAAGATATGCAAGGCTTGCCAATCCTGTGGAGAGCCTCCTCCTGCCCCCACCCCCACCCAACATGAAGGGCTTGATGAGGTATGAGGGGGTCTGAGGCAAAGAGGCATTAAAACCAGAGGCACAGAGAGAACTGGCATGGGGGAGCAAGGGGAACTGTTTCAAAAGATAGGCTCAGAGGGAGCTAAGAAGGGAACCTTGGAAGGAGACAAGAGTGGGCAGGTGAAAAAGAAGAAAGGAGGGGATCCACCTGGGAAATAGGAAAGGAAGTATGCACAAGGTCAGATTAACACAAAATGATAGATGTACATATCATTAACTCTAGCTTCCAGACCACATCCATTTTTCTGAGCAGTGCTGGGGATGAACCCAGGACCTAGGACATGCTAAGCAAGTGCTGCAACCACGTGTGCCACCAGCCTTAAGGAGTCTTTGACTGGAGATACTATGTGTACCATTTCAAAAACCCAGAATGAACCCATGTGCAACTTCTCGCCCAGCATCTTGATGCCCAGAGCACCCTTTGTCTTTTCAAAAATAGAATTGAGAAATGTGTCAGTAAGAATCATGAAGGGTCCTGTTCCTAGTGTTTTAATACAAGAAACAATGGAGTATACTGGAACTGACCAATATGTTAACTCAGTTCTCTAAAAACAATACCTGTTCTGTTGGCTTATTTATTTCTTCATTCATGTATTCATTTATATATTTAGAATCCCTGTAAAAAGTCTCATTCCCTATACTTTAAAAATCCTGCAGCATACCCTATTGCCTTAGTGGTCCATGTTATAAAACTTAGGTATTTAATCTTAATTGTTCTATAAGTAACATCTGAACAAAGGGTTAGAGGAAAGGAAAAAAAGTAACTGCTGGAAAATATTTAGAACTAGACAGGATTTATTTACTTATTTACTTGTTTAATTTTTCCTGTCTCTTCTTTTTCTTTAGCTTGGAACTCAACTGCAAAAACCAGGCTGGCCTCGGGCTCACAGACATCCACCTGCCTTGACTGTGAGTGCCTATGCACTCTGTACTTTTGAAGGACTGTTTTGTTACAACAGTCAAGCTATTGGTGACAGTTCCCTGTCATTATTTTACAAGTTTGATAAACACCTCTGTGAAGATGCTTCATTATCAGGAGCGTTATGGAGCTTGTGAAAACTGAAAAACAAACGTAGCAGTGTGATAAACTACTTCAAAAGTGATAGGAAATTCCTGAAAGTCACTCAGTACCACCTGATAAATAATGATAACTATTAATCTCTCACTTATATAGAAAGATCCAGAAGGGGTTTTCTAGGAATAGAAAGAGAACAGAAACAACGGTTTAAAACAACAGTAACAAGAGTTGGTTTTCTGCACTCCCTGCCAAGGACTGTCATTCTCTGGTAATCATGCCTGAATCAAGGCATTATCTCATGATAGATGTGTAACCCGGGTTCCCAGGTACAGCTCTGCACAGTTAATGCCAACGTAAGATCAGAGGAAGACACCTCTGGGCTCAACACGTGACCTACAGGTGTCTCATTCTTTTGTACCACTGGATTTCACTGGCTTAACTCAGTGGGATGGGGGAGTTAGGGAAAGACCAGGAAAGGGTACAAGCAGAGTCCTTTAGAAGGAGCCAGAATTATTAACTCTGGCTGGGGTGGTCCCGTCTATAGGGTAAGGAGTATGAACTTCCTAGAATATTCAATAATGCCCCCATTTTCATTTTATTCTCTCCCCTAATATCATAGAAGGAAGATACATTTCTAGTATTTGAAACAACATTTAGAAAAGTATTATGTAGGTTGTTCTGGTTCTATTAGGGTTCAGTAATTCTCCTGAAAGGGAAAATATATCCAAATTTAAACAGCTAATGTAAGGATTCTGCCTTTAACATTCACATTTGATTCTCAATTGGAACCTCCACGAAAGCAGTGGGTATCATTCTACCCTTGAATAGTCTGTACCTAGCCTAGTTCCTGGCACCATGCCTGGTGACTGTGCAGTGGTAGGTACTCTATAACCATTTGTGGACAGACTGGCATGTGGTTTTGGAAGCAGTAGCAAACTGAACTTCCAATTTTATTTAATACTTAATTTGGACTTAATAAATAAGGATATACAGATGGATGGCAAATGTAGCAAGTCAGCAGAATTCTGGTTGTCTAGAAGAAGCTACCTGAGGGTTCAGATCTATCAATAGACAAAAAGTCATGGAGGTAAGTTGACCTGACTTCACAATGAATCATTTTAGAAAACATTCAGGGATATCCAGAAATAAAAAGGAGCCCCAGTGCCAGTGGAGGTTGCCTCGGCCACAAAGTCTCCACTGTTAAGCATGATAGATGGCAAGCTGGCTAACAAAGTGCAAATGCATGTGCCTAAGACCCGCTCTGGGCTGGTAGTGCAAGTTAGTGACACAGTGATCACCTGTCACAGGTGAGGCCACGGTTCAATTTCTGGCACCTGACAAGGCCCCAGGGTCCTCATTTTATGTATTGCCATTTGTGTATACCATTTCTCATTCTCATGTTTCTGGGATCTGGTATTTATTTATTTTTTCTGAAGTTATATTTAACATATTTAAAAGCAGCTCATCAAAATAATTTTCACCTTATTCTGTGGGAAAAGAATCATAAAATATTTGCCAAAATATTAAGGTTGTTAAGGGTGGAGGCATATATAGGTGCAATCGGGTCACTGACTTCAAGTGTAAATATTTACGTAATGTGCAGGTATGTTCATCATATATGTGTATGTCTTTAGATAGGTGAAGACATAGCTACGTTGTCTATTGCATCTTGTAGCATATGAAGTGTGTAAGTGAAATTAGATCTTTTTAAATTTTTTATTTTATTATTTTACGTGTATGGATGTTTTGCCTGCATACATGTCTATGGGTGTGCCTGGTACCCAGGGAGTCCAGAAGAGACTGGAACTGGAGTTACAGGTGGTTGTTAGCTGCTGTGTGGTTGCTGAAAACTGAATACAGGCCCTCTGGAAGAGCAGCCAGTGCTCTTAATCTCTGAGCCATGTCTCCAGCCCCTTCATCCTTATATTGCTCTGACTATTCAGTTTCTATCACTCTGAAATAAATTATGGAGTTCAAAAGTAGCCTGTGTTACCTTTGTAGTGATGCTGGGCACTAAAACTGCAGGTTTAAGTAGCTTCCTTCACACTCTCCTGGCTCTACATTTGTTTCTGTATTGGTTCAGCCCATCCTTAATGACTATGTTTGAAAACATTTCTAGGAGTTTTCTTTTCACTAGTTTTGATAGATTCTCCAACTTCATTCCAATAATGAGAATATAACTCATCTTAGTTAAAGTAATTGTCTGTAAGGACAATCAAATGATTAAAATTTGTCATCAGTAAAAAGAAGAGCATGCGAAGAAAAGGCTTACAGGCAGGAAACCCAATACATCACAGGAAAGACAAACAGTGGATGGACGCTTGAAAATAAATATTTTATACAGAACAGAAAAACCATGATGGTTTCTGTGTCCTGACACTTCAAGAAAATAGAGCGAAGGATTCTGGTAACAAAAGCATTGTCTTTATGAACTACTCGTGAAGCACCGCCCTTCCATTACAATCTAGAACACTGAAATGGTATAAAGCAGAAGTTTGTTTAAAATAACAGCAGGCTGCACTTTATAACATAAATTAAATTTTAAAATGCTAATCCTTGCTTTCTAGAAGTCTGAAAGCTCTTCAATTTGGTGAGGCCAAGTGGCATCCAGTCACCCATTTGCAATGACAATGGCAGCCAGCAAAGTGCTTCAGAAGCCAGAAAAATGCATTTAGGGTTGGGCCAGTGCACCACAGAACAGAATCAATCTTCCTAATTAACGGCAAATTAGTAATCCCAAAATGAGTGGGATCAACCTGTCTACTGTGGCCAAGAATCATGCTAAGTATAGAGTTTCCTCTAAGTGCCTCTAAATTACATTTACGCCCATATAAAGTCACGTTCTTTTAATCTAATACTACATTAGTGTCACTGTTCTTAAAGTTATTACACCATTTAAAATTTCTACAGATAGGTAGACTGATAAACAAATGAATAGACAGACCCGAAGATAATGAGATGTTTCACAATGCTAGGCTCTAAGGTGGTTACAAATTATTGAAAGGGTGTGTTGAAGAACCTGATTAGCATAAAGTTCACCTAAGAAGAACAGTTTGTGTGGTACAGTGACACTCCTGAAGATCTAGTGGCTTTTTAGGCATATACTATATATACCTATACACCACACACACACATGCAAATATATATATATATACATATTTCACACTGAGAAGTGAGCATTAGGAAGAATCACCATTCAGAAGAGGGTAATTATAACTGAAGCAGACCTAACAACTAATGACAAAAATAGCACTTTACTAATACTGGTGGGCTCTTGGTGGTAACATCATGCAGTGTGAACCCATTCAATATTTGTAATAAGTTGAGGCTTGCTCAGAACCACTGAGCTGAAGGTTCTGAATGGTTCTGAAGGTGCCAAGCACAGTGTTCGCAGGGCCCCTGGAGACGTATAGAATGTTCTGGCCTATGAGAAGCTCTGCACCAGACAGAACAAGCCAAAAGGTACAGCTCATAATTTTTATGAATTTAAAATCTAATAAAATGAGAACCATCTGTTGCCATTTTAAAAATTCAATTAATTTAAAATTCAACCACCAACAAAAGGAGGAATACTGATTATGGTCTTTTTTTAAGGTTAGTTAACATATTTCCATCAAACTTACTGGGAGTTTCTTTTGTGTTGTGGTAGCTGTTTGCTTTGTTCATTTGTTTTTGGGTTTTGTCAGCAGGGACTCTGTGGTGGGGGCAGTAAGAATGAAGACATGATAGTGTGTCTATTCAAGTACACGTGTACACCTTCCTCTTGGTGCTGGGTTTCGTGCTTTTTTTACTTTCTCTGAAGAACCTATGACCCAGCAGAGGTTCTGAACTGGTATATTCAGGTTCCAGCAAGGGGCCATGCAGAAACAGACCTGAGGATGCATCCTGTCCTTTTCTAGAGTGAGTCTTGAGGTTATCCTGAAAGTCGTCATCTCCAGTTTGGTTTGCTTTTGAAAGCTAGATGGGGAGCTTGAGCTCATTTGTGAACATTTAGGAATCCTCTCTCAGATCAAAACAACTCAGTCTTCCATAGGGGCTATGGTCTAGGAAAACTACCCTGGAAAGTTAGTCTTTCAGAGACCACTACTAACAAGCAAATCCTACTCCAGAAAAAGACGGATGGATGGATACATCGACAGACAGTTAATACAAAGGGACATAGATAGATGATAAGTAGATGAGAGATACATGGGAGATACATGATTGACAGGAAGATGTTAGGTGAGCAGACAGAAAGACAGACAGACACTGGAGAATTCCCTATTTCTGGTAACAGTTATTTTCCAATTCTTACAGGACACAAAAAGATGTACTTTTGAAGTTGGCATTTGAGAAAGAGGCAATCCTTAAACAAATCCCACCTGATAGCACCTAGTATTCCTCTTACAATTTGTTAAACATTTGTTTCGGGGCTCAGGTGAAAATGGTGAGAGGTAGAAAATAATGAAGAAATTTGAAGACACAAATCTTCAATTTACCCAGAAGTGGTCAAAAGAGAATCCTACCCCCACAACTCTAAATGTTCACACAGGACTTGAGACTTTTGTTTGATTCTTGCTTCCCAAAGTTCCTCACTATATCCCTTCAAACACTGCCTCAGTTTACTCCTGGATAAAGAAGAACTAACAATAACAGAATCCTGAGGGTTGTAGGTAACTAATTACCATTGGTTAAGTACCATCACAATCAGTGCCATAATGCCAATTACTATTAAATGACTGTCACTTCTGCCCAAACCCAACCCCATGTCTAGCATTTCTATTATTTTCCAACTTCTCTTTTCAATGTTAATAAAATATTTGGCAGCGATGTGTATCACATAAATGCATTAGGGCAGAAAGCTAACATTTTCTTTTAATTTTAACAATATGCATACTATTGGTAACGAATATTGAAAGAAATACAATGCGTAAGTAGATTTCACAGCACATTAGAGTTGTCCAATTTCTCATGTTTAAAATTTTTCTGCATGACTAGAGCCAGGGAGAAATACATGCCAGCATAATTATATGAACAGTTTGAAAGTTAAACATGTTGCAGAGGAGAAGAGAACATGTCCACCCATTTGTTTTTTCCCCCTCCCTCCATAACAATTCCAAAGATAAGTTATTTCTTTTCATAGAGTCAAGCTGAAAGCACAAAGCTTTAGCATTCAAAAGTGGGAGGGGTGGGGTTGGGCTTTTTTAAGTACTGTGTAAATCAATACACACACACACACACACACACACACACACACACACACACACAAAATCTCAAGATGATAGTTTAATTAAAATGTGCATGAAGCAATTCATCAGCCTCTTCCCTTGGTGTACTGGCCTCTAGAATTTGCCTTCCGCCTTCTGATCCCTGATGGTTGTAACTCAAAGGCATTTAAAATTTCTCTCAACCGGCACCTTTCTACTTAGCCTACATTCCTTGTTTTTCTTTACAAACAAGAAATTGCACTGGCCTTGTGATGTTTGATAAGCCTCATGGCTTTTCATCTGCATGAGCTTTGCCTAGCATGAAATGTTGTCAGGCAGTGAAATTTACCTGAGAGCAAGGAAGCTAGTGTGAGAGAGAGAGAGAGAGAGAGAGAGAGAGAGAGAGAGAGAGAGAGAACACTCCAAATGTACTTAGTTACAAGTTCATAGGCAGTTAAATCAGTGGCAAGCTTATGTTACTGGTTATTTCAATTTAAATGTAAAAGTACATATAAAAATAAAATAACCACTCCCACAGTCATCAAAATGAAAAATCTGCCTGGATTAGAATATACCATAACTTGCTTTAAACCATCATGTGGGAATGTTAGCATTATTCAATTCCTATTACATGGCATTCTAGGGATACCTTGGCAGGCACATAAAGCTACTGAACTCTTGGCTCCTTAATAGTTTGACTCCCATTGTAATTGCTTTGCTCACTGGCTGCCCTGGGTCTTCATAATTGGTTGGAGTCCAAGGTCACATATTCAATATGACAGTGGCTCCTGCTCTTGGCTAATTGTTAAGTTTTTAACAGTAGCTTTGTTTCCATTAGCACCCTCCTGTTCAGGTCCCCAGCTCTTGCTTTATTATATAATTCAGGTTAAGTGCTCTCCATGCTTTTTGGCCAGCCTCGCTCTCTCAGTCCTCCACTAACCAATTTAATCATTTCTAAATCCAACATGAAGGTTTCTTCTTTAAAAAAAAATGTATACATATCCATTTCATTTAATAAAATGTATTAATGGACTGAAGAGATGGTTCAAAAGTTAAGAGCACTGGCTGCTCTTCTAGAGGACCCAGGTTCAGTTCCCAGCACATGGAAACCCATAACTGCCTGTAACTCCAGTTCTAAAGGCACCTTCTTATGGCCTCCTCTGGCACCAGGCATGCAAAACACCAATATGCATAAACAAAAATCAAATTAAAAATATATTTAAAATATAATGCAAAAATTTTGACTGTGTTTTACCAATTAATTCTTCACAACTCACATGATCAGTAATAACCACCAGGCAGGTGCTTTTAATTTTTCTTAAAAACCAAGTTCACAACAGCACTAAGACATTGTGTAGAAAAGAAAGAAAGTGAATTAATGGCAACGTGTTTTTCTTTTTGAGATAATTTAAGGATTTAAATGAGGATTTGGAGTTGTGAGGAGGGGCTATCCTCAGAACAGTTCTAAACCTGGAACCTTGATTTATTTCAACCTTAGGCTTTACCACTAACTCAGAAATTATTTGTTCTGTCTATAACTCACTTTTGGGGGGGCAGGTGGGATGAGAGTTTGGGCTCAGATTACCCACCTTTAAGGCTTTTCTCACTTATAATTTACTCATTAGATTATCTAATATTTAACTGTATTAGCAACTGTCCAGTGATGACAGAACTATTACTTTATATTTTATATTTCTAATTACTATTGATAAAACTTTAGGGACCTGATAAGTTTTTAACTACATGGAGGAAACATTGCAGGAGCATTCTTCCTCAGGTGTACCATATGTCCTTTCTCCCCAGTGCTCAACAAGTGTTAGTGGAGAGACTATTATGGACCAGTCACATCAGTGGATATTGTGACAACAGACAACAAATGAACCTTCATTGCCACCCTCAGGGAAATGAATATACAATTTTGAATGGAGCCAAACTTTCTTCAGGTAATTTTTAAAGCAGTTTAATAATTGAAATGGTGCTGGTAGAACAGCATCTCTTTTCCTGAACACAGTGTTACCAAAACATAAGTGCAACTGAGTCTTGTGAGGCAAGCGGCCCGGAGAACCATGGGAGAGATTTATTATAAAATTCAGCTCTGTTGTAATGATGATTACACTGACTGTTTGATGTTGTATTTAATGCTCCCCTTAAATAAAGATTTGACTCATAAAATAATATATTCTCATAAAATGACTCAGCCTGTTACACTCGTCTTTTCTGAAGAAATTGTAAAATTTTCATATATTATTCCAAATATATCCAGGACTGGATGATAACAGATATGATTCTTTCATTGCATTTGAAAGGACAAGATGAGTTTCCAAAGGTTTCAAACTCACTGAAGAGCAGAGTTATTTGAAATTCTAGAGTTTATCTAGCTTAAGGATACCCAATTTCACTTGATAATAAAAGGGCTCATATGTGAGAGATTTTTTTTTTTCACAGAGATGAGCTTTGATTTAGCAACACATCAACACAAACAGTGAACTTATGGATGAGATCCTTACTAAGAAACAGGTTCTTCAGTGGGAAGCCAACTCTGGGACTTGGTGAGCCGTAAAGCAAAGCATAGCTTGGAGGGGCCCATGGTTGTCGGTACAGGGATTTGTTGACTGAAGTGTGCTTTGGGGACCTGTGGGATGTTGGAAGATATCACAAATTCCCCACTGGCTTAAATATTTAAATGTTGCAGTTACCCCTGTCTGTACGTTGCTAGATTTATTTGAACTTCTATAAGATGTTGATGGCATGCCACAAATCTCTCACCTGCTTGAACACTCAAGTGATACAGTTAGTTCTATCTGATCATTGCTAACTTTTTGCCCTGTTTTGCTGTGTGACTGGGAATGGACTAAATTGACAATTTGCTAGAAAAATGGCAACAGGTGGAGTTTAGCGTATATAACAGTAACAGGACAGGGCATGCTGGCCCGGACCTTTAGTCCTAGCGCTTGAGAGACAGAGGCAGATGGATCTTTGTGAGATTGAGGCCAGCCTGATCTGCAGAGCAAATTCCAGGACAGCCAAGGTTACATGGTGAAACCATGTTGCACGCGTGTGCGTGCACGCACACACACACACACACACACACACAAACTCACAGAGACAGAGAGAGAGAGAGAGAGAGAGAGAGAGAGAGAGAGAGAGAGAGAAAACAAGAAGAACAAAAAAGGTAACTTTAAAAAATGAAGGTGACACACGGGGAAGTAATTTTGTCTGGCTATCTCAAAAGCTCCAAGATCAATGGTTTTCTAGGAATCATTCCCTGTAAGTTTGACTTAGCAGAAAGCCCTCTGTCCATTCTGAAGGGTATCTACCTTGCAAGAAGAGTGTATCCAAGCAACAAAGATCAGGTATTCATGGACCTCATGCCGAAAGCTAAGTGCGAAGATATTTCAATTTTTTCCAGTGCTGCCTTTTTAAAGTTTCTAAGTTGCTGTGGAAGTGTCAGGGCAAGGTATATAAGTGGGCACCAGTGGAGGTGATTACAGAACGCTACTCTCCATAACTGACTCCACAACATTCCAGAAGAAAGACTGTTTTGTTGTTGTTTTGTTGCTGACCTCTGAAGGAGTTGAACCCCAGAGGAATTTCACAAACAGGAAACAACAAAACAAGGCCCAGAAAAAAAAAAAAAAGCAACCTTACAGTTCCACACTCTTACAAGATTTCCAAGCTTAATGGGTATAGAAAAATTAGGGGCTGTCTACTTAAATCAGTGTTTTATGGAACATGAAGTGTACCCCTCATGAACTCTTCTAAACTTGGGGGAAGAAATGTATCTATGTGCCGCAGTATTTATGTGGAGGTCAGAGGACATCTGGGAGAATGGATTCTCTCCCTCTACTACTCAGTTCCCCTGGGTACTGCACACAGGCCATTAAGCTTGGTGGCAGGCCCCCTCACTCTCTGGGCCATCTCACTAGCCCCACAATCTTTGAGCTTTAAAGAGATGTATAACATTTCCTCAACCCTACTTGCCCCATCCAAATGGACAGTATAATCTCTATACTGAAATCTTGCCCTGTGCATCATTCTCCTTGACAGTGCTCCCATGCGAGCTATTTTTGGGGTGCAGACTTTCCAGCATGATGTCAATAGCAGTGATCAGTGTGGCTTCCTCCCAGCATCCCTGTCACCAATGACTCTTCTCCTTCTGGACAGGCTCCTCTGCTGTCAGGATTTAAATATCATCTCTACCCTCAGACTTACCTTTGTCCCTCTGTGTGGTCCCACAGTGTTTCCTGTTATTCTGACCTCTTCCCCGGCAGGGCTCATCTCTATTTTTTGTGACCTATTGTGCAAACAAAGCTCATCTTCCCAGAGAAATCATCAGCACCCTCACAAATCCGTTGTCATTGTGGAAATCAACCCCAAGCCCTTACTCCCTAAAGCCCAGAGCCTGGAGTAGTGGCTCTCATTCTATTCTTACCCCATGCTGAATTAGCCACTAAATCCTGCTACGGTTTTTAACAATAGCGATAAAAATTGGTTTCTTTTTCTTCATTTTAATAGCTAAGTCCCTGATTCGGGGTTTTGTTTAAGTCCCTCATAGTCTCCTATGACTGGTCTCTCTATCTCTTCTTCTAATCAATTCAAGACACAATGGTTAAAATCATTTTTCATCTGGCTTGGTTTGACTAGGTTTTTTTTTTTTTTCAGTTCACAGGCTTAGAATAATAAAATAATAGAATTTTAAGGATAGAAAGGGCCTTAAAAAAAATCACCCAGTCCCTGTTCTTTAATGGATGCGAGAATAGATAGTAAGAAAGGATAAATTGCCCAAGATCACACACATTGTCTGGGTTGGAATTAGGTCCTAGCTACTGAGGATGTCCTGGTTTATTCCCTTCACAGATCACATTGGATGGTGCTGTATATGAACAGTCCTGTTCTGAAGGTCTGTTTTTCTCTTTCTCTCTCTCTCTCTCCATTGGGTACTTGTAAGTTTATTTTTCTCTGGTAAGAGAAGGCTGTTTTCCTCCTGGGCTCTATTTCCCTCCTTCATGGTCTCTCACATTGCTTCTATCTGCCTACTAAAAACAGTTCCTACCCCTGATTCAGAACGAATTTCAAATCTAATCTCCTGTAAGAAACAGCATCCTGAGCAGTCCTCTTCTCTCAACGGATGTTTCAAGTTTGTTTCCTTCCTGAGCCTTCTCATCTAGCTGGTTTAAATTCAGTTCAGTACCATGCTGTGAAGACTTACTAAGACCTCAGCTCTGTGGTTCAATTCAAACGCAGAACAAAAATCTGATGTTAGCTTGGAAAATCATATCTTCTCCATGAAGTACCAGTTTCCTTAAGCATTTTTACATTTGTCATCAAAAACAAAACAAAACAACAAAAAACCAGTCCATTATAACATAATGCAAGGGTTTTCCTCAATTATTTAGTAAAACTATATCATTAGAATATTATTTAAAATTAGTGAACTACTGCCTGGGACTGGAAAAAACTTTTATTAATGGAATAGAAATTGACTTAAGCATAATATAAAAAATGTTACATTTATTTTTATCATCAACCTGATGGTAAATGGGCAGTCATTATTTATATGGGATATGAACAGTCAAGAAATCTTCCTGAGACCAAATTATTGGCCATTGTCTAATTAACCTAGCAGAATATGAATTAAAACAGTAGGATATTAGATCCTGCTGATAATTGAAAAGCATGATATTCTAACATCATAACTAAAGCTCAAATCCCAAGGGATGCAGCATCCTGAAGCCAGTGCCCTAAGTGAGACAAAGAAGTTTGTACTTGTCACTGTGATGGGACCATGGTGTGGGTTTGACTTATCTGTAGAACTGTGAAACTGGGGCATTTTTTAGTCTATGGGTTATGGCCCCATTTCCAGAAAAATCTATCCAGGTCTAATATAACCTAGCAAATCTTTCAAATGAAATAGTCTTGAGGGAGGCAAGTTGTCATTTTCTGACATATTATTTAGGGCTCAGCTCAGGTTTCATTCTTTCTTCTTTCTTCACTTAAAGCCCCTGCTCATTCTCTATAAGCACCATTTTCTAATTAAGGAAAATGAAATGTGTAACATGGAAAAGGAAGACATGACCTCCCTTGCGAGCTAGCCTTGCTCCTCCCCTAAACCATTAAAAAGTAGAATCCAGGAGTGGTTCCTTTTTTTTTTTTATTGGTATCACTTTGTCTTTAGTACAAAACACATGGCAATAATTTAGTGAACTCCAGTGTTTCTCTTGTGGCAAATTGATAGCATAATTTTATTATGAGTGGAACAATGGCTTCTGGGAACAGGGGAGATTCTCCCAGAACTACATATAACTCGGTTGACTAAATGTAATGCGTGGAGAAGGTAATGAAAAGAGAGCTGGAGCTCAGCAAGGACTAGGAGACTCCCGGTCCTCGGGCCTGTCGAAGGGCTACTCAATCAATTACCCCTGCAGTTTATGTACTGTCCGAAGCCCCCAGGCTGAGGAAGTGCACTGGGGCGATATCCTCAGAAATGCCACTTGACTCACGTGCTCTCTGGTCTGTGAACCTGATGGGGTCATATAATCCATGTATGGATTTTAATAAGTCACCTAATATGTTCCCTTTGATGCTAATTATTTTACACATCACCTGCTTCCTGTTTACTAACGTTTCTTTTGCAATATCATCATGGAAAAATCTGAGGAAAGTTAATCCCTGACTTGGTGTGTTCCTTCATACTGAGGATTTCTCCTTTTCTCTTTCCCACTCTATTACTCTGGTCCATGCCATCAAACACAAATGCACAAACACAAGATGTATGACAACAGCTCAGGTTCACAAGAAACCTGAATGTGGAACAGAGTCACATTGAATCATAAAGGTCCAAGAGTAGCAGGATTCAGTAACTCGTGGCTAAGAAGGTATTTGGAATTTGCCCTGTCTCACCTAGCCTCAGGTAACACAGGAAATAAACCAGCTGTGGCCAAATTTCTTTGAGCTTCTTTCTACAGATTTTTAAGAAAAGGACAATTGCTCACAAATCCCTGTGAAACGTTCCAACTTCACCAGCAAATAAAACACTAAGAATCAGATCCACAATTTAGAAAAACTGGACAAACAGACCACATTGCCTAGCTTCTGTATGTTGTAGCATACGCTTAGAGTCAGCTCTGTCCATTCAACAATAATCTAAATCTCCTCGTTTGAAGAGGATACTTTTCTAAATTTTTGAAAACAGTGTGTATCTGTTATTGAAAACTGGCAGGAGTTTCAGATTTAAGTGAAATGAAATCTGAAATGCAGGGTCAAAATAGATGTTTGTTTCACTTTGGCAATATCAAAGGCATCTTACGCATGAAGTATGCAAATGCCTGTGGCCAGAAAGACATCATCCTGTCAAACTGGTAGAAGAGAACACCCATAGCCAATGAATTTTTGGAGGTCATATAGTAATTCCGTTTTCTCAAGAGATGAGCTGAAACCTTTAAATCAAGACCCCTGGGGAGAATTTTCACCTTGTGGACTTTGAGGTAGATTTGAATTTAGATCTGGAGAATTTGTTCCCTGTTCTAAACACTCTGAATTAGGTCTGCTGACTTCTTATTGCTTATCTAAAGGCTTGGGGGAAGTTTGGAACTAAAGAAGTCCATACTAAACAACCTGAAACCTCAGCCTGCTGAGACTTATCTAAAAGATATGCTGTATCTGGAGACAAGGGGAAATGCCCTATCTCCCAGTGTTTACCTTGCCAGAGAAAGAGAGAAAGAACCTTCCGCTTAGTGCAGAATGTGTGTGAATCTGAGTGAGGGCTGAGAGTCAGCCACTAATCTCTAGGGAATGACCAGTCAGCAGTGATGATTCCATGATTCCGATTCACCCACAAAAACAAAACCAAGCCGGAAACAACCCTGGATGTTCCGATTAGAAGAAAAACAATGAACGGGAAGAGAACTCTCGAGGAAAGCAATGTTGAAAGAAAACCTAGGATTTCTCTATTCCTCTCCCCGAACCTCTATGGACTTTTTATCCCCAGATACAAACTGATTTTCCATGTTTACACAATAGGAATAAATATTCTGAGTGTCCTAAACAGAATGAAGGAGTGGAAAATGGGGGGTGGGGGAATGTTACCTACCCCTGCTCCCTCTCACACTTGAAAAATCCAACACAAGGAAAACACTGGAGGTAACAACAAAAACAGGTCCTTAAGATCACGAGGTTAATAGGACCTACATTGACTCATTAACAGAACAGATTCTCAATTAAGTCACTTCTACAAGGCTGTTCTTCAGTGAGAGAATGCATGAATGAACCAGGGAAGTGTCCAGGGTTCAGGCAATCTAAAGACTATTCAGAAAGGACTTCTCTGAGAGCGAATTTTTGGAAGGAATTTTAAAAGTACTCAATATTGCAAAAAATTTTACTGGAAAAAGCCCCGTGTGTGTGTGTGTGTGTGTGTGTGTGTGTGTGTGTGTGTGAGGGGGAGCCCAATGACACTGAAAAGTAGAGGAGAGAGAGAGAGAGAGAGAGAGAGAGAGAGAGAGAGAGAGAGAACACACCACTAGCTGGTGAGACAACACAGTATTGATGGATTCTGATCTATTTTGTATCTTTTTAATAGTTTCTACTTTCAGGTTCTGTGGAAGCACTGCACAGGCAACCTAAGCTCTCTTTCTATTTTCTACATTCTAGAAATAACTTTAAGAGAAACTTGAAAATCCCAATATCTTGACATATCTTAATGTTTTCTTTAAATGCAACTTTTACTTTATACACATAATTGGAGCCTGAAATACTTACTTACTAACTCAGCTGCTAGAGGGTACATTTGTAATATTTTCAATGACGTCACTTCACTTCCCCCCCTCCGGGAAAAGGAGTAAACAGTCAAGTCAATAGCATATCTTCACGTCAAATCCTGAAGCCGCCTGAGGTATATAGACTTTTCTTTCGGCATTACCAGAGAAACCATGTGGATCACACCAGTGGAGATGGATAAAGGGCCTATTTGAGCAAGCCTTGTCTCTCTTCCAAATGCTGGCATAATGAAGTGCAGAGGTAGGTACAGCCCTGTGCCTAATGCAGGAGCTGTCTGGAGCTCATTGTTTTTGTCAGTGAAAGAAAGGAGGCTAATTCTAAAACCTCTCCCCCTCAAAAAAAAAAAAAAAAAAAGCCCACAAAACACATTTTAGGCCAGCTTTCCTTTTTTAATGTAGAGACTTGAACAATGATAACTTTCAGTATGAGGAACTTTCTTTCTCAAAATTTTTAAAAACATTTCTTTAAGGAACTTTTTTTTTTGGAATTGTTTCAAAAAGTTGTTGTGTTCTCTTTTTGTTGTTTGGTGTTTTCTCTCCAGCACTGTACATTCCTCTAAATGAGAAAGATTTTTTTTTTCCTCTTATTGTCATTCTAACCCAGCAAAGAAATATGCATCCTGAGATAATGCAGCCAGTTTACTATGAAAACCATATTTCATTCTTTCTTTACAAAGAGAGACAGAAAAAAAGGAGAAGGCACAAGGGAGTGGGTGCAATTGGATGTAAAGGACTACCCCCCTGCACCTCCTCACTGACGGCCTGGCCTTCCTTTCTTTCCACTTTGCTCCTTTTGTTTACCGATTTTAAAAGGCTCTTGCTGAGTCTGAGCTGCTTGCCTACATTTGGACTGAATCGAAATTTCTGGAAATGGTATTTCCATCGGTATAGGATAGGACCTATCTGGAATCATTGATCTGACAGGGCAACGAGCGGGAGACCTGGTTGCCCCAGTCCATGAAGTGGCCTCAAAGTTCACATTTTTTGAGAATTTCATACCATGAAATGGGAAATTCGGTCTGGTCCCCTTTCCTCTTATACACAATTGGTAAAACCATATATGGATCCCAACTCACCCTCTGTAAGATTTCCTGAAGAGCAGATAGAACAAACTGAATCCCACTTAAATCTCAGGGCAGTCCCTCTAGCTAAGCATTCATCAAGTGTAGTTTTCTTTTCCTATTTTTTAATCTCTGATCCTTAGAATAATTGTGGGTCTCCAAGAAATAATAATAGAACCCTTTGATAGAGTGCTTAGAGTTCAAGTGGAGATGGGCAGAGATGAGAAGTCCTGTTGCTACTACAGCCTAGGGAGTATCTTTTAGGAGGAACCTCCTTTTAGTTAGCAGAAGACAGTATGGGACAAGTTGAAAACACTGGGTCTCCCTTGGCCTCTCCACCTCCCTTCCAGGGACTGGGTGCTTCTGGTATAGAGATCCTGGAGAGAGAAATTTCTTCTCTCCTGCTCTCCACACTGAAGTTCAAAAGCATGCTTTTTTTTTTTTTTTTTTTTATTCATTTCCTCTGCATTGGCAGTCTCAGCACATTAAATGCTGACAATGAATCTAGCACCTGGCAAATTTGACTTGAGATTCAAATGGATTTTTATTCTGAAACATAGATGTTACTTGGAAATAATCACTGCAGACGGCAGCTATGCATTTAACAAATGGCCGTGGTGGAAATTGCTGAGCAGAAAGAGGATATTTAGTTCGGCAGGCTTTGCTCTGTCTAGGTTTTTCTCAACCCCACCTCCCTGGTTTATCACTCAATCCTTCAGTGCTTTCTCTCTTGAGATAAAAGTGTCCAGCTGTCTCGGCGCCTCATTTACATTTCTTGCACCACTGGCCAATTATTCCATATGTTTACCGCAAAATTTTTTCCCTCAGTTTCCAGCTTACTGTTGATGTCCTAATATTATAACATATTTCCCGGTGTCTGCTCCTTTGGCGGTGGGACAACAACGCACATGTACCCTAGAAAATGACTTTTCTTTGCTGTAAGGAAGTCCGACCTTTTCACCACCTAACTCGGCCTTCTACTAATTAGGCTTCAAATTGGACTCAGAAATTCACTGACAGAAGCCTGCAAGCGACTGCCTCTCCTGAAGTCCACCTAGAACATGATGACGGTTCTTTAAGTGGAAGCGTCCAGGTGACTTTGGGATGCTGGCCTCCACTCTCGCACTTGTCTGGGATGATGACTTCCTAGGGAACAACACTGCTTTCCTCAGGCAACCACCCCGATGCTGCCCTCACTCTAGTCAGGACTGTGGAGTCTCGGTCGTGTTGCCTTTGATTCTCAGAGCGCTCTTAACCTACGACACACTTCACCACAAGTGTCCTTTACCGCAGTACTGTTTGATTTCACGTGTAAGGAAGGCAAGTTGCCTGTGCTGGTGTCTGCCAAGGCCTTGAGTCTTCTTAAAGCTGCAAGGGAGGAGGGCTACTAGGAAGGTACTCTAACACCCAAGAGACCCAAAAGCCCTTCAGTCCTAATAGAGCAAACTCCTCTGCCTTTTAGAAAATTTGTCAGGCAGCAAACCTGAAGCACGAGGAGACACACTTCTTCCCACTATGAGGCTGTTCATCACACTGAGAGGTGTTACAGTGGGCCCTTGTGATAGAGAGATGGGCAAGCAGGACATGAGTGAGTGATCATTCCGTAGTTCATCTTAGTGGGAGAGGATGCACAGGGCATGTAGCTGTTACACAAAGCGATTCTTTGGACCACCTTCACCTGAAATGTTCCTTGATTTAAGTTTCATGCTTTTTTCATTTGGGCTCCTGGAGCCTACCTCCTAGGAAGAAGTGAGTCCCAGTTTACCTATATTCAGTCAGTAGCTCACCCTCGTGGGATTTGTATGTTGTTTTATAGTTGGTTGTAATTATTATAGTCACATGAATTTTTAAGAGTACCTACAGTATATTTCTTTTTTTAAATATTTATTTTTTACTTCAAGTTACATCTCCATCACAGTGTCCTCTTTCCACCCCTCCCAGTCCCACCCTCCCACCCTCTACCCCCTATCCCTTCCATCCCACTCCTCTGGAGTGAAGTGTCCCTACGTAACAGTCCACCTCCCCAGTTCAGCAGTCATATGAGGGCCAAGAGCCTCCTCATACACTGGGGGCCTACAAGGCACCACCACTAGGGCAAAGTGTCTCATTGACAGGAAACAAAGTCTATGTTCATGTTCCCCTTGGTGCATTGGTTGTAGTATAGTTATCCTGTACTATATGGCTAAAATCCAAATATAAGTGAATAGATGCCATGTGCATTCTTCTGGGTCTGGGTTAGCTTACTCAGGATGAGCTTCTGTAGTTCTATCCATTTTTTCTTCTTTTAAAAATTAAACTAGAACCAGGTACCATGACTCATACCTTTAGTTGCAGAACTCTGGAATCAGGGGCAGGCCTATGTAAGTTCAAAGGCAGCCTAGTCTATAAATCAAGTTCCAGATAAGCCAAGCCTAATGAGACCCTGTCTCAACAGACAATAATATTTTAGACTCCAAATGTGGCTATATGTGCCGGTAATCCAAAAACTCAGGTGGATAGGTGAGAATTGAGAGTTCAATGCCAACCTGGATAATATAGAGAACTTTGGGCAAGCAAGACCCTGTTTTAAAATAAAGAAACAGCAATAAGAAAATTCATCTATAGATAGGAATTTTAGGTAAATATTACAATTACAATATAATTTTGGTGTTATGAACATGTGAGTGTGTTGTGATTTAGCTGAAAGAGTTTTACATTCTCTCTCTCTATATGTATATATGCGTGTGTGTGTGTGTGTGTGTGTGTGTGTGTGTGTGTGTGTATAATGTGTGCCTGAGTGGTTTTTGTGTATGTTAATGGAGTATGCACATATCATAGTAGATGTGCAGTTGTTGACAACCTTGTCAGTCCTTGGTTTCCACCTTGTTTGAGACAAGGTTTCTTTGCTGTCTGCTGTGTGAGCTAGGCCGCCCTGATCCTCTGTGTGTGTTTCTCTCATCTGCGCTTTCCAAATCACTTCAGACAACAGGGACCTCAAATGAGAACCACTGCTGCCAGACTTATGTGGGCTCTGGGACTAGAACTTGGGTCTTTTCGCTTGCATAATGAACACTTAACCCACTGAACCACCATCTCCCTGCCCCTAGCTGGAACTCTGTCAAAGAGAGACTTTGCCATATCTCAGTGATTACTATTGTCAAAGACAAACAACGGTAACCCAAGAAATTACCTGAAGTGAGGACTTTCTCATTAAAAAGGTATTTCTTTTATCAGCATAAGCATGTCTCCTGAGAAAATGCCAGTGACTATACCCCAAATTTTCCTCTGTACTCTCTAGGCTTGGCAGTTATTTGTAAGCTCTTACCTGCTAGGGCTCCCTCATCCTCGGTCCCTAACAACAAAGAACTACAAAAATGATCATGTAAGAAACCACAAAAGTCTGCCTTTTGTTTAATGGAGAAGCTATCCCCTAGGAAGCTGCTTGCATCACAAAAATTTCCCCTTAAATATGTACATTTCCCTTTGGAAGAAATCTCCGCCCTAGCTTACAACCCATTTGATAAAAAAAAAATTATTAGTGCCATTGTACAAAATAATTTTCTCTCTATTTTTTACAATTATTTATTTTCAGTTACTACAGGCATGCTCCACCATGCCTGCCTTTACTTTTGCCGTTTTGAAGCAAGGCTTAACTCTATAGTCCAAATTGACCTGGAGCTCACTGTATATATAGCCCAGGCTGGTGTTGAACTCATTGTATTCCCCCTGCCCCAGTCTCCCAAGTTCTATGGTTCCAGGTGTGAGACACCATGGTCGACTGCCTCACCCACATTGTCATCTTGAAAAAAACAATCTCACTTGAGTGGTTTATTGTTCGTAGACTTCCGAGAGATCACTGTAGGGACAAATGACATCAGTGTCATGAACTCTGATTCGCCTGGAAGTCACACTTCGGTTTGGTTGCACCATCATGCTTTGCACATTCTCTACTGCAAATACATCAGAAGAGTTCTCTGGGGTCATTTCTAACACGAGCTGCAAAGATCTAACACATCTTTAGTTCTCTCAGTTATCTCTTAAACTTTCATTTTGCTTATTTGTTCTCAGTTCCTAATTACTGATGCTCTGAACTGAGTTGTTTTTACTGCTTGTTGCTCTCATTAGTTATGTGTGGTCATATTCTGTTGCTTATTATTGTAGATGTTATTTTACAGTACTGTAAAATATTACAGGTATTTAAACACCTTGATCTTTCTGTTTTAAAAGTGAGGAGCAGACCAGGCCAGGCCAGGACAGGCCAGGCCAGGTCAGAACAGAACAGAACAAGAGGTCTGTTTGATTTGTGGGTTTCCCAGACTACTCTAAGTCCCTTAATGTAGCCCTTGTAGCATGCAAGTCTGGACTCTGGCCACAGTTGGCTGATGGAGGTGGCATTTAAAGTTTAGAAACTATTTGTTTTTAAACTTTAAAGAAATTAACTTTTATTTATGCATATTGTGTATTTATATGTGTGTCTGTTTGTATGCTGTGTGTGTATGTGTAAGTGTGTGTGTGTGTGTGTGTGTGTGTGTGTGTGTGTGTCTGTCTGTCTGTCTGTCTGTGTGCTGGGGATATGACCAAAGAGGTTGGAAGAGGGCTTCAGATCCCGGGAGCTGGAGAAACAGATGGCTGTGAGCCATCTAACTTGGGTGCTGGTAATAAAATTTGGGTCCTCTGGGATATCAGCAAGTGTTCTTAACCACTCAGACATCTCTCCAGTCCTGAGAACTAGTTTTGATCCTCTTTTTCTGAGAGTAATGATTCTCAGACCTAGAACACTCATTTAGAGTCCCCTCTTGTCCTCTCATCACTATCCTACACCTGAGGTCTATGATTCTGAAACCTCCTGAAAGAAGTAAGACAGTCCTGCTTCAAAGGAGACTTTGTCAAAGCATTAGACTATTTCAACATATACCAATGTGGGGAATGTTCCTTTTCAGATTTCTTTCTAAAATCCCCAGATAGGGGGCCCCTGTCTTCAACTCTTGGCAGTGTTTCAGGGGTACTTGTGGAGCCATCCTTGTGAGTCACACCTTATTATCAAAGTTATGGTAGCTATTAGCTAAGAATTGGACCTGAGGGCAGGATTACAGAATTTTTCAGAAGGAAGTGTGAAAATTAGAAAGATGGAATTATTTTGTAGAGATGGAGGTGTCAACATTTATCCCATATTACGGCAAGTGTGCCGTATGACAGACTGTCATGTCCTCACCCTCAGCAAATGTGGCCCAAATCACAGAGAAACAAGACACCCCAAAAATCACACCAACTGAACTCCTGCACATGCCTTGGGGCTCTGTGGAATTCAGAAAAGAAGGGTCCTTTCTTCCAGGTTCCAGCCAGGTGTCTGTGAGGAAAGTCGGTCTTTAGATACAGGACTGAGTGCGCTTTTCTCTTCAAGGGTAATGACTACATCAAAAAATGCTGGGAACGGATGATATGTGCTAGTGTTTTCAAAGACAGGTCAAATGTCAATGCCAAATAGCAGCATAGAAACATTCCATTTCTCTCAAAAATCCCCATCACAACTTCCTCGAATATACCCCAAATTTACAAAAAAAAAAAAAAAAGTTTTCTAAAGCGATGTTAATTGTACCAGGATACACAGTGGCTTACACTGGAAATTACCTTGTTATAAAACAGTAAAGGGGACTGAGTATCCTAAACTTAACCCAGAATGTGTTTATTTTATTGTTTCAAATCACCGATTGCTTAAACTGAGAACATGAAGGAGAATGTATACGTTCCCACATATTATACATTTACACTGGGGGGGGGGGGCTTATAAATGCACAGACCCAGACATACTCGTCCCAGAAATTATAACCTTTATTTCAAGATTTTGCTCTAAAAGGTATCTTTAAATGTATAATCTTTAGAAGAAAATTAAAGAGAATTCCAGTCTGTCTGTATTGTCTATCCTTTCTTTCTGCTTCTCTTTTCAGGTTAGCAGTTTATTTCTGCATTAATCACCCTGACAGAAGCAAGGCAACTCAATTTTCTGCTTCTGTAGGTAGGCACATCACTTTCTGTACAACAGTAGGGCATGAAAAGGGCTGCAGCTAAGCTTTGGTTACTGGTGTAATTGAAATGCTATCCACACTATAGGGTGCATTAAAGTCAGATAACGACAGTTCCTGTGGCCAATTTAAGTAGCTTGACTTCCCTGGGAAAAAAAAAATTGCCTGACAGATAAGGCAGACAAACTGGCTAATTCTCCAAGCATGTCTCTCATTGTGATCCTAGAAAAATGAGAAAAAAATGAATCACAGAACCACAAAATCAATTGACCCTCGGGTAGCTCATCAGGCAGCGAGCCTGATAAACCTAAAAGCTTTGTTAATGTCTGCCTGCCTGTATCCCACAGATAGAGCACTTTGTAAATGAACCTGCTTTGATAAATATATTAAGGAAAGCTGTGAATAAAGCCAGAGACTTCTCATTTGTAAATACAACCTCTGCTACATGGAATTAGAATGATAAAGTGGAGTTCCATGTAATTAAGTTTGTATAAGGCCTGAAATCCGTGCAAATACTTCCCCTGAATTTTGAAAGAGAACTGTCAGTTCAATTAATCTGAACATCACCCCAAGAATGTACAGAACAAAATTAAGCCGCTGATAAAACCTGGGCCAGTATTTTGATAAGTAATTCCTATATCATTTCTTGGCCACTGTGATCATTTTATTTAATCCCCAACCCCTCCTTTTTCTTCAGTTACCCTCTAAGCCATGTACAAAGGGTAGATGGCCCATATACCACCATGCAAGTAATCTAAATCATAAGCCAAATATAGAAAATAACCTTCCTTTCTATTAAAAAAAATTAGGGTAAATAAATACCTATGAGGAGATACTAAAAAACCCTGTGTCTACATTGTTCCTGAGATTCCAGACAAAAGAAACCTTCCCAGAGGTAGTGGCTGTGTGTGAGCATTGTGCAAAAAACCACACAGGCAACAATATTCAAGAGGAACGAGCCAGACAGAATTTGTGATTCGGCTGGAGAATTTTAAAGCATCAAAGATCTGGAAAGTGAGCTTAGTTAGGGGAGATAAAAAAGAAAGAAAGTGGAAGAAAGAGAAGAAGAAATGGTACAAACCCCACTTGCCTAGGCTACCTGCCCCCTCAGCCTAGGCATAAATTTCACACCTCAGGGAAGAAATGCAGCAGTTACCCTTGATTTCCTTTGTTCCAGGAACAAACCCAAGAAAGGAAAGAAAACAATTATTTAGGAATCCACTTTAGGCAAGGGAGAAAGATCTTGGGGTCACTCACCAGTTGTTTACTTGCAGAATTGTCAGTCCCGTGTCTTGAGCTAACTGTTTCTTCTGCTCTTCGGAAGGGTACGGGTGCTGATAAAAGACAAATGTTTTAACAGATGCATCAGAAGTCGGGAAAGAGGCACATACTTCTAAGCATGAAACCACCCTCCGTGCATTCTATTCTATGGCTTGATTCTCCTCATCATGTTTAAAAACATATTTAACTTGCTGACAAGTGCGGACAGGAGCCAGTGGGGGAAAACCCAGCTTCCTGTCACACTCTGTAGGACCAGCAATGAAAGTCCAGGTGCCTAGGTCACTCAATATTTTTGATCAGTGGTGGGTGAAAAGTGTCCTGGGATGGCGTCAGAACTCTGGGTGACTCTGTTCCTGACTGTTGGGTGGAGGGAGCTTGTCAAACCATTTCCTTCGCTCCCTAGTGGGTTTATGTGGAATTCTTATTCTATGCTACCTTTGAGAGATGTGTCTGCGTTAATAGGAGGCTAACCACAGTAGAAGTTTGGAATGTCCAACTATTTTGAAAGCCATGGTAAAGGGCTGCATGTAGAATTCTTAGTCGGCAGAGGACTGAGATTCTTTAATTTTTACTAGTTAGTGTTCTGGGCTATCAAGTTCACAAAAAATGATGTGCCTCAGCTACCTGTCCCTTGCCCTTAGGCATACACTTCACACTTCGGCGAAAAGGAATCAGTTTTATTCCGTGCTTCCTATGGAATTTTTCCATGTTAACTTCAAGTACAGCAACAACAGAACAAACCCATAGGTCTCAGCCTTTAATTCTTTTCCTCCCGTCACTGTTCACTCACATTGGTAATGAACAGCAATGTCATTATCGTCCTCTCCCTTTTCCTCGCTCATCCTGAAACCCAGGATTGTGATTTTACAATCATACACTTCCTTCGAGAAGTTCTGTGCTGGAGGGCACGCAATTATGAAACACATCTGTTACATAAGGTCCTGCTCAAAATTCACTGGCTTTCTTAAACGGAAAGGTAAACTTTTATTCCCATGTCAGAGTTGTTCATAGACTAGAAAGCCTTGAGTCATAACTATTTCCACCAGCATCACTGAAGGGGCATCAGGGGGCTGGAGAGGTGGCTCACTGCAGAAGAACCTCCTACGTCTTTTGCAAAAGACCCAAGTTCGGTTCCCAGAACTCATGTTGCACAACTCCTAAGTGCCTGTAATTTCAGATCCACGGTATCTGGAGCCTCTGTGACAGGATACACATCTAATGCACACTACCCCCAAACACATACACTTATAAGCACAATTAAGAGTAATACAAATAAATCTTTAAAGTATTCTAATCATTCCAGCATTTGAGAAAGGGATATTTTTCAGTCATCTAAGAATTCAATTCGCAGTTATTTCATCTTCCATAATAGCATACATTATCCAAAATACGCATGATTGTTTGTTTGAGAACTTAGATGTCGTAGGTTCAACAAAATCCCCTGTATAGCAAAAGGGTTAACTAGATCTGTATTAATATACAAGACAAGCTTTTAATATTCTGCAAATGTTAACAAAGAAAGATGATAATGTTGAGTTAATATGGGTTAAGCATAAAATGAAAATAAATTTTTCTGATTGTGAGGTGTTGACACTTTTTTGGCTAGGGCCTGCAGCCTGTTCCTTAAAGCTGTGTAATTACAGAAGGCTTTGCCCCTCCTTCCCCCTCCTGCTAGAGCCTCCCCACATTAGTAATGACCCCTTCACTGCTTCAAAAACCACTAATGGTCTTCAGCAGAGGCAAGAAAAATGAACAGGGTAAATTGGAATCCACAGTCAGTAATTTGCATCCTGTGAGGCTGCTTCGGCCACTCACACTCATTCCTGGCCATCAATCGCTGCCTGTCAGGTACTGCGCCCTGCCTCTGTGACAAACACTCCTCCTAACACTCGGATTCATCCAAACAATGTAATTGTCCTCTATTCTCCTTTTGGTAATGGAGAAAATGAATGACTCACAAACAAGGATTGTTCATTGCAGACCTAGAGATGCCTGCAAACTGAAAGAAGCCTAGAGTACAAATTTTAATTGACTGAAAACATTGATTGGGGAGCAAATGACAATTAAAAAAACAAAACAAAACAAAACAAAAAACCTTCTTGTTAAGGTATTTCCTGACCAAATTAAAGACAGTGGTATCCCTTTGAGTTTCTGCCACTATGATTTTTGAGAGCCTAGGTTTATAGGTTGTCAGCCCAGGGGGAGAAATTGTTCAAACAACAAAAATCAAAATGGAAATAAAGAGACATTCCCCTAGATGTATAGAAAGAGGCCAGTAATATAACACGCCTCCGTGTGTTGCTTCCTTATTAAGTACCCCCTCCTCTCTCTGTCTCTCTGTCTTTCTGTCTTTGTCTTTCCACTTCCTGCAATGTGTGTGTTTTTTCTTGTTTTCTGCATTTGCCCAAAAAAGTTCTGTCAAGTGTGAGTTTTGTGTGTGCGTACGCTTGTGTGTGTGTGTGTGTGTGTGTGTGTGTGTGTGTGAGAGAGAGAGAGATAGAGACAGAGACACACACACACACACACAGAGAGAGACAGAGAGAGAGACACACACACAGAGAGAGAGAGAGAGAGAGAGAGAGAGAGATTAGATGAAAAAAGTAGTTTAGGAAAATTACAGAAAGTGGATGTTACTAAATTACTAGAGAGTTATAATTCCTTCAAATTTGATGATAAAGTCTGACTGAATAACAAGAATGCTTTCTAGTGTTTTATTAGAAATGTAGTCAAATGACTGTAGATTTTTATAAACAGTGCATTTTATTGTAGGAATCCCTTGCTATACTTTCCCTATTTTATAAGTACTTTCAAATTCCATCCAGAATCATTAAAAACATTGGTACCTTACCAAAATTCACCTTGCACAGATGGCTTTTTTTTTTAATTAATAGGGAAGACTAGAATAAGTTTTAAGGTCTTTGAATGCCATTCTGTGGATTTTGAGTGCTCTAGATCCATGCCCCTTTTATATGGGGTGGACTGCTGATTTGTAAGTGTCCTGGCAGTCTGCCACTGGATTTCTAAAATTAAAAGAGTGATTGAGAACAATCAGATTTCAGAGGGATTGGAACATGACAATGTGTTTTGGATTAATTTACAAGTATATGTTAGTATTAAGGGCAAACCACGGAACTAAAGAACTTCTCTTGCGTGATCTATCATGTGCATGCCTTATTGGGACAGACATCATGTTGAAATAATAAACAGGGGGAGCCTTCACTCCTTCTTTGATGTGCATTACTAAATGTCTGACTGGCTCAAATTTAAAATAAACTTTGGTATGTTTGCACTTGGAAACTGCAAATGGACCACAAGCAATAATTTATTGTCAATCTCCATGTTCTTGGCCTAAAGCTATAGTTTTGACTGTTCACGGTTGGGGGTCAACTCACTTGGGTCCAATGGCACAGAGGTGACTCAACTTACTCCTAAGAGCACATATTGTAACACAATAGCAACGATGATGAGTCCCTTCATCAACATAACAATCAAGGTTAAGGATTTTCAAATCTCAAAATAACTCCAAGGCCACCAGTGAATAAAAGCACATCTTAAAAGGTCTACTTACTTGGAATATCAATTGACAGAGGTTGGGAAATTGAAAAGACCATGTATGGCTTATGATTCCATAGAGAGGGAAAAATGTTCTTTAATGGACTCTCATGAACAAATTCGCTTAAAAGCAAGATGCCTTCATCTAACATACTACAGGTCTCTGTTCCTTCTTCCTTTTAGAGTAGACCAAGTACATGGTACTTGGTAGATCAAGTACATGGAAACAAAGCTACAGCATCGTTACATTATATCCCTGGGACGTTTGGGTGAAATGTTTTTAATAATTATCATTCGTGACTTATTAGTCACAATGTCTGAACTAGAACTGGATCATGAATTTCAGTCTGTGTTGCAAAGGTTTATGCTGATGTGTAAAATTATAAGTGATACTTCAAATCAGTCCACAAACTAGAAATGCACAGTGAATTAAAAAGGAGTTATTTGTAAGATTAAGACTTAGGTGACTGCAAGTTACCCAAACATCTCTCAGCTGAATTGAAGTAGAATGAAATGTGATTTGTTTTCTAAGCCAGGGGTGGAGAGGGTTGAGGTGGGTTGGAAGTTAGTTGGGTTGTACCCTCCTTTAATCCCAACACTAGAGAAGCACATATGGGTTGATCTCTGTGAGTTTGAGGTCAGCCTGGTCTACAAAGGGAATTCCAGGCTAGCCAAGGCTACATAATTTGTCAAATTACCTGTGTAATGATGTCATGTAAAAGGAAAATGGTTAAGCAACTTCCTGCGAAGGATGTTAGATGGGATACATTCCTGCTACCATGAGGATGATGACTTCCTTTTCCCAACTCCTCCCTCTAACACACTAACTATATAGAGTTAAACCAGGTAACTTCATTATTTTAAAAAAAACTTTCTCATGGATGTCTGTTCTTTTCTTTAACCTTAAAGAAATAAATAAATTTTATTTATTGTGGAGGGCTGTCTGTGCATGTAAGTTCAGCTGCTTTTGAAGACCTCTGCCTCTCTAGTGCTTGGACTGAAGGCATGAGCTACCACACCATCTGGCTGCTTTCTCATTGCTTCTATGTATTTGTAGCAAGAATGGCCAGCCTAGTCATTGGTTCTCTTTCAAGTCTTGTCAGTAGTTCTTTCATATAACATATAACTGAGATATTAGTCTGGGATGCTAAAATAATGGGGTTAGCAGAGCTGTACCTGAGATGGTAAGCATCTGAGCAATCATAGTTGCAAAATTTATGACAGTTAATTCTAATTCTCTTCCCCGTTACTCCCAGAATCAATTGATGTAAGACAAACTGACAGGACAAACTCGGAGTATTTGTTTTTAGTTAACTTTAGAGAGTCACTAATTTTGGAGATCACATAGCTGAGGATGTATTTTTTAATTAAGCAATTTATTTATTCAAGTTGCATACTGATCAAAGCCCTCTCCCTTCTCCCTGCTTCCATCCTCCCACCCTCTTTCCCCTCTCCCTCCTCTCCTCTGAGGATACATTCTTAGCTCCTTGCTAGCTTGCTAGAGATAACACCTCTGATGAATGCCTATGATAATGGTTGCATAACCTTTTTTTTTTTTTTTTAAAGAAAATTGAAGACTGTATTTTGCCAAGGGATTGACTCTTCATTGGAGCCCACAGATACCTGATAGGTGACTAAATGGGATAAAGGCTTGGTATCTCTGTCTTTATACCTTGTCTGTCACCTTTGCTGTTTCAACCTTTGGATCATACTCCACTGACCTCTGGGTGTGGGCATGCTGATCATTTGAGAACTGTTTAATTCAGTGCTAACATCACATATTGCTCATTTGAACTGGCCTGTATTTCTCCTACCCTGCCCAGGGCTTTCTTTGCAAACAAGCACCTGCAATTCAAGGCCTTGTCCCAAGACCTAGACTAAACCACAAGGCTAGGACATTCACACAAGATGATGATACCAGGGGTAACTCAGCAGTTCTTAAGTGAGGCTGACTGCCCTTTAGTCCACCAAGTACAAGGCCAGCATGTTTATATACCAGAAGAACATCTTTGAAACTGTGCCCGTGACTAATTGACAATTATAGACGTTCAGCTCACCCCAGAAAATCAATAAAAGCCTACCTCTCCTTTTGCTAAGCCAACAGTCTGAGCATCTCTTTTCTTCTTCTCTCCTTCCCTTCCCCTTCCTTCCTTCCTTCCCTCCCTCCCTCCCTCCTTCCTTCCTTCCTTCCTTCCTTCCTTCCTTCCTTCCTTTCTTCTTCTTGCCATCCTTCTTTCTTCTCTTCTTCCTATTTCTTCTCTCCTTCCTTCTTGCTTTCTTTCTTTCCCCTCTTTATCTTTCCCACTTCCTCTTTTTCTTCCCCCATTTAGGCTTTTTTGAGACAGTCCTACTCTGTAGCCTAGCCTAGAGTGCCAGGCTAGATAGAAGTCACTTTTATACCTTATGCCAGCCTCACATCCATAGTAATTCTTTTGCCTTCTGAGTGCTAAGATTATAGGCACCAGTGATTCTGCCTAGCTCCAGTCGCCTGTTTGATTATTGCTGGCTTCCTTTCTGCTTACAAGCTCGGGTCTCAATAATGGAGCTCAACCTATCTTCTTCATCAAATATGACTTAGCATTGTTTCTGCTATTTCCACACTATTAGCTGCTGCCTTCTGATATCATCCTTACATTTCATAAGACTTTTCCATTCTAGCATTTCCATTTTCCATTGAGGTATATTTCCCCCTTTCCTTTGGTAAAAGTGCTTTGATTTTTACCTTGGGAATATGCTAACGCTTTGACAAAGTGACTCAGGCTTAGCCAATCAGCGTGGCTAACTATGCTTCTGCATAGGAGACATCTAAGTTAGATTAAGGAGTTTTTTCATGGGACTGCCAAATGGCTCTTTATTCACTGCAGTTCTCACATAGTAGGATGTAAGTGCTTGGTATAGGAATGATCTTTGTTGTCATCAAATGTAGAGAAGGAACCTGACTGTGAAAGAGCTCCTATAGACAACAGACTTCTGTCAACATTTCGACACCTGAATGTAGTTCTACCTAAAACTGGTCTGCCTTCATCTTCAGTCACTTGTACCAAAAAGTTGGTCATACCTAACTAACACACACAGCTCAATTCAAATTATCTGGATTTTTCTGGGTTTGTTCCCTTTGCCCCCGCCAACTAAAAATGATGGTTAATTTTATTTTGTATTTGTTTGGGGGAGCAACATGAGGAGGCAGATGTAGATGATGAAGGAAAAGGAACAGCAAAGGAACAAAACAGGGTCCATCATTCTGCTTTGTCAAGCATAGCAGGAACCGAGCAGACAGCTCAGGATTTTAACCCATTTGTCCAGGAAGTGATTCCAGCCAATTAAAACATCACAAAATCTGAATGATAGAACTCTAGATGTGCAACGAATGTGGAATTGTGAAGATTTTCTATCTAAATTGGAAAAGCAAAATGTAAGGTAGAATTGTGATTCTGTTCTGTACAAAACATCAGCTTATTTCTTGTGTAAAGTAGAAAATCTTAAGGGACATGAATATAAATTTGCTAGCCAAAATACCTGAGAAATGCTTAATTGCAAAGACCAGATAGTCACCAGAGGATGTGATAATACGAAACGACGGAGAGCACCGCAATCATCAGACCGATGTTATTTGATCTGAGCTCCAGAGGGAATGTGTGTTCACATAACATGTGATGCTTACATCCCTGTCATTTCCAGAGTTCGGGCATCTCCAACCTTCCAAACAAAGAGTGGGGAAACCCCCGAGCTGCAAATAATTGTTTCCTTCCAAACTCCTAAGTCTTTCCTCTTCTCTCATGTTTTCCTCTCCTCGTCTTTATGCAAACATGTGCACTTGAGTAACACCCCTCACTAATCTGGAAAATCATTCGAGAGCCGAGTTCCTGTCTTATTTAACCTTGAACTTTTGCAGCACTTAGCACGGGGCTAGTGTAGTGTAGTGAGTCTTCAGCGTATACTTGTGGGCAAATGCATTCCTTCCGAAACTGAGAGTTTTTTGATAGAAAGAACTGCCTTTGCTATATATACAATGAATAAATCCCCAGATAAATATGGAAAGGTTCAGATAGTCATTTAACTGTTTTAACAACACAGTATTTGGGTATTTGAAAACATCTGAGTTCTCCCATCTTCATCCAGATGTTTAGTGTCATGGAAACACAAGCTTCAAATTCAAATGAGTAGTTTCTAAATTTTTTTTGTGCCAGATATATATTTGGGAGAAAGAAAATGTGGCTATTTATGGAAGACTCATTTTCACTTAAGTTTTTATGGAAGTAAATAGATAAAATTATAACAACTGCAGCTTCTAAAATTGAGAAAGAAATTTAAAAGATTTTAACAATGGTTAGATTCTAAAATATTAGTATTCAGTTGACTTGGAGCCACAGTGGAAAATCCAAAGAACAAAAAAATAAATGTGGCAGTCCATGACTATAATTCCATCAGCATAGAAGGAGGCAGAGGGTTTCAAGTTGAAGGCCAGCTTGGGTTACATAACAATTCCCTGTCTCAAAAACAACACACACACACACACACACACACACACACACACACACACACACACACACACACAAAATCACAAAAAAGCAGCAAAAGAACAAAGAGGTGAACGGCTGGGGATAAATCTCAATAGTACAACATTTGTTTAATAGGTATGAGGCAGCTAAAAGGAAAAACAAAAAGGAAAGAATAGAAGAAAAAAGGGGGGAAAAGATGGAAAGAGCAGAGAAAGCTGGAGTTAGGTTTGTATTTCTAGATACTTGGGAGTCTGAGGCAGGAGGACTGCAAGTTTAAGTCTCACCAGGGCAAATCACTGAGACCCTGTGTCAAAATAAAAAGTTAGTATGGAGCTGGAGTTTCATCTCTGTGGGAAGAGCACTTGCTTAGCATAGAGTGAGACCTGAAAAAGTCTCATTTGAGCTACTACAGCTAAGACTAAAGGGAACAAGAGCTTAAGATCACACAGAAATCCTTCTCTGCATTTTCAAGGAGGTCCGTTATATGGTCATCTTCTAAGGGTTCAGACAGGGCTTATCTAGCAGGAGGGAAAAGATTATGCAATGGTCAGATACCACTGACACTCACTTTACTTCTAAACTCCAAAACGGAATCCAAAAATATATTAGAAAAACATTGCCAAAGCCATTTGCAAAGATCTTGATTTTAAGCACAGCGAAAATAATTATTTTCCTATTCATGGAGAATTAAAAGCTCAGTAGTTTTATTTTGAACATAAGGGAAATATATTCGTAGGGCTGGAGAAAGATAATTTTTATTTAACATTTGTTAGGATGCTCCCATGAGCTGCTTGGCCATGCATGTTACACTGCCTCCATGCCTAATGGCAGTTTTACTAAATGAACCCACAGTCCCAAATAAGGCCTTGATTCATTTAGCAATAATTTCACATTTCTACGCCAGGATCAAATTAATATTTTATGGGGCCACACCGTTCTACAGCCAGACCACTTTTCCAAAAAATTGAATTTTGTGCTTATTTATTTTATGGATCATTTGTTGAAATAGATTTCAAAACAGGTTTAGGCTATTTAGATTTTCCAGTGAACTGCAAACGAAAAACTCACACACTCAGAACTGCAAAGGACATCAGAGGCCATCTAATCCAAGCCTCTCATTTTATGCCTAATGAAACTCAGGCTGGGGAGGCAAAATCGCTTGCCCAGTGGCTTACCCAGTTGGCATCTCTTCTTTTCAGAGCCCCCGATACTCCCCAGAAAGAAGGTATTTCACATTACAGAACCTCAAAGAACATTTTTATAAAAGATCTTATTTCTGCTTAGGAATTACCAATACCAGTGTCCAGATTTTGTTGTGTTAGCTACTTAGTAACACTCCATGAACTTTGCCACACTGTCCTGCCAGTGTTTGATTACTTGTTCCAGGGTTAGACTCATTTCTCAGAGAGCAGAGACTGGCCAGCCATGGTTTACTTCCAGAATCTAGGCCACTCCCTAGCCTGTTGATGTATGCAATACCTAAGGGTCAGACTAATCAAGTTTGAAAATGCAGTCACATGAATTCTTTGCACCCTAAAAATGATATATTTTTTTTAATTAGAGAAATGGGAATTGGTTAAGCTGAAAAGCTAGAGAGCAAATCAGAAGGAAGAGTGAAGAGAGGGGTTCCCAAAGAGGAAAGAAGTACCAGATTCACAGACACACAGTACTCATTGTCACTCAGCTCTCATTTCCAGAGGTAGCCTGTGTGTGAACCGAAGACAAGGTGACACTGGAGGACTCAAATCCCAATAACGAGAAACAAGGAAAAGAAGTACACACATTGAAGTTTCCACTAACGTCTGATTTCTTCAAACAGGTTCAGTTGTTCAACACACCAACAAACCTAAGTATGAGGTACACAATTAAATGATGAGATACATATATATCTCATACATCATTGTTCTGTAACAATCCTGTGTAACAGTTACAGACTGGTTGCCACGAGAGCCTGGGTGAGAAGGAAGTAGGGATTATCGATTAGCCCAAGACAAAACATCCTTTTGGTAACTTAAAATCTTGATGGAAACAAATGCGTGATAAATAACAAGGAATTCTTAAGAAACGTTAAATGCTATAAAAACAATTCCAGTTTCCTTAGTCCAGCTTTATCTGCATGAACTCTATAACGAATAATTCTTTTGATATTCCATAAGAACTCACCAAAGATCTAGCTTGACAGGAGAAAGCTTACAAGATTTGAAGAGGAAGGGGTTATTTAAAAAGTATTATATTTTTTCAAAAAATGTTATTATCTGTAGAGCAAGCACTGAGACTGTTTAGATAATATCTTCCTTGCTCATCTCAGAGTTCAAGAGAAGAGGATGGGGTGAGTGATAACTTAAAAAGTCATAAAAGAAAAAAAAAGAGGATGTGATACCATCTCGGGCTTTCTCAGATGGGCAGTTACAATAAAAAGAAACTCAATGGCAAATGACCATTTTTCACATGACCACTTCTTACTATGAAACAGGTTCTGATCAGGGATCTTTAATGAAACTCCATTTCTTAACGGGATCATGCTTACAGTCAAAAGTTCATCAAAACAAAAACTCAAAAAAAGTCTAAGACACTATCATTTAGAGACTCAGCTAAAAGATGCAGAATTACATACAAGCTTCTTTTTGCATAAGAAGCAATATCTGGCTACAACTATTTAGAAAATAAACTTTATCAAAAACTTTTGAAAAACATTTGACTTTCTTCCTATTTAATTGTAAGCCTGCATTTGAATATGTTTAAGGATTTAAAATTTCTTAAATATTTAAGAAATGTTGTTAATGGTTAGTTTCCCAAATAGAACAAAGTAAGAAAAAGACCCCATCTTACTGTTTGCCCTAGTTACGCATTCACTAGTAAATAAAGTCACTGACTGATAACCACAGCCAGAAAATACTTAACTGGGCCATCCAAAAGTTCAGTTAGCAGTATTTGTTTTGGAATTCCCCAGGGTTTTATCTTATCAGTTTGTTTTTCCTTCCCCTTTTTAGAACAGCCTGTGTAGTGAAAATTAACTAATTCAAGACAGGGACAATGTAAGGTGCTGCCAAGCAGTTATCCATTGTACATAAATGGTCCACTTACTGTTTCAACTAAGGCACTGCATGCACATATTGTTTAAATGAAGTATAACTGAATGATGAATTTAAAAATATCACTTTGTGAGCTTCTGATATGTCAAACCCATCAACTCATTACTAGGTAGAATAACTTCAAATGTCTTTTCATTATACCTACACATATATTTCTTCTAAAATTAAATGTGTAAAATCATAAGTTATCCAGTCTATATCATAAATAAGCAAAATGCATATATGCATATGGTATTTGATATCCATTGATTGAACATTCACTCATTCAAGATTAAAATGACCAAATACTAAAATATGGAAGAGCTTTGTGGTCTCTAAGTTTTGGCACCATGATTGAGTGCTACACTGAGTAAATCCAAATAAATTAGACATTTGTGAACTAAAAGAAAACATAGGAACTTATGAAATAGCTCAGCAGGTGAAGGTGTTTACTGTCAAGTTTGCCAAACTGAGTTTGATCCATGGAGAGAACCAACTCACACAGATTTTTCTCTCACCTCTGGGTGTCATGGCACCTTTGACCCACTGCTCAATAAATTTAAAAAATGTAATTAAAAAAGAAAACAAACACAAAAATTAGAAGGATTTTGTCAAATCAATAAGGTAATTTAATAATATGATTGCAGTTTACTGAAATATTACTTAGTAGCAATTTTCTTTCTAATTGAGAAACAAATCAGAAAATACTAAGTCAAAGACTTCTTGTAGTTTGGATAACCAAGGTGAGTTAAAAAGAAAACAGTCTTCTACTTATTTCTCTGTGTTTGTATTTGCTCATCAACTTGAACTTTTAAGAAGTGGAATAATAAGGAACATTTTGAAACATGTTATGATAATTTACCACATTCTTTTCAATTTAAATGATAAGATTTTAAAGAAACAAATAACTACCTCTCCTTCCTCTGGATTTAAATATTAGAACGAAGTAGCATATCTTTGCACTTTTAGAAATAAATCACTCTATTCTTGTATGAAAGTATTCCTCTCAAGGATTTCAGAAGTTCTGAAAATGGTGCCTCCACAAAACTTATATTTGGAAAGGACAACCTTCAATGTAGTTGAGTTCAGCTGGCATTAGCCAGTATCAGCAGCATGCTATTGAGTATAAAATCTGGTTATTAAGTATACACTCTGATTGTTGGTGTCTGAAATTGTTGGGTCACCCTTCATGGTATTTCTGCATCACGGACAGAGACCTCTAGCATTTGATACCCACTATTTACAGCCAGTCAAGTTTGCCTTGACTCATATCTAACACATTGAAAGACCACTAACCTTTCAAGAGGAAGGTCCTCTGACCATAGAAATTATTTTTTCATTAAAAAAGTGATGCACATATGTTACTGATTCAATCGTGTACATTATTTAAATATCTGAATTATTTAAACCCTTCTATTTGAGTAATAGAAGTAGACCCTTGTTTAGCAAAAGCTGAGTAGGTTTTATTCTCTGAGTTAATAAAACACTTAAAGATTGCCACATGGCAGAATATAAGCCTCAGAAAATTATTAATCAAATTCAAAATACTGTTCATACATGTATATCAAAGAAACATTATGCTCTTTCTAAAGGAGGACATTTTATCAGAGAAGGTTTCATCCTAAATGACCAGATGATTTGATAAAACCTAGAACCCAGAACAGCAGTACTAGGGGGTTTGACTTTCTTTAAATCCCTGGGCAGTTTTGAGTACACAGGAGAACATAAAATATCTCAAAGATGTTGAACATGTAGACAGGGTTGGCATCCCATCCATGTCTGAGTCCCATATATGGTCATGACCCAAGTCTAGTATGGATATCAAGGAGACTCTATTGATAAATTTTCCTCCCTGGCAATTAATATCTCCTCAGTATTAGGTCTGACCCAACAAAAGCTATAGAAAGGAGGTTTTCAATTCAGGAATTTGGAGGTGTAAAATTCCCTTACAGTGTGCAACACAAACAGAGTACTAGGGCAGAAATGTATAAATAACTACTTTATAACGTCTTCATGTTTTTTCTAACCTAACTAGACAATCCTGCAATAGTCTGAGAATACACTATTACCATGGTGGATAACTCTAAGCCTATTGTGATAATATTGGCATAATTACATGCTGAAGGATGTGCACCCGTGCTAGGTATTTAACAAGATAAAAGTCTGGAACGGTACAAGGACAGACTGACTTTGGGGTTTTGTCCATCTACTGGCTATGGTCTTTTTAATCTTCCTTAATTTGGGAACACAGTCTCCTGTTTGGATTTAAATGACTAGAATATTGGCAATGTTATAGGACCATAGAATGACCCTATATTCTGGACACATTACATTCTTTAACTCCTTGTACTCTTGGGAAACCAGCTACATGCAAGTGTAAAATTTGATATTGATATTAAGGCCCTTCTTGAGCCTTACATAAGTTTAACTTCAACTGCAAGTTAAGTTACTCAAGTAAGTTGCTACTTGTTAAAGCGAGTTATAAGAGAACATCCTTTCTAAATTCCAAAATTCCAAACATTTTGTTATTGTTATTCTGTGTGCTAATGATATGTATGTGAGAGTGGGAGTGATGCATGTGTGTTTGTGTATGTGTGTGTGTGCATGTGCATAGGTCAAAGGATGACATTGTGGTGGAGTCTGTTCTCCTCCGTCTTCCTTTCCAAGGATTAAAGAAGTTGCCAGACTTGCTAGTAAATCCCTGTAGTCACCGACCCACCTCACCAGTTCTTTTAAGCTGCGTCACCTATAAACCCATGTACCCCCAGGGACTAAGACGCTTCTGACTTTTTTTTTTTTTTTTTAAGGAAGAAATCTAAAGTTTATAAGGGATGTCAAATGAAACATTCTCACAGAGAAGAATTGCAAACAAGAGCCTGGGCTTTCAAATCTCCCCTACTGTGTGCCCACTTAGAGGGAAGTCTTGGAAAACAAAAAGAGCTGGATAAATCCTGGGTAAGTGAATGAATATTTTTCCAGGCTTGACCTGAGGCTGAGGCAGACACGCCTTCATTCAGGGTATCTAGATTTGCACCTTAGTAGCTACAGCCACCTAGTTGGCAAGAGACCAGCTGCAAGGGGTGAGGGAATTTCTGCGTGTTACTGATTTAGAAGCATGTGCTCTAACAGGTTATTAAACATAACCGAAAAAAATCTGAAAGATTTTCCAGGAGGAACTATATATTTCTAGGCCTGTGTTGACAAACACAAAGGTGGTGAAAGCTTGTAGAAACCCCCACAGAATTTATCGCAATATAGGTAGAAGAATATGACTGTCACCCACAGCGGTAAGACTTTCCACTACTCCATGCCATAGCAGATAAACAGTAAAATCCAAAGTACAGACACTGGTTGGAAACACTCAAGCAACTCAGGAAACACATGTGCTCTGTGGCATCAGGTCACACTCAGGTGGCATTCTGGGAAAGTTTTTGGAAAACACTGGTAGAAATAGATTGGAAGGAGAGAGATGATGCACATAAATCCATTAGCAACTGCATTTATAGCTCTCTCCACTACGGTTTCCCAGGCACCGTTCTAATATTAGCTGCTGGGGCTCTGAGAGCACAGGGCTCATCTCCATTGTCTCAGCTCCCTCCACAGAGGAAGAGACCTGAAGGCAGGAAACACAGCTTACTACTTGTTTGTCATCCATAATCAAATGAAAACATTTAAGTTTTGAATCCTCTATGCTGCAAAAATCTATGATGCCAACTATTTTCTAGAATAATTTTTAATTTTTTGCCTTTTGGCAAAATCCTCAATCTTATTTCTATTGTAAATGTAGGTTAGAGTGAACCTTCAAGATACAGAATCTGTTAATGTTACCCATTATAGCAAAATGCTCAGCCACTGAAGTTTTGTGACAACTCAAGGCAAGCAAGGCCAATTGACAGAACAAAACAGCGGTGATCTTCATAGGGTCTGGTTGGTAATAAAGCTACAGTTGACATCAAAACAATAGGATAGATTTCTGTTCTCTCTCTCTCTCTCTCTCTCTCACATGTGTGTGTGTGTTCCTGTAAGTTCACATATGTAGCACTGGGATTGCAGATGTGTTTGCTATATAATACGCATCCAGCTACGGTCAGGATCTGAACTGATGTCCTTATGCTTGTGAGGCAAAAAGTGTCCACACGCTTAACAAGTTCACAGGGCAGTGACTTATCCCTGGAGCCACTCTCCAGCCTAAGCCAGCACATTTTTGCTTCACTTTCACCTAAGAAAAATGATTTAGTAGTTTGAATAATCCTCTCTATCAAGAAAAACCATGTCATTGAGATACACCTGCTCATGGCTACAACAACTGAGCTATAACTAAGAATAAAACTGCTGAAGAATTTAAGATCTGAAATTTTAGGATGTCCATCAGAACCCTAAGCATCTTCACCAGTAGGTCAGTTCCTTTACATTTTAGAAAACTATATGCACCTGGGATATGAACACAAGCTTGAAGAAACTTGAGCAATGACAAAATTTCCACCAAGCTCACCTGGCCTCTTACCAAGGCCATGCTGGTGATCTGGATGCTTCTGTGGATGACGTCTACAACGTGCGGTGCTAATAATCAGGAGACTAGCTGTTCATTCAAGTGGGAAAGGGGGTTGGCAAGCTCCGGGAAAAAAGGTGCTCACCATTGTTCATGTAGGAAAACTTGAAAACAAAATTGAACACTTACAAAGAAATTCAGGCCATGTCTCATGAGGGAATGAACACTAAAAAAAAACAAAAAAAAAAAAACCTAAGAGACAAAATGAACTTGTACACATTGCAATAATATGCAGGCAAATCTCTAGAGAAACTCTATTATATCACAATTAATGCCGAGACGGCAATCAAGCCAGGCTCATTTCAATAGATTCCAAGTTTTGAACAGTTTCTAGGCTATCCAAGTGGGAATTTGGCCAGGATACTGGGGTTAATAATTCATTTTGAGGAGGGCTAATTCTTTGGGATGCAGCCCACTTCACAGGAGAAACATTGGCCCATGTGAGCAAATCCACTTTTCAAGATCACCCTCAATTAGTTCCACAAGGAGGGAGGAGGGGACTACAAGGAGGGAGGAGGGGCAGTGTATTCACCTCTTTAGACAAAAATATTGATCATATTCTTAAATGAGTACATTAGTGGCAAGCAATGGCTCAAAGCATTCACATCTGATTTCTGGATTTGTAATTTTTAAAAAATCTTTTTTGTTTATTTTTGAGATGGGTTCTCAGTCTTAGTCTAGGCTGGACAAAATTCAATATATAGCCCAAGTTGGCTTTGAACTTATGGCAGCCCCCTTCCTTGTCTCCCACATGCTGAATTTACAGGTGTGAGCCACCGTGTCTGTCATGATATCTGTACTCTTAAGGAACAATCTTTTCATCAACTTGCAGTTGCCTAGATCTTGGTTTACAGTTCCAGTAGAGTGACGCAGCTAAAGGTAGGCACTCCAAATTCAGAGAGACCTGGGTGCCCTCCTGGCCCTGTGGAGGACTTGTCTGTGAACTGAAGGAGCTCTTGGATTCCCCCTAAAACTTGAGTTTTCCATTGGTCTGATGCAGTATAAACCAGTCATTTATTAGCTGAATGAACCGTTTCTGAGTGCCAGGCACTATTCCAGGACACATGCATCCTTGACCTTCTGGATCTTAGATTCCAGTGAGGGACATAAGCAACAAGCTAAAAATAGAGAATATATTCTATGTGGCATCAGTAACTTTTATGAAGAAAAACAGGCGTTTTACTGAGAAAGTGACTACGGATGCTGCTGTTTTATACAGGGTGGGACAAGGAGTCTGCTTTGAGAAGGTGACATTTGAGCAGACTCAAGTGGAGTCAGAGCCAGCTGGGAGGCAGCAATGGCAAAAAGCCCGGAGTCCTGCATGAGTGAGACAAGGGCTAAAAAGGATGAGGCTATGGAGTAGCTGGCATCAGATCACCCTGAGCCTATTGGGTCATGCTAAAAAGCTTAGGCACTGACATGGCGCCTGACATACAGTAATTAATCGCATAACAAATAGTGGCTATTTATTTATTCATAGTGGGCAAATACAGTCATAAACCAGAATCATCCATCATTTCCACTGTGCTGCCACGTAGCTGGAGTTCTCTGATTCAGTCCTAGGATCCTAACATAGCTTAACACATTTGAAATGCTCATGAATATCACCAGCAAATGTTTTCTGTGGTATGTGATTATTCAGCCTGTTATTTTTCTATCAGAGATGAGTTGTTTTTTTTTTTTTTAAAGCAATTTTAGTTGAAAAAAGTAAGAGTACTAAAAGATTCTTTAGCTGGGACCTGTGAAGGGGGAGAAATGAATTAGTGTCCTTTGTATTTCCTTTTTGCATTTTCTCAAGGACACTTGAATGCAGTTGTTAACTCATAACTAATTAATTTGGAGGAACATCTTAATACCTCTAAACTGAGTATAACTGGGCTGTAGAAATCACCATAAGCATCTCCTCAAGATACCAATGAGTCATCCATACTCTTCCCAAAACCTGTATGACTCCGTGTCACCAATAAAAGAGTCTTGGCCTTCATCCTAAGGGTTTTCACCAGCTGCCCCCAAGTGACATTTCCAAATATAACATACCTTGGAACAAATATAAAATCCTACCCAAAGCACATTCTTTCTTTGTCCATATGATCCCACTGTGGTCACTAGCAACATGCTGCCAATTTGGAGGTGTTTTCAATGCTTCCCATTATTTTTGGCTCTCCTTTTTTCTGTACATATGAAAGACAACAGCCCCCTAGTCCTTCTATTGTTACCTTCACCACAAATTGAGAAGTTTGTGATAAGTGATTATGATTGAGGGATCTATGCAGTTTGGGACTGATATGAAACCCCTGGTTAACTCTCCTCAGCCATCATCTCAGGGATTCTTGCTTAGGTAAAAAGTACCTTATCTGTTGGCTTGCATGTGATAGACAGCTGACTCCAAAGGCAGCACTGAGCTCACTACCAACCTTGGGTGCAGAAGGGGAAAAAACCTTACTGAGTTATGCCATTGAGATTTCTGTGATTCAAGAGCTCATCCACAGTGGTGGCACGCTGTTGTATGTTGTGCTACAGCAGCAATGTCTTCAGCTGATGATAGGATTTGCCCAATCTCTATGCTTTCTTCTTTTTCCTTGTGTTTCATCAGCTTTTTGGTAATATGTTGAAGTCCCATGAAAGAGAAATTGCAATTCTTAGCCTTCTGCATGGGTGGATTGATAGTAAAATGGCATCTATTTTATTGTTTGGCAAAATGTTCTACCTTCCCGCCACTCATTGTAGAGCACTCTGGACATTTGATTAGAGTCTTCTTGGCACCTTGTTGAGCATGTCACCTGGCGCTATGCCCAAAGAGTTCCCGAGAAGCAGAAAATTTGAAACACCTCAGACTAACGTCAACAGACAGTAACCTCCAGAAAACCAAAAGAATTAAAAAAGGAAATTCTACTGTTATTGGTCAGCCTAATAGTAAGTTCATGAGCCTTCATATGCTGAATAGGAATGAACGTCTTTTAAAACTGATTTACTAGCTGTAAGCTAAAGGATAACCCTACTCCAAAGCTGAGAGCTAGTCCTGGTTTGATGGTAGTTGCAATTGCAGAGGGGTCCCTTGGAGAGATTTTTTTTTTTCAGAACATCAGAATAAATCCTATTCTGATCAACCTACCATTCTTCAAGTCAAGCTTCCATGGCCAATATCTTGAAGTTATTCTTTATTTCTCTCTATATTTGGTGGGGTTGTGGGGGGCACCCACTCAGTGTCTTGTAGTCAGGTTGACCTCAAACTTACTGTGTAGCCAAGTCTAAGTTTTGACCCTTACTCCTCCTGTCTCTGGTCCCCATGCACTACCATGCCTGCCCTTTCTCTCTATTTCTAAAGAAATATGGAGAGGGGAGGTTGCAGAAATAGTTCACTCTGTAAAGTGCTCACTGAACAAGTATGAGAACCTGTGAAAGCCAGACATGGTGGTGGATGCATGTAATACTAATGCTGGGAAGCAGACAGGCCTATCCCCAAGGCTGGCTCACCTAGCACACTGGGAGAATTTCAGACCAACTCACAGACACCTTATCTCAAAAAGCAAAGTGGAGGGCTCATAGGAATAATATCTGAGTTGATCTCTGGCCTTTGAATGCATACACACACACACACACACACACACACACACACACACACACACTTTAATGATGTTTTTATTATTTTAGATGCTGGTAAAGAACTCTTTTTGCTATTAGAATCAGATATATTGAGAAGGATGTCTGATAAACTTGGGGGTTGGAAACTTGGAATTGAAATAACTCTCCCAGGCCTGTCTTGCTAATGACAGCCGAGTTTCCTGAGTTCCTCACTCAGCCTAAGTGACTGAGAGGATGGGCTAAGAGACGGCTAGTTGCAGAAGAAGAAGGAACACTGAGGTTAAGATGGAGGCTTGAGTATACAGGTGGGCATGACTGGAGTCTTTCAAAGGCCTATGTTGTCTGGTGTGACATCTCCCTGTACCACTGAAAATCTTCTAGGAGATTCATAGTCTCTAGGAGAGTCATAGTCAGTCATGAGATATCATGAGATGACTGACTTTCCTGGGGGAAGGAATGGATGTAGTTGGTGAAGTTTTGAATCAAATTTGTTCTGGTTTAAAACAGAGTCACTGGTCTGGGCAAAGAATTTGTCTCACATCAGGGTGACACTTCATTTATTTCATCCATAGAGGAGAGAGGTTCTGTACTTCCTTGCACTGTAGGCAGGAGGGGTGGAAGAGTGATTCCTTTCTTCAGTGAAAGGAATTCTGTTCCAAGCCTCTCTTCATTCTTCTATGTGCCTCAGCTTTAACTTTTGAGTAGAGGGTCCCATTGAGTAGACGATTGCTGGTGATCAAAAGTAGTCCTCCTGACAGGAAGTTGGAAGGGGATATGTTGGGGATCTCTGGGGAGTTGGGAGTGAATATGAGCAAAATGCATTATACATTATACGCATGTGTTGAATTCTTAAAGAGTAATAGAAATGTCCTTTTTGCTTCTTTCTCCATATTGAGGTGCAAACTAGCCATCAACAGGGATGTGCCATATCAAACAGCACAGGCTCTTGAATGTTAACTTTTCATGCTGAAGGCACTTAAAGATTCTTCCATGATGCCTTCATCATTTTGATTTGTAAGGCAAATATTTTAAGATCTCATCAGCTACAATGCTGCTCTTCACACAGTATATTCCCTTCTCTTACCCTGGGCTCAACTACGTTTAATTATCTGAAGTTTCTGAACATGAAGAAACAGCTCCTGGAAAGGGTGAGAATTGGGGAGGTGATGTGGATAAAAATGAGTTTCACTATCTCTCCACTCATGTGTCTGCTCTGCAATCCACAGTAAAAAAAAAAAAAAAAAAAAGTCCTGTTTTTGCCTGTTTGAAAACCACATGACATTAGAGAATATTTTCCTTTCTTGCACAAACTTCAACACCACCTAGAGTACCTTTCCTCCTTGCTCTCCACATCCCTGGCCACCCGTCCTTTTCTACTAACTTGGGAGTGAGTTTTCCTTATTTGATTTGCTTGTTCCTGTTTCTGGGCTCTTTAACTTTACCTTAACTCCTCGGTTATTTGCCCATTATCCTATACATAAAAACAAATGGACAAGTGTAACCGAACTTTTAAATTATTATTTATCACTTATTTATTTATTACTAAATTCACTTATAACAAACACCAACAATTTCTTAACTATTAATCCTATAAGCTCTTACAACCCCTTTAACCTATCCACTAAACCTATTGATAATTATAACAACTACTTTCATAACCTTTTAGAATGATACAGTCTCTGGGGCAGGTCCTCAGTCATCAGGAACACAGTCTTTGTTGTAGACTCTTTAACACACTTAGCAGTCCTTTTTCTGGATCTCTCAGATGCAGGTTCGTCAGGGTAAGTTGGTTATTGCAGTCTTACCTTAAATAAGGCTTCATACTTTCTTCTCTGTGGGAGACCCCAGCCGCCTGCAGGCCAACTTACTTCTTTTGAATCAGGAACTCAGCTGCTCTGCCTCAGTCCTTAAAGCCAGGCACAATTTCTTTTAGGCCACTGATCGGACAGATCAAACCCCTCCAGGCAAAAGCTGAGCCACAGGGTTTAGTCCTTGGCCTTTTGGTGTCTTGCTCAGGCTTTCTTTGCTCACCAGCTTCTTTCTGCTTCAGGGAAATCTGGCCATCAAATGATGGCCAACACTTTTTTCAGCAGGACTCTTGGAGCTCTCTAGCATCAGGGGCCTCTTCTCTTTCTGGGCTCCATGCACTGTCCTTAAATAGGAGGAACTCTGTTTCAGCTTAATTTGGGCTCCGCCCACTTAGCAGCTGAAAACATTGTCAGGCCAGATACTTTGTTTCTTCAAGTCCATTAAGTCTTTCCTGTTTTCCTGACTTCAACCTTGTTTTTCAGTCTATTAAGTCTTTCCTGTTTTTCCTGACTTCATGCTGATAATACTCTTCATGCCCCGAATTAAGAGACAGTATCAGAAACCCCTATATATTTTCTAAATCTAATTTATCTAACCCCTACAGACAAGTGCCCAGGACCATTTGAAGTCAGGGATATGTCAAGATACATTTTCTGTGCTATATGTTAAATATTAAGAACCAACTTCCAATGCTAATGAGAAGTAAACAGGACAAAAATGACTGAACTGTCTAGTTGCCCAGGAAGCAGAGCTGCTAACACATGGACACAGTGAGCTTCCAACAGCATGTCTGTGCTCTGAGTCTGGAAGACTTAGGTCTGCTCCTTGTTAATAAGCTAAACTCACAGCTATCATCTTTGAAGACCTTTCTGTAACAAGTAATTTTAAAAAGATGTGAGTTATCTTATGATTAGTACTGGAGAACAATCCTTGTCTTAACTGGCTTATGTTTTGCAAAATAAAATACCAATAAGAGAGAATGAAAAAGAGCCATTGCCCTCAAACAGCTTATGGACTGGCTGTTACTGAAGAATTCTGGGTCACTGCCGCACTCCTGATAGTTACGGGATACATTGTTCATCCAGGTGTATGAAAATGAACCTCTGGTTAAATCCTCTACTACAATACAGGTTCATCTCAAAGTGTAAACATTTTATCTCCATCTTTTCCTGTCTATTTCTCCCTTTCCTACAAATACCTACACACAGACACACACACACAAATTCTGCAGAAAAGACTGTCTACAATTTGAAAACTCTGAATGCCAGCATTGTCCTTTGCTCTACAAATTAGTGGAAGCATCCATGTCAGCATCCCTGACACTGCTCAGGGAAAGTGATGTCCTCATAGACAAGGGGCTTCTGACACTTGTCTTTATTACCCTGCCATAAATTCATACAGGGATGCCTGCTGTAGCCAGTTGGCAAGTTCACTGCAGAAGCACGGACACCGATTTAATGACTTGTGTACACATCGTAAACTGGAGAATCTTTATACAAAGAAATCAGATAAATCAAACATGAGCTGAGGCTTGGGGAAAAGCAATTAAAGCTTTAAGTTAAGGTGGCTGTGGGAGGGTACTGTATCACATTAGAGCAGATGATAGAAATGTGTTAATGCAACTACAGTGTGTGCAATTAAATTAATTAGTAATATTAAATGTGTTTAAAGCAACATTTCACCAACAGATAAATAGATAAGAAATGTTCAGAAGTTTTCATTTTCTCATCTTATATATTTAATCAATATGAAAAATCAAAAGGCTAAACCAAAATAAAACCAGAAATTTCCATGGTGGTTGCTATAATTCGAATGCCAGGGGTGTAAAGTGTGGGAGGTGGGGCTATAAAGTTGACTTATTGGCCTCTGGCTAGTATCAGAGAGAGACAGAGAGAGAGAGAGAGAGAGAGAGAGAGAGAGAGAGAGAGAGAGAGAAACAGTAAGAACATAAAAACCTGTTTGCCATCTTTCATTCCCTGTAACATATTGAAGTATTTGGTGCCAGCCCATTTCTTCCCATGCCTGGAAGGCTGGTGTGAAGGACCTTTTAGGTGCATTGTTTTCTGAGAAAGAATTCACAGCCAGTCTTGAAGACATGCTTAGGGAACATCTGCTAATAGAAGTTCTAGAATTATCTTAACATCTAAGAAGACTTGCTGAACAAAAATTAGATTTCCTATATGCCAACGTGCCTCATCAACTGAAAACTGGAAGCTAAATTTGGCCGTGAGAAACTGGCTTCGAACTCCAGAAGTTCTAGGGCCAAATTCAGCCTTGTTTCGCAGGAAAAAGAATAGGCCTGCTCCAGTGACATAGACTTTTCCACTTATTCATGTCCAAGTAATAAGATCCCAGAGTGGAGCCTTCATGACACAAAGTGCTTTTAAGTTCTCCCTGAGGGGAACACAATACACACAATTTATGTAAAAAGATGCAAAATGAAAGTTGAGAATTCCACGGAAGGGTCAGAAATCAATATTTCTTTAACAACCTAAGCAACATGCATTACTCCTAATACAAATACTTTAGAGACTTCCTATTCTTTGTAAAGAGGGATTTTCACCTAATTGGGGTTGAAAGTAACAGAATGTGTCCTCCTACCCTGGCGTCCATTGCTGCAAAATGAAAAAGAATAATCTAAAACACCATTTTATAAGCCCTGTCATTCTGTATTAAAATTCACCTAAATGTCCTGTTGTAGAGCAAGGGGCAACTACATCTTAGCACATCTCAATGGTATATACTAAAGACAGTGTTTTATCCATATGAACACTGAAGAAATGGGGTGGAGGGGTCTAAATGAATGTTCCCCCCCACCTCTTCAGCATGTTCTACATACTGAGGAGGAAAAGGATGACTGTAGATGATGCTGTGGTTTGTCTAGCTTCTTCTCTACTGCTCACTTTTCAGTGGCTCCCTATTGTTTCCAGATGCAGAAGAAAGTGGCTATCACTATCCTGGTATACCAGATGGCTGAGTGTGCATCCAGAGGCCTGTTGCTCCATTATGAAGATCACTACTTTTCCTGGTAGCTCTTTTATTTCCAGGATAATATCATCCTCCTGTTCTTGCGCACACTAGTCTAGCCTCCTCCCCTGCATTCAACCTCACATCTTTCAAGGTGAACATCTTGCTTCAGGCTGCTTCAGGCTGCCAGTTAATCAGTATCAACCTTTCAGCTTGGGTTAATTTTCTGATAATATAAACCCTCAAAGCTCCTTAGGCTTCACCTTAGGTCACTTGCTACCAGGCTGTCAGCACCACAAGGATGGGAGACTCAGTATTCTGTTAAACACCACTTTCTTTCCAGTGCTGAGTGCAGAGTTCACACAGTAAAAGTCAGATGAATTTTTTCAGAATGCATGAGTGAATGAATGCATATTGGGGTGGAACTGGAGTTCATAAGCAAGTCTACAAAGACAGCCTCAAGTCACTTCAACACAATATTGTTGTTAAGTAGTGACAGAGGCAGTACCAATACAGTCAGTGCTCAATAGGGAAGAGTGACCCAGTTCAGTTTGGCTGGTGTCTTCTCAATCTCCTAAGTGGTTAGAAATCGTTTGTACATGCAGGTTTATCTTGCACATACCCGCTTGAACTTGTCTTTCTGAGACTCAGTTCCCTCTTTTCTGAAATAGGATAACTATTTACCTTGTAAGTCCTTGGGAGGGTTAGACTTGCTGACATAAGATCATTCTTAGTAGGGGCATGGGGCAGTTTGAATAGGTATGGCCCCCACAGATTCATGGACTCGAATGTTTGGCCATAGGCAGTGGCATTGTTATGAGGTTTGGCCTTACTGGAATAGGTATGGCCTTGTTGGAGGCAGTTTGTCACTGTGGGCTTTGAGGTCATATACTGCTCAAGTCACACACCCAATGGTATAGTCCCTTTCTGCTGCCTGTGGATCAAGGTGTAGAACTCTCAGCTCTTTCTCTAGCACCATGTCTGCCTGCAAGCCAGATAATGGACTAAACTTCTGAAACTATAAGCCAGTCCCAATTAAATGTTTTCCTTTGTAAGAGTTGCTATGGTCATAGTGTCTCTTCACAGCAATAAAAGCCCTAACTAAGACAGGGCATAATAGTTACATGTACAACATGGAGATAAAGATTCAACTGAGGTGCAGAATATGGCCACAGGACTCTGTTCAACAGCCAAACCTGAGGTTCAAGTGCTTCATTTCCCTAGTGCAAGGTTGACACTGCAACTCATAGTCTGATAATTCAAAGGCACCCTTCCACTGAGAGCAAAAATTCATATTTCATTTCTGCTACTTTATTAAAAAATAAAGGGGCTGGAATTTGTATTCTTAAATGTAGAAAGAAAGTAAACATAAAATTTCACTTAACTCCAAGAACTTAATAAGGGTCTAAAAAGATGTATTTAAAAACACTATGAATAAAAAATTATGAATACCAAAATCCAAAACTTCTACTTATTCAAAATTATCTAATCAACATATGAAATATAATCTATAACTATCAATGGAAGACTTAGGATTGGTGCTTTGTACATAGCAACCATTCAGAAATAATGAAAAGAATTGCAGTGATGGTTGAATAAATGAAAGTATAACTAACTGTACCAGGAAACCACAAACAAGCAAACTGAAATGACGACTGATCATGTTTCACTACTGTTCAAAAACACCAACATTTCATTTGAAAAGATTATAACCTTATGACAGCTAAAGTTGACTTTATGATGCTTAAAGAAGATTGATGTCTTGTCCTTGGATGGATGTCAGAAGTGTGTTTGTGTGTGTGTGTGTGTGTGGTGTATGAGATGTGTGCATCTTGACATGTGTGCATTCATGTAGATGCCAAAGATCAGTCATGGGTGTTGTTGCTAAGGAGTTGCCATCTTGTTGTCTACTTGCTTTTCAGGTTTATTTATTTTTATTTGATTTGTATAAATTTGTGCCTGCACGTATGTTTGTGTACCTTGTGTACGCCTGGTACTTAGGAGGTCAGAATCCTACGGATCTGGAGTTACAGATGGTGGTGAGTTTGGATGTGGGTGATTTGAACTGAACCCAGGTTTTCTGCAAGAGCATCAGAGATGCTGCTGTTGGCCACACAATCATCTCTCCAGCTCCCTGTCCACCTTGTTTTTTGAAAAAGGACCTCTCACTAGTTTGGGGCTTGCCTAGTAGGTAATGCTTGCTGGTTATTGAGCTCCAGGGATCTGCCTTGTCTGATCCTCCAGGATGTCTGCCTCCCCAATGCTGGGATTACAAATATGCATAATTGAGCCCACACTCTGTGCATACCTGCATGCATTCGTGTGTATGTGTGTATGTGTGTGTGTTTGCATATGTGCGTGTGTGTGTAGGTTCTGGGGAACAAACTCATGCTCACCCAGCAAGTATGTTACCGACTGAGCTTTCCCAAGCGCCAGTACTAGAATTTATAATAACATATTTCTAGATGCCTAATTCAACAAAATTTCACTTCTGTTTTATCGTCTGTGTTATGAGAGTTTCTACCTTTGATATCAACTTCATAAATCTCAATTATCAGCAAAAGTCCAGGTAACACGGACTCTAGTCAGATTGCTCTGCACTATGTAGTGCATATTCTTTGTAAATTCAGAAAATGCCACAGAAACTGAAGCAAAATCTAGAATTCTGATTTAGGACATCAAACATCACACTAAAAGCTTTAAAACTTGATTTCTGAATCTTTATTGTTCTTACTTCTTGCACATCTCAACCAGTTGTAGAGGTTGACCTCCGTGAAGTCAGCAGGTCCAGCTATCTCATTTGTACCATTTTTTGGGGGGGGTGTGGGTCATATTCTGAAAATTAAGTTGTTTATATTCTAAAACTGAAGCCATTTGTATATACAATAACAATATCCCAATGAGTCCACCCTCAATTCCTAACTTATCCCTGAGCTCTGATATTCTATGAAAAGATTTAAATGAGAAAATCAGAAACTAAAAGAACAATTTCCCAAATGGAAAGGATTTAACCTTGAATTGGAGGGAAAGCTGACACTTTCCCCTCCTGACACTTCCTGGGTTTTGAAGCTTGTGGCTTTGGCCTGCATGGGACCCTCATCAGATCAAGGGCAGAAAGACATGTGAGTAACAGAGTCCTCCTGATAATTTCAAGGACATGCCTGGTTTGGTTAAGAATAGAACCAATTTCTCCACTCTGCTCTTTTGGGGTGGGGGGTATAAGGGGGAATTACAGTGAGAAAACAGCAGCCAGACTGTGGATGGCGGCCACACCCTTCAGAAGGGCTCTTCCAACCTTCGAGGTGCCAATCACAGCAAAACACTTCTCAGATGTTCTGTCAACATGTGCTCAGTAGAGAAGAGGCGCTCTCATATTTTTCAAAGGACCAAAATATCAAGAGATGGGAAATCCCTGAGCTGAGCAACCTTGTTATCAAGGCTAAGGCAGGCACCTGGGGAATTAATAGCTGACATGCCTCATTTTAAACACCCACCATATGTTCTTGGAAAATGTAGCCATGCTACTTATCACTTTCTGTTTTTCCTTCCCTGGTTTATGTTTTGCCTTGAATAAAAACAGCATGCAAACATTAGCTCACATTACAGGTACGCACACCTCCTCTGTGGAAGAACTCAGCAGTGTTTTTCAGTGTTTTATTTATGCAAACAAAAGGTGCTCCTTAATCAGGACATGTTTGTTGGCCAGAGTGAAGAATGCTGTGAGTTTCAGGAAAAGGGAGGGATGTTTTTCCAACATCAGTTAGTGTACAAAGGTTAGCAGTTGTCTTCCCCCTGTGTTTTTAATCTCATGTCTGTCTTTCAGGGTTCTTTAAATTCATTTAAAGTAAAATTATGGAGCTGCATAAGGGAAGGTGGCAATTTACAAAAACAGGATGTTTACCATGGGCAATTGGCTCCAAAGACACACAGGCTTGCACACACAGAGACACACACATACCTACGCGGAGATACATGAACACCCCCACCCAGGCATGCACACAAACACACCCACACAGAGGCATGCATGTGCACACACACACACACACACACACACACACATGCACACACGTGCACAGAGACCCATAAGTAGGCACATGCATATTCACAAGCAGACATACATGCATATACCCATGCAGGAGCACACACACACACACTTGCAGGTGTAGAGGCACATGTACATGAACAAGCACAGAGACACACTCACAGGCATGCATACACACACACACACACACACACACACACCCTCCTGCACTCTTTTTCCCTTTGCTTGATGACCCCTGGCTAAGCAAATATTCTAGTCCCCTCTTCCCATGGAGGTGCATGCAGAAGGACTCAGCTCATGACTCAGATCTGCTGTACTGACAGGTTTTGATTTTGTCTTGTTTTGTTTCTGTCCCCTTCCAGCTCTTTGTTGCTTTGGATAGCACACAACAGGCAACGCTTATGTGTGCAGTCAGGCCTAGGGTGAGTCCAGTGTCACATGATGTTGACAGCAAATGAACAGACAGCAGAAGTTCAAGAGACCAGCTGTACAACATGGTGAGTGCATTCATGACTGTATATTGTATCCATGAGTGATTCCAAGAGGGTGGAAATGAAGAGTTCTCATCACAAGCAGTAACTCACAGGAGAGGCAAGATGTGCTTAATTATCCCAAATGGTATAGAGATTTCAGAACATCATGCTGCAAACAGTAAGTATATGTAACTTTGTCAACTAAAAAATTAAGGAATTTCTATTCAGATCGCATATGAAATAACAAGGGAGATAACAATTAAAAGAGAAACCACTGCAATGTGATATTATTTGTTTATATTGAGGCAGACTCCAATGTAGCTTTGAACTATGTAGCTGAAGATGATGACCTTGAACGGTTGATCCTCCAATATCCACATCCCAAGGAGTGGGCTTCCAAGCCTGTACCACCATTCCTGGCTATGTAATGCTGGGAGTGGAAGTCAGGGCCTTATGCAAGCAATCTGCCAAATGAACCACATTCCCAACCCCTGCAAAGTGATTTAAAAGAAGGCACATGTGACTGTGAGTGACAGAAACTGCTTGAAGGTACAGCTGTATTTCTGTACACATGCTGATGTATGCAAGCAACTTGAACTCTTGTCTCCAAATCCCATATCATACATATCCCCCGTGGGGTGCTACATTTCTGTGCCTAGGAATCTCTACCAGGCCAAGAGCTGAAGTCTGAGGCCAAATTGCTTACAGATTTGCTGCTGGGAAATGTGCAGATGAGAAAGTGATCACTGACTGGTCAGTGCTTCACTGAGCTCAGTCCACACAGGGAAGAGCATATGGGATCAAAAGTCTAATCGGAAGGACCAGGGAGCAAGGAAGCTAACTCCACTCTTTGCTTCTCTTTTGAGCAACCCATTACCTAGCACATCCCCTGCTGAGAACTGCAATCACCCAAGTGAAGTACCCCAGAAGGGCACAAGGGCTACCACTCATTCATAATTGTGGTACACTGTTCTCTGTGGGTGAAAGCATGGATCACTTCTATGCTGTACAAGACGATACACTATACACAAAACATTCCTCAGAATCCACATTTCTTACAAGCGAGCCAAATCTGTCTCTCTTCTCTGGGCCAATTTCCTTGGCTTTGACAACAACAGTGACAATGGGATTAACCCTTTGCTGAGTGTAAGCATGTGCTGGAGACAGGGCTGGAAGATTTACATGCTTGCTAATCCTCAAAGCAATTTACAGATGCAGCATAGGAGACGCTAAATGACCTGCCTGAGGTAAGACGTCTGTGAGTAGCTGAGTCTAGAAGGAGCCCAGCTCCTCTGGCTTCAGGGCCTGTGGCCCATCGCTCTACCACACTGGGGTTTTTGTTGCAGCCACAGAAACGTGTTTTATGGTGTTATTGTTCCTTATGAAAATCATTTGATTTTGAATCATTAGAAAAACATATGAATACTCACATGAAGCAAGTTCATTTAGAAAATTTAGGAGATCTAAGAGAAAGCATTTCAAATAATTCCTTACTCAAACAGCACATATCCACTATTCTGTACTACTCCTCAAGATTTTTTTAAAAACACATTTGAGTTTGAATTGTACCTATAAACATTTGGGGCCTTCAGCATTAACTACTTTGTGAAGGTGGTCCAAACATTTTCCTGTGTTAAATATATGTACTCATTACATTTTTGATATCTGCATAATATTCCATAACAAGGATACACCAAATGGAATGGACACAGTGTTAAAACAGATAAACAGCTTTGTAATTGATATTTACTTTTTTATTCAATCTAGAAAGACACTTGATGTCAACCTCTGGCCTCCAGAGGTGTGCACACATGCACATATGTGTGCACACATATCTTGGATTCTCCAGATGGGCTACCCTGATGCAGCGGCCATCTCCCTCAGAGTCCTGGGTATCCTTGCCAGCATCATTATTATAATTACAAATGTGACATCTGCTAATGGATAGGTGGCTTGACTTCCGGTTGCTCCACAACCTTGCCAGCATTACTCTTTTTATTTTTTAGTAGAGGACATTCTAACAGGTTTGCAGTGGCAGTTCACTTAAGCTTTGATTTGCATTTGCCAGAAGATTAGTAAAGTAGTTAATTTTTTATATGCTACTCTTCTATTTGTGTCTTCTTTGGAAAAAAAAAGGGGGGGAGTGACTATTCAGGTCCTCTTACCAACAATTAAATTTGATTACACATTTCATTGATAGTAAGTTGTAGGAGTTGCTGACATATTTCAGATACAAATGTCTTCCTGGATGGACAGTTTGCAAATATTTCCTCCTTTTCTACGGGTGTCTTTTCATCGTGTTGTTTCTTTTGCTGAGCAGCTTTGTAGTTTGAGAATGTGAATATCGGGCTGGAGAGATGGCTCAGCCGTTAAAGGCTAGGCTCACAACCAAATATATAAGAGAATGTGAATATCTTTCTTAGCTTTGCTTCTGTTGCCATCCATGTGAGGTTCCTGGTCTCAGTGGATGGCTTTCGGCTTCTCAATGCTGAGTTTGATGGTGCATGTGTGTTTATCATATCTGGAACTCATTATATTGATATAAACTCCTTCTATATCTAGTTCATTGAAACCTTCAGTATGAAGGGATGCTTTCTTTGGATTTGCTGAGGCCGTGGATGGTTTTCAGCTACATTCTGCAATGCGATGCATCACAGTCATGGGTCCACATGCAGGGTCAGCTCTCCATGGTAGATCCCACCGGGCCCTGTGGGAAACCTTCTCAGTGTGCCCTTGGGTTGGGTTTGCCACTGTTCTGTTGGAGGACTGTGCTCTGCCACCACTTGGAACAGTGACTAACCTCGACAGTTTCTCCCCTGGTGTGGCTGTCTGGATTGAGCCTGGGGCAATGCTGGCATTATAACACTGAATTCAAACATGCTATACTGTTTGGAAAAGTTTGAGAAGAACCCGTATGAGTTCTTCATGTAGAGTTTGGAAGTCTCTACAAGTGAAACCCTAAGTCCTGGATATTCTCTCTCTCTCTCTCTCTCTCTCTCAGTTACTGTTGCTACTACTCCAATTTTGTCAGAGGTTATTAGGTTCTGTCTCTTCAGAATTCACTTTTGATGGCTCATATATATGGGTTTATCCATTTCTTCCAGATGACTTAATTTTTTGACCTATAATTTCATTCACAGTAATTTTTGATCCTAATAATTCCGTAGTGTCTATCGTGATGTCTCTTTTTCCATTTACAATTTTATGAATCTTTTCTCATTCAGTCCTTAGTCTATCAAATGACCATTAATTTTATGTTTTAGCCCCTTCTTAATTCCATTGACTTGTGATTTACTTCAACCCAAGGAAACTATGAAGTTCTCCCACACACACCTTAGTTACTGCTTTTATTCGTATTTATTTTTTCTTAAAAATAATTGTTCATAGTTTTGTTATTAATTAATTTCTAATAATTAATTAGCCTTCCATTCTCTGAGTTCATGTCATTACTTTCTAATTTTTCTATTTTTTTGTGTACTTCTTTATACCAAGGGAGAGTCATGCGTACTTTCTCTCTTGGTTTCATTCTAATTTTCTACAGGAGCTATTCTGTTCCTTTACTGTTCTTAATGCATATATTAACCTCAGGTGTGTTTTTTGACTCCCCTTAATATTTTTATCTGCTTTTTTTTCTCTATCTCTTCCTCTTTCCTTTAATCCCTCACTTCTGTCATTTTACAAAGATCCTGCATCTCAAGACACAGGGTCTTGCTTACATCTTCTGGATCTTTAGCTAGGACACCACCACATGTATTGTTCAACATATTCTTAGTGGATATGATCGTCCTGGAACTGGAATCCAAGCCTGTACAGTTAATATGTTTCCATCCATGCTCTGGTTCTTCCAACGTCTTTGCCTGTGTACCATATCTATTAGGAGGACCTGCATCACTGTAGGGTCCCTTCACATTCAGAAGCTGCCCAAGGATTTCAATATGTGATTGTTGTTGAAAAGTGTAGGGGAACCAACACTTTATTAGAGATGCTCCAAGGACTAGACAGGGTTTCCACTCAGATTTCTGGTTGGCACAACTCCTGACTCACTGGATCCACAGACAGATGGTGGTAGAGCTGAAAGTGTCTTCTTACCCCTCACTGTGCTGGTTTTTTATATATGAAGGAGGGGACTTGCTCTGAGCTGAAGCTTGACATGCCATACAGATAGGGTTAGTCTTCACAGAGCCTATGGATGTTCATTTCTGATGATAGTGTGATCTTTATCACTTATCTTTTCCAGATTCTGAGAGAGACAGGGAGCAATCATGCTAAACACTTGCTAAATTCATTTTTAGGGTCTTTGTTGACTCAGATTTTTATGTCATTTTCTTTGGGAGAGAGTCAAGTTTTGTGAACCATCAGCAAAAGCTATCTTTTAATTTTCATTCCTGGGTATCAAATCTTTTCCTAGTTAATACAAGCCTTCAGTAACCAGCTACAGTTGCCACAATAAATCATATTAATTCAAAATCTTTTGGCTTTAAAATCCTCACCAGAAATGTCTTCTAAGATGCTCTAACTGCACTTACCACAAACTGTGTTTCTCCTTTACCATGGGTTTCCATCTAGACACTACCACCATGGAACTCTACAGAAGTTCAAAGTACAAAGACAAGCACCAAGAACTCTCTTCTTCCTAGGTTTCTAATGCTCCACCAGCATTTCCCTGGTAGTGGTGCCTCACTCTGGAATCTCCAGCTGACTCTAGTTGAATCCGGTTTGTAGCTTCCCTCAGCATTCCCAGAATCCACTTCACCTTGCTCACTGAGTGCTATGGGATAAGTCCTATGACAAAAGTCCTCAAGGACATGAGACCCAGCCCCTATGGTAACACTGCCAGCATTAGCTGAGTGTCACCTTCCACACTGACTACCTCCCAACTCTACCAGTTTCCATCTCTGACCTTCTTGAATCTGCTGATCTCAGTCTCTCTCTTTTGCTCCCTAATGACGACATAACTTTCTGTCATTCTTTGTTTCTCCGTGTTGTGCTGTGTGTTGATTTTGAAGGCTTTTGAGATGCTCTCGAGCAACCACTGTTCTTGAACTCTCTGTTAAAATAACTGGTGAGTGTTCTGATTCCCTAATCAGGGTGTTTTCCCTAGGTGTTTGTGAATATAGGCATTGCAGGAAAGTGGGCTCTCCACCCTGCTTTATTGAAACAGGGTCTCTAAGACAGTACAGATTTAGTTAGGCTAGCTGGCCAATGAGCTCCCAGGATCTACCTCTCTTTTCCCTACTCCCACTTCCAATGCTGGCATTGCAGGTGTGCTCTGAACTACTCATTTCATGAGTGTGGAGGATGCAAGCTAGATCCTCATGCTTGCATAACCAGCACGGATCCACTGAGTCTTCTCTGCAGCCAATATCATTGTTGACAAATAGGATATTGTGCCTGAGAAATGCTCACTTGTCTTAGTGGGATACCATTCTTGACTCTTAAAAATGATACAGCATTGCAGGCATATGGGATGAATAAGTCTGGAGGTCCACTATAGAACAGAAAGATTATAGCCAGTATCGAATATTGGAAATTCCCTAGGAATGCATGCATAAAAATTAATTAATTAATGGGGATAAGAGGAATAGAAGGACAATTGCATGTGATGGATAAAATTTGCTTGACGACAGTGATCACATCAATAACTATATATGTATATTTGCGTGCTGTGGCATCTTAAATTATATAGTAAAAATAGCTTTTAAAAATGTCACATATTTATTATCCTCCAAATAGGTCATAACATATTCTTTCTGGGGAGGGAAGCTTGAACCTAAAGCAACATAAATCTTTCCAGTTAATCAATTTCTTAGTTGTATTGCAAATGTGTGCTCCATAACAATGCCTGTCAGCTGACAGTCTTGTCATTTGACTTGGAAAGACTTTCAGACACAGGGAAATATTGTGATCCTTACAAGTATCATCCCCAGACGAGTGCCACGACTTTTCTGTCAGTAAATAACAGTTGTGAGAGAAATAATTTGTCTTGGCCCAGAACTGCCTACCCCAAGGCATACTGCATAAGTCATTACTTAGTGGGTTTGTAGAAAAAAAACCAAAAACAAAAAAGAAGCTGGCTATGGTGGTACATGCCTTTAATCCCAACACATGGGAGGCAGAGGCAGACTCATATCAGCAAGTTCCAGGCTAGCCAGGGCCACATAGTCAGACCCAGGCTGAGAAAGAAAGAAGGAAGGGGAAGAGGGGGCAGGGAGGGAGGGAAGGACAAAGGGAGGGAGGGAGGAGAGCTTTGTCAAACCAGAAATTCACACTACACAACTGTTTGCTGTGGGAATATCTTAAAATAACCAGTAGCCATACCTCTCCATGGGAGGGTAACTCTTTTCTATCACTACAAACGCAATGTTCAACCTTTGGCAGATTCCCCAGAACAATCTGTGTTGATCTAAGGATTTCCAAAGCATCTTAAGGACGTTAAGTCCTTAGGACCCAAAATACAATGAATTTGTAATGACTGTGTCACCTTATCCCTTCTTCAGGGAACAAGACACTGAAGTAATACATAGGTGAAAGATTAAGAAAGTTAAAAAAAAAAAGAGCAGCAGGAAATAAGAACAACAAGAAAACCAAGGTTCTATTTTGTTGTCTTCATGCCTGAACTTTTTCCACTTAATTATTCTGTAACGATCAGTGAATACTTAGAATTATGTGAATTGAGAGTTAAACAAACCAGAATGAAGGAAAACGGCTGCTAAAGATGTGACAGGGCCAGCTGGAGACATGTGGGGACAGAGCAAACTGGACTCACAGGTTACCACTTAACGTGCACTCCAGCCTGTCCCTGGGCAGCACTGCTATGGTCATCTACTTGGCACCACACAGGTGAGTGAACTGCCATCTTCAAGCCCATCCATGTTGGCACCTTAGAAAGTCAAGTTGACGGAAACCTGGCTTGCTGAATTTACCTTCTGGACCTTTGGTTCAGTTCCAATTTCCTCACCGCTCCCATCAAACCTGATTTCACCATGCTGATGGCCCAAGCATGTATCTGCCCAAGGTTTCTTTACTTGCCCTAAACCATGGAGACACTCCCTTAATTCTTCCAAGTAAAAATGAAGTCACCATCGACCTGACTCTGTTGATGGAACTACCCACTCCGAATCTCTACTGGCATCCTTGTGGTATTGTCACCACTAACCCTCTCACTTTTGGAGGGCTGTGTTCATGGTATCATTCACTTGATGGCTTAGTGGCATTTGTTGAGAGGCTGGCAGGGATTTACTGAACACCCCATCAGAAATCTGTTAGGATATAGTAAGTACAGCCCCATGACAGGTTGGTTTACTTGTTGACGTCTCCCTCGAAGCTATGGAGTACTTGAAAAAGGGGCAGTCTCAATTTTTATATACTCCCAATGCAATACCATTTGAACTAAAATTTAAACCTGCCAGGTAACATGTAGGGGTTAGATAAATTAGATTTAGAAAATATATAGGAGTTTCTGATACTGTCTCTTAATTCGGGGCCTGAAGAGCATTATCAGCATGAAGTCAGGAAAAACAGGAAAGACTTAATAGACTGAAAAACAAGGTTGAAGTCAGGAAAAACAGGAAAGACTCAATAGACTGAAAAACAAGTTTGGAGTCAGGAAAACAGGAAAGACTTAATGGACTTGAAGAAACAAAGTATCTGGCCTGACATTGTTTTCAGCTGCTAAGTGGGCGGAGCCCAAATTAAGCTGAAACAGAGTTCCTCCTATTTAAGGACAGTGCATGGAGCTCAGAAAGGGAAGAGGACCCTGATGCTAGAGAGCTCCAAGAGTCCTGCTGAAAAAAGGGCTGGCCATTGATGGCCAGCTCTCTCCCTGAAGCAGAAAGAAGCTGGTGAGCAAAGAAAGCCTGAGCAAGACACCAAAAGGCCAAGGACTTAAACCCTGTGGCTCAGCTTTTGCCTGGAGGGGTTTGATCTGTCCGATCAGTGGCCTAGGGGAAACTGTGCCTGGCTTTAAGGACTGAGGCAGAGCAGCTGAGTTCCTGATTCAAAAGAAGTAAGTTGGCCTGCAGACGGCTGGGGTCTCCCACAGAGAAGAAAGCATGAAGCCTTATTTAAGGTGAGACTGCAATAACCAACTTACCCTGACGAACCTGCATCTGAGAGATCCAGAAGAAGGACTGCTAAGTGCGTTAAAGAATCTACAACAAAGACTGTGTTCCTGACGACTGAGGACCTGCCCCAGAGACTGTATCATTCTAAAAGGTTATGAAAGTAGTTGTTATAATTATCAATAGGTTTAGTGGATAGGTTAAAGGGGTTGTAGGAATTTATAGGATTAATAGTTAAGAAATTGTTGGTGTTTATTATAAGTGAATTTAGTAATAAATAAATAAGTGTTAAATAATAATTTAAAAGATCGGTTACAGTAACAGAATAAACAAATCTATGCTTTGTGAAATCTGAGTACCAAGTTTAATTGTGTCAAACAGCAAATTAACCAATAGAGCTAATGTTGAAATAAATTAATCATCAGTAAGTAAATAATTTTCAGTGTCTGAGCTGTGAATAGTATCCATTATTTGACTAAATTTTTTAAATTGAGATCACTGTTTTGGCTTCCTACCAGAAGAACTAATGAGAAAAGGAAAGATATCAGAAGCCCTACGTCAACATGCAGCTTATGCAACCAGTTTGTAAGTATGGTTTGCCTGTGTTCTTATATATAAGTACCATACAAGACATTCATTTGAAGTATATGATTTGGGTGTTTTAAATATGTTATAGACTTTTTTTTTAAGAAACCAAAACCTAATTGTCTTAGTACAATAACGTGAGAGGGAGAGGCACTTCCCAGACAACAACAGGCCCATGTGGGGAATATTGCGTGAGCTCTGTTCTTCAAGAGTGAAGCAAGCCCTGACAATCCAGGAAATGTAAATACAACATGTGCTAAACACAAGACTGCCCAGATCTTTGCAGAGCCGGGTACAGGAATGTGAATTCGAGGCCTCTTTATTTTCTGTGAACTGGGGGCATGTATCACCATTCGTCAGCTCTACCTCATGAAAGCATGGAGCTTTCCCTTCATGCTAAAATGTATCACTTAACATTTGAGTATGTCAACACCGCATTAGGCACTTTGAGAAAACAAAATTAACCATGCTTCCTGCTTGAGGGATTTGTTTCCTAAGCATCAAACTAAAGCGCAATGCTGAACCATTCCCCCATGCCGAGTTCTCTGTACAGTGATATCTTCTCTTAGTTCTGCAATAAAATCACCAAGATTTTTTTTTTAATACAAACTCAAAGGAATACCCTTTAATTTAACACAAACCTTTAGAAGTTTGGTTTGGGCACATTCCACATCTTATTCTGTTATCCTGGGATAGAGCCAGTGTCTACATTTAAATTAAACATATTCAATGTGGGTTTTGTCATAAAGTAAGAAAGAGGCGCCATTTTGAGAACTCTGACTACACTCACATTCTTGTAAGTGAGGCATTTAGCAGAGAGCTTGTTTCTTGCATGTCATGCCATAGTTTGCACCATTTTTAAAAGGCAGCGAGAGAAAGATTCTGAAGAAAATGAACATAAACTGCTCCAGACAGGGCCTGTTTTTGCCATGTAAAAATCTTTTACATGCTGTAGGCTAAGACCCTCTGTGGGTGTTGGGGACATAATGCAGGCACAAATGCAGATGCCTAACCCTATCAAGCTTGATTCCAACAATGAAAACACATACTGAAGTATCAATCTTGAATCCAATAGCTTGTTTTCACCCTGAATCACCCATGTATTGCTGTTACAGCTTTACTTGGAGAGTCTTCAAACTTTTGAGTCTGCTCGACTAACTCTCCTCAAATAAATACACTGTAATCAACTAGATTAATTAGTCTAATTAGCTCAGCATTTCTTCCTCTATACTTAGAACATGCAAAGTTCATAATGTTCAAATTAATAATTCAGCACTGATTCTTAAAGTCGTCTTTAAAAAAAAAGAAATTTAATAGTGGCAGGAGTTACAAGTTCCGAAATATTATAATTAGGCAAGCAGATGTACATTTTGAAACAGTGCCTCCGTGGATATTAACATGTCCTCAATAAATTTCTGCTACAGTTTGATTTAGGAGTATAAATTCATTAACAAAAATAACCAATTAAGACAATTATCAGCATACACTGTTTGCTAAAGGGGTCTCAAACTAATATTTTTTCTATATTTTGTTCAATCACAATGTTTTATACATTGACCAGGTGTTTGGAACAAAGTAATCTGAGAATTCAACTGTTCGCCTTAGTAATAACCTTAAGTTCTAGTTCACAGTGCCCATTTCCTGGATAATTTACACAGATATTCAGGGATGCTTGGCCCAGAAAGAACTTGTTCCCATTGAATCCAGGTTAGTACTTCATGGACAAAACAGATCTTGCTTGAAGATATCAGGCCTTGACATGGTTTCTGGATAATTTTTACCAGAGAGTGTAATACTTTCTCAGAACAAATACTCGTGAAATTAGATAATTTCATTTTGCAAACAATCTGGAAAAGATTTGGAATAGGAGGGAGGGGAAGAGGAGGGGAGGTGGGAGGGGTTTTCTTGTACTTTCTAGCACAGATTCTGAGTTTTGCCTTGAGATGTTTACAATTGAAATAATCAAAAGGTAATCATATTACCTAACTTTGGATAGAAAATGTAAACTAATTCCGAATTTCCAGTACCTCTACCCTTCCTGCTAAAGCTATGAGTTGCATTAGCAGACAGAGCATTTGATCCAAGGTTGAAAACCAACTACTCTGCTGAGCTTTACAAAGTGTTTGTAATGGAGGATTGCCTAAGAGTCATGTTGTCACCAGAAACGACCAGCAGAAGATCACCAGCAAAATCAAAGACTACCGACACAGTACCAATAAATCACTCAAAACCAGAGCAAAATGTTGCTAGTGCTGTCTTAATACTAAGGAGAAAAAGCCTTGGGAGAGTTTGATTCTGGAATCTTTCTCAATTCTACAATTTTAAATGGGGAAAATTTTATTGTCTAGGAGCTAAGCCTTTAAATAGCACTTATATTTCCACTTAAAAACAATGTGGTAGGTCAGCAAGATGGCTCAGTCACGTAGTCTGAATATCCAAGTTGGATCTCTGTTGTTCACATGGTGGAAGGAGTGAATGACTCCCGCAAGTTGTCCTCTGACTGTCACATGCACAAGGTGATCAGTAAGTGAATGAAGGCATGTTCTGCCTGTACTGGACAAAAGGAGGTTAGCTATCAGCAGAATAATGAGATTTGATGATTTCAACAATCTCCTTAATCTTCACACTACTGCCTTTGTTTTATGCACGAGGAATATCACCTCCTATGTACTTATAAGACATCTATGTCTTATAAGCAGCAGAAGAGAATGGGTGTGTCTATGTGCTGCTCCAAGAGGCAGACCCTTAGAGTGAAGTACTTCAGCCATCTTAAAAGTCCAACTTGTACAGTAAACTGAACTTTCAAATATTTCCAGCTGAGTTCAGAAGGAATCTTCTGCTAAGATTTTAGTATGACCCACTGAAAAGCTTTAAAGTAAAACACTAATAAAGACAATGAAATCACACATCTGTGTATGTAAATACGGACATTTTGGAACAACTATTTAGAAAAATAGCCTAGTAACCAGGGACAAGTGCAAGTGCTTACCAGTTTCTTCCACAAGGTATGTGGTGGGGTGGGTAGAGATGAATTTTCAGGGTTCCAATAAGGTAATTTCAGACTGAACACTGTTTTTACAAAAGAAGAAGAAGAAAACCTATGCACAGCTCTATTCACGATGTACGTGTGGGTGGTATAGTTTGGGGAACCTAAGGAGAGTGGTGCTTGATTATAACCTAGGCAGCGAGGGAGAGCGTTTAAAAATACTGTCAAAGATGCTGGCAGGAAAAACTGTATAAATATACTGCAGACTCAAACACAAGTGAGCTGGTTATAAAAAGAAAAGAAACTGCAAATGAAAACTTAAAACTTCTGCCACCACAATGAAAGAGGCTCATCACGGCTCTTAAGAACCACCTTCTATTCAGTCCCCAAAGTCTAGTTGTAGAGAACTTCCTTTTCATTTATGAGGATACCACCTTCCACCAATGTAATTGGTTGGCTAATCTTCACATAGTTTGTGAAATCATTTATAAGGCTACTAAATGTCCTGGGAACTTTTTCCTCTAATCACTCCTGAATCCATCCAAATTGGTTTTAAGTTATTCCATGTGCAATGGTAGATTTTTATTACAAACATTTTTTACTCCAATTTTAACACAGATATGTCAGTTTGAAGTCGAAATAATTAGATCCTACGTGGGTTTTACAGGCAGCACATTATTTTATCAGAAATCCTATCCTGTCGTGGCAAAGATGTGAAGGTTTATATCAATTTCAAGTTAATTTATTTCATTAAACAGCTCATTCTGTGCATGGAGGTGTGTGATTTTCAAACACAAACATGCATATATGCAAGACCATCCATTACACTCTGCCACATTCCTTTTAAAGTGTGCATCTTCTTTTTAACATCTTTCCATGAATAATACCCAGCATCATGGACCTTGAGCACCGCTGATGATTCTGGCTAACGCTTTTATCCTTTGCTTGAAATTACAGGATCAGTCTAGCCAGAATTTATGAGAACCAGACCTCAGACCTCACATAGCTCACATATTAGACCATTAGGCATCTAACTACCTCTGAACAATTTCAATGCATTATCTTGCCTTTTCCCTGGGGCACAAACTTCACTCGTCCATACTTTTAATATATTTTGTCTGCATGAAGCAGATCGAGTTATTACATGCCAGCAGATCACAACTTACAGACATTTCATTGCCCTACGACTACGCAGTGACCGCCTCTGTTCTCCACGCGAATATGCAGTCAGAGCGAAACTGTCGACACCACGATATCTATAAATTATCCCTGGTTTATGGAAAGCCTATCAATAATGTTACCTAAACACAGTGACCATTTTCATAGAGTCCCACACAGACCTTCACTAAAGGACCACCATGTTTCTGTAGTCACTTTTAATTGCTCATCATTTCAGACTGCCTAACAAAAGAATCTTAGAGAAAGGACAATCACCTAATTTTTATATTAGCCAGTGTGGTTTTCACCCCTTAAACATTTTTTGTCTTTATTAATGATTTTTACTTGCAGATTTCTGAGGCTTCCAAGCTAGGAATTCATTTGTTCTTCACAGAAAATATTTAGTGATCAAGATTTTTAAATTAATTGATCTTTGAACTCTGTTAAGCCTTTTACTTAATTTGCAAAGCCATTATGCTATTTTCTTTCATTAATTTTCTTCCTCTTCACAAGCTGAATGGGAAATAAGGATGATCCTATCTTGTCCCTAGAGACTGTTCATCAGCTAGCTCAATTTACAGCTCTTAAAAAAACAATAACAACAACAAAAATGGAAGTAGGCGCATTTAAGAATGTCACATTTTATCAAATGTATTATTGTTATGACATATTAAATAAAATGTGAATTTCTCTCATTTTACATGATGCTTTTTGTTAAAATTTTTGTTAGCTATGCTAGAGTTAGATCTCTGGACCGATTAGTCACTGTTTCTAATCTGATATCTCTCTCTCTTTCTCTCTCTCTCTCTCTCTGTGTATGTGTCTGTGTACACATGCATGCATTTTTGTCTATGTGTGTGCATGTATGAGTTTAAAGTACTGATTAATAATTGTGCTACTTTTTTTTCTCCAATAAATGCTTGGGAAAGGAAGAGTAAGTCACTGTTATCTAAAACAATTTTCTCATTTAGTTCCAAATAAAACAAATGGCTGCGAAAGGTCATTAGTCTCACAGACTAAAATTGTTTTGATGGAGTCCAGCTTGCCATTCTGTCGACAAACATCTCAGTTCTTTTCAACAGCTCCGGGTGTCCACAGTGAAGAATGCAGAACAGTCATCAGCCAGGAGGCCAGTGTCTCCTGGTGACAATCTACAGAGCTACCAAAGACTCTATTCCCTTCCCCCTTCTTTTATCTGCCCTTACGATAATGTAAATGAGTCTTTGCTGCAGATTGGATTCTCTTATCCTGTCTCCTGCTTGGCAATATGGAGATTATGAGTCTCTCCAGAACAAAGTCAGGGTGCTGAAGAGAACACGGAAAACTTTAATAAAGTTTGGTTTGTTTTTTGTTTTTTTTTTCCAAAAGGTAAACATCACATTTCCTTCTTTCTACTTGATCAAATCTCATTCCACCAGTAAATAAGATCCATTTCTGGTAGAACGAATGGAACTCTGGCAGGTGGCCTGACCTTCCTGTGCTTCCATTTCTGATTGGCCATTGAGGGCAGACTGGTCTTAAACCAGTTTCTAATCTACCTGGTTTCTTCCCCATTGTCTTGCCAGCTAAGAATAATATGCGTCAAGTTATCCTAAGGTTGCACCTTTGCATTCTGGCCTCCTGTGGCTATTCAGTATCAGAGACTTCCTTTGCATCCCCTAACCTTTCCAAAACCAGCCAGCCAAACAGAGCTAAGGTCTGAATGGTCTGAATGGGAAGGCCAGAAAACCGAGAGCGTGAATACCCACCACGGATGGAAAGTTCAGAGTGAGAGGCTTTACACAGAGATAGTTCAGGGATTCAGAGTTTGAAAATATAGGTTCTATTTTGAGCTCTGCCTTGAGCATGTTGCTCTTTTTTACGAAAATTGCCAGATGTGAGAAGAAAGACTGCTTACTTTGTGGTGTGCTTGAAGAATTCTTAATCAGAGAATCTGATTAAGGCTAAGAATGAAAGTCAGCTAACAGCTCCTTTAAAACAGAATAAAGCAAATAAACATACTGCACTGAGAAGCTCAGGGGCATTCTGGCTTAAATTTTATTGTCTGCCTTTAAGCTGAAAAGCACCTCTACCATTTGCTAGAAAAAAAGGGGGGCATTTTGTTAACTGTGTCAGGAAAGATGTAAGATCCTAGAATAAGAGAGTCAGGAGGGCCCATGTGTGATGCATGGTCCAGAATTTCTACTGATACTTACTTACATCATGTCTCTAAACACACATGCCAAGATGCTGTGGTACCCAGGTGCTTCAGACCACTAGAGATGAAAGCTCATCACTTGTGCTTCGAAAGTGCTGACTGAGGTCAAGCTGATACCTGTAGTCCTGCCCTCCACCAATTCTCATCCCATCCTCTGACACATTCCACAGCAAGCCCATTTCCCATCATATACAGGGTAAGCCATCAAGAGCTTAATTGATGGCTTGAATTTGAGCTTTCCAGTTCCTTCATGCCCTTCCTCATATCATGGGCCTCCGGGGAACATCACCTGGCTGGCCATTTTCCCCCCAGCAGCTGCAGGTTGCCATTTCTCCTTTTGAGGTTGGAGCTCAGCTGGTCCCATGTCAATCTGTTCAGTGGGATTCTCTGCTGACATTTTGGATACATTCCCTCTAGAGAACTGGGCTCGCTGTCAGCTAAAATCTCTCCTGCCACACAACTCTTGCTACATGTTTGTATTATTGACTTTTCATACTTAAATATTCTTTATATTTTACCTCCTTTAGAATTTGATCTTATTAGAGGTGGTTCATCATTTCAAACCCATGGCCAACCTTTTAGCAACAGAAGTGCTAAGTGATTCTCACCCTGAGGGACATGCATTGGTCTAAGGGCTTCCTCCTTACAGGAACTCATTACATTTCATCCAACTGAGAGCCCTGAAAGTTAGGCATGCCACTTCTCAGTGTCCCCTAGGAAACCAGAGATGGAAGACTAAGAAAGCAGCTTCTTTTCCTACTTCTGGGATGTGATGAAATGATTCAAATTTCAGAATCTAATTACACCTGAGCTTTGCTGCTGTTTCTCTGGATTTCTTTGGATTCTGCTCCTGGCATCAAGCATCTTGGCTTTCTCTTCCTTACGCAGGAACCAGATAGAATCATAAATGTCCTCAATCATTCATTATTCTAAAAGTGATTGTATAGAACTAAGCTAAAGATAAAGCGCTCTGGCCTTGGGTGGCAGTTCTATGTGTGTTGCCCCCTGTACATAGCCATCTTACTTGGTTATCTCTTTTCACCATTCTCACCAACAGTGCAATGGTTCACTTATTTCATGTATGGAGTGTCTACTGTATGCCAGGCACTGGGCATCTAGAGACGAGCAAGACACAGTCACCATGGCAACATTGTCAGAGGTCAATGTAGGCCTGGATTAATTGCTTATGGCAAACCAATGCAATCAATCCCTCCTTCTAAGGAATGGATTGAGTCAAGCAAAGGTGGAAAGCAACGACACACTAGTGATATGTAACGAAGAGGCTTATACATCTCAGTCTATGGTGAGCAGCCTATCCTAGCTGCTAAGTTTTCACTTACAAGAAAACAGGGCCAAGGTTTTCATTTCCTAAGACACATGTTAAGAATTGCTCCTTCTTTGTCATCACCATCTCACAGCATGAATACCAAGCCAAAACCATGGAGAATTCATTCCAAGGATGAATCAAACCCCATCAAAGCGCAATGGGAGAGATACCTTCAGAATACAGCTCCCATCAGCTGAGCAACTACACAACTATGGTGTGTTTGGTCCTGTGCTGAACATTTGGGTTTAACTTAGTTCTTATAGTCATTCATGAGGAGGCAACTTTTAAGTTGCCTTTGAAAAAAATTGTAAAACTTTTTTTTGTTGCTGTTGCTACCTGTGAGAAAATAAAGGCTTGGGATGATTATGTCACACAGCTAGCAAGTCAAGAGTCATCAGACCCAGAGCCATCTGACTCCCAAACCAATGTTCTTCCTGCCTCCCACATGGAAACAAGCTGTACTTTTTTTTTTTTCTTCAAGTGCTCACTATTCAGCAAGGACATATTTTAAATGTCAGGAGAAAATAAAGGAGCAACTTTTTGTATGGCATCTACGACAGTAACCTCATTCTCATAGCCAACAGTTTGCTCAGGCTTCAGTTGTTCAATTGGTTCGATTCAATTAGTTGAACGCACCTAAAGCACACCCTTCAAAATGATAGGACCAGCAGGAGGATGAAGAGCTGAAGAAGACAGAGCACCAGCATAGGAGAGGTGTAAAAAGAAACAAATTCTACTAATATGCATGTATCAAAATTTCATAATTAGACTTATTGTTTAAAACACAAACTAAAAAACTTAATCATAAAACATTATAAAAAAAAAAAAACTAAATCAATTAGACATGGTGGCACATTTCTGTGGTCCCAGCACCTAGGATGTGGAGATGAGAGAATCAGAAGTTGAAGGTCATCCTTGGGTACACAGTGAGTTTGAGGCCAGCCTTAGCTGCTTGATGATACTCAAAGTCAGCAAACAGAAAAGGTGATCTTTCTTTGGTTCTTGATTAGGAATAGAGTTCTCCTTAGCACCAGTCAAACACACTGGCCAATCTAAATTCAGCAGGAAGCTGTCTCACTCTGGAGTCTGTGACAAAGAGCCATTGATGAAGCTGGATGGATCCTCCTTTTGCAGTCCTGGCACCATCTCTAGTGACTGAAACCACTGAAAACTGCTAACCCCCTTAGCTATCTTGAAGTCTGGCTTTTAGACGGCCTCACCACTTAAAGCAGTCTCCCTTTTCTCTCCTCTTTGTACCTAATTGCACCTCTTCCCGTTCACCCTTTATTCGCCAATTCCAACTTCTGCTGCTCACCTCCGACTTCCTCTTGCCTTTCTCTCTTGGCTCTTCCTCACCCCAATTTGACTCCTTGGCCTACCAGGTCCTGAATGTACACACATTTTCTCCTCACTCATTGCTGTGCTCAAGGGTGACCTCCTCAAAAGAATGTTTTCTCAGCACTGTTCCATCTCCCTGCCCAGCTAGTATTTTCTCTATTTTCATAGCCCTTGAAAGAGGAGGCCACTTCCGGACCCCCTGCTCGGCCCTTCCCTCCTTACAATCTGGCTTCTGCCCTTGTCATTTCACTGAGACTCAACAGACCCAAAGGTCACGAATGACTTCCTCATGGCCAAATACATCGGCATTTTCTCCTATTTGACCCTTGACCTTCACTGTAGACCCCAATGACTGTTGGTTACACATTTCTTTTTTCATTAATATCTGTTTAGTGATTACCTTGTGCTAATAAAAAGATTAAGTCAGGTCTCAGACTCAGAATATGTATTTCCTCACTTTTTCTTAGTTTTCTGATACCTTCTTGAGCTTCTCTAGTTCTCACTGCTTATGAATATACCCTTTTCCTAGGACCTATCTGCAGCCCTCTTTTCTATGCTCCTGGCTCACAGCACTAAACCTCTAGCCATTTCCTCTGGGACGATCCTAAATCTCTTGTCCCAGCCCCTTAGCATGTAAGTCCTGCATTTCAGAAGCTTCATGAAAACCCCAACCTCCCATCTTACACACTGAACTTGGATTGGCTCCCAACCCATTTCCTCTTATTTGTTTTAATGGTTGCCAACATGACAATAGTCAGATCCCACACAACAGCAGCACCTTGGTTTACTTCTCCTCTTTCTCATTCACTGCACCTAGATTACTATGATTTGCAGGTTCCTCCTCTGACCATTTCTCATACACATCTCTCCATGTCTATCCATTATCTTAAAGTAGAAGGCCAGGACCTCTCACTCAGGTCTTCATGATGTTGGTAGGGGATGCAGTTCACCAAGTGAGTGCTCATGTAGCATGTGTAAGTCTGGGCATCGTCGCTAGTACTGCATCAACACACACACACACACACACACACAAAGAAAATGAAGATATTCCCCAAATTTGGGAAACATGCGTTAATAACATGGTCTAGAGAGATTTAATATTTTAAATTTAATATATCACATTATTTTAGCTTGTACTTATCCACCCATGCAAGCTACATTTTCCAGTGTTCTTAAACTATATTATTACTAGAATCTTAATACTTCTTAAATTTACTACACATAGCATATATAACATTCTCTATCTTTTGAGAAAGAACTATTTTTCTTTCACAAAAGTCTCTAACAAGCTGGGCATGGTGGCACATGACTTCAATCAGGTGGATGTCTGTGAGTTCGAGGTCAGCCTGGTCTACAAATAGGGCTCAGGACAGCCAGTGCTACACAGAGAAACCCTGTTTCTAAAAACATAAAAAAAAAGAATTATTTCTGGGCATGGTGGTGCATACCTTTAATCCCAGCACTCGGGGCAGAGGCAGGCAGATCTCTGTGAGTTCAAGGCTAGCCTGGTCTACAAAGTGAGTCCAGGACAGCCAGAAATAGAGAAACCCTATCTCGAAAAAACCAAAACAAAAAAAACCTCTAACAGATATTTATAATCCTGGCCTTTTGGACTTTCCATCGACCTGATTAAATGTTTCCAAATTAATCACTAAGAATCATAACAATATCCTGGCAGCATCTTACACAAACACTCCTTCTGCATCCAGTCCTATCTAAGTCTCTAGACTGAATAGACCCTCTTGCCCAACGTCATTTCCTGTTGCTCAGGCTGCCTTATCTCAGCCTTTATGGAACCATAATCTCTTCTAATCACTGCTTCCCACACTTTCCCTGTCCTTGCGCACCCATACACCCCCATCACCTGCTTTCAAAGTCTTCCCTCCCTTACCTATCTGCAGCCTCCTCAAACCTCCACTAATTCTGTCAGCTGGAAGTAATCTTTCTTTCCTTCAACTTCCAACTTCCTCCTGACACCCTTTGCTTTCTACTTCTAATTTCTGCTGTATGAACACATTCTCTCTTGCCTATGTGTTTACATTCTTTGAGGGGCGACTCTGGGCTCCCATTTCTCTTTGTGTCTTCCCGTCACTGTGTGAAGTATCTGCTCCTGGGAGAAGCAGCCCACTAAATACTGGTTGGCTAAATGAACATACAAACATGGTAACATTGGTTGACTTTTCAATTAATATAATTTTCTAGCAGACGTTTTTTTCTCTGTGCTTTGCTGGTAGGGACTTAGGGGGATGACTATGGATCTTACGTAGCATGTCTTAGATGACCTTTGCCTACCTTGACTTTATTCTAAGTAAGAAAGCAGAGTATTTTCATCATCCCAGACAGAGGAAGAAAGGCTGTTGAGAGTGATACATGAGTTTTACTCACTTGGCTTTTTTGTGTTTGTTTGTTTTCAATATGGATATTTATAAGAAGTGCTAGAAACAAGTACTACCAAATGCAAGATGTCTACTTTCAGGGCTGTCTTCCCCGGCCTAACAAAGAATGTAATGCAAGATGTCTACTTTCAGGGCTGTCTTCCCCGGCCTAACAAAGAATGTAATGCAAGATGTCTACTTTCAGAGCTGTCTTCCCCGGCCTAACAAAGAATGTAGGAAGGTTATAAAATTGCACCCCTCGGAGGGCTTACATATATCCAGGAAGATGCTTCTTTGAGTGACTGACCACATAAGTGGGAGTTTAGTTGATACCTTCAGAGGGATGTACTTGCTCAGAAGTGGAATGGGGCGCCTCTGACTACTCTTGTCCGCAGAGACTTTCCCTCCTGCACGGTCGTCTCATCTCGATGAACCAGTGTCTCTCTGTGTGGCCCCAACCCTGAAAATACATCTCAAGACACTGAAATCTTTGTGTGTGTCTGACACTTTTGCTCAAATCCAATGCTAATAATTCTTTCAGTCTCAGAAAAAGACCATTTGACAAATTTTCCATTTTGCTACTAATAATTTTAGGTTTCAATATAATTTCACACATTAAATTTATTTCCTTGCCATTTATGAGAGAAGGAAGGCAGTTGTAAAAAACAAACAAACTATATCAATAACAAAAGAATGGAAGATTTATACCACATAGAGCTCAGAGTATCCCCTCACGCAGAATGGCAGCACGCACCTGATAGAGCCAGTTTCACACAAATGTCAACCAATTATTTCCTGCCCTAAGAAGTGTTCTAAACTTTTGGAAACTCCCCCTCTTTCCTAATTCTTATCTGGAATAACAATTCCATAGTGGCCTATGCTGCAGGCTGAATTTCTCTGTGTTCTCAAATTCCTGTGCTAGAACCCCAATCATCAATGGGAGGGTGTGAGAAAGCCAGCCTTTGACAGGTGACTGGTTGGGATTTGCATCCTTAAGACTACTGAGAGCTTTCCTATCGTCCTGGCACATGAGACACTGTCACCAGAAGGTGGGTTCCTGAAATACACTGAATATTTCAGTGCCAGGGTCTTAGACTCCACAATTCTCAAACTGTGAGAGAGGCACCACCACTGTTTTGTTTTTACTTTTTAAGCTTTAATTTTTTTTGAACTTTAATGTCTTTGGATTTCAACATGAAATGAGTTTTACCCCTTTTTTAAAAATGTGTATTTATTACTTCAAGTTACGTCTTCATCACAGCCCTCTCCCTCCACCCTTCTTGGTCCCACCCTTCCATCCTCTACTCCCTCTCCCACCTAGCCTACTCCTGCGGTCTGGGGTGCTCCCACATCTCAGTCACCTCAGTTTATCACTCTTCTGAGGGAAACAGCTTCCTCTTGCACTGGGGACCTACATGGTAGCTTCACTAGGGCAAAGTGTCCCATCAGCAAGTAACAAAGTCCATGTTCCTGTTCCTTTCAGTCTGTTGGTTGTAGGATAGTTACCCTGTACTAAATGACTAAAATCTACCACCACTGTTTTTAAGATTCTCACTCTATGGTGTTCTGTATGAAGAACCAAACAAACCAAAACAGAGCTTAAAAGCAATTCAGAATTTCTTCATACTTAGCCTTGGAAATGCTACACTTGTCCTGGGATCTCTAGAACTATTGTACATGCCTATGCACTATTGTACATTCTCTGGAATTAATTGTTCATGCCTAGTAGTTTCTCCCTCAACCCCCAGAGCTTAAGCCAGAGTGTGTAGAGGTGCTTCAAGGCACTGCTTCTCAACCTTCCAAATGCTACAACCCTTTAATAGTTCCCCATATTGTGGTGACCCCCAGCCATAAAATTATTTTGTTACTACTTCAGAAATGTAATTTTGCTACTGTTATGAATCATAATGTAAATATTTGGTATGCAGGAAAACTGATATGTCACCTGCAAAAGGGTCTCGGTGTCCACAAGTTGAGAACTGCTGCTTTAGGGTAACTACAGGCTGACATTGCTCAGAAAGCAGCCACCCTGCTCATTCTCAGCTCATGCAGCCATCTTGAATGCAATCAAGGATTCTAGCTGTAAACCTCAGCTATGATGTTCAGGTACAAAACAGGCCAGGAAGGTCTGGGCCTTCATTGTTCTAGGCATTATCAATCAATTCTCTAAGGAAGATGAAAACGATCTGTCAGATGCAGAGAAATTCAATTCACAGACTCAGGATAATAGAGCTAGAAATGGCCTGCACAGATGATTCCCTTGGGCAAGTCTGCATGTCCAAGGGGCCCTACGTGCTCCCTGTTCAGTTGCTTGTTCTTTATATGTGTGTCCACACCTCTGCCTCCAGGGCCCGTCATTAGTACTTTGACACCACAGACTGAGAACACTCCCAGAAAAGACAAGTCCTGGATTCCATCAGAAAAAAAGCCAGGTAGATCCTTGTGCAAGGCTAGTTGGTTTTGAGCCCTGGAGCCCATGTGTGACTCACGGTGATAGGACCAAGAGCCTGAAGCAGAGGAAAAGCCTGCACAGCCACTGGTAGATTGTTACTAGGTGTTCACAAAACCCTCAAGGGAAAGGATCCAAGAGAATCACAGTAAAGGTTGGCTGCCAAAAGCTGATTTTATTTCCCTCTTCAGCATAATTATTCACAAGTACACTGTTAAAGAATGCAAGGCCTCTTCATGATTTTATCTCAAGCCCCCGCTGGGCAAACTGGGCTTCATTGTAAATCCGGAACCAGCACTAAACTGAGAGGCAAAGTCAAAGACATTCTCAAGAAAAGCAGTCAATGACATGAGGAAGGTGAGACCAGTGAACAGTGGGACATCAGGAGTCTCAGTGAACTTGACTTAGAAGAAACTGGGTCAAAGAACGAGATGCGTGAGGAGCCTGAACCATTGGGTGGGGTGGAAGAACTTGGATGTAGACATCCCTGTGTAAGCTCCTTTTTCCTGTCCCTGTCATCCTAGATGCTGTGCTCTCAAATCCCTCCACATCACCACATAGCAGTCACCAGGAACTGCTAAAGAAAATTTGATTGCATAGCATTTCAAGGGCTTGGCAAGGTTCCATGCACACAAGTGAATGAATCTATCACATGCCTTTCAAAGAAAGGGGTTCTCATGAAGAGAACCTTGGGGTTCCTTGGAGAAGCCTTGAGTCACATTAGTTCTTAATTACTCATTACCTTCCCTTGCTATGAGTTTTTCTCCATATGAATTTTTAAATGAGTAAATTTTGTCTGTGTATTAGACATTTTTTATTACTTTGCTAATTTTTCCCATTTAACTCGTGTTTTTGAACACTGAGTTTTCAAAATTTATTTTCTCATTTATTTATTCATTCTTTTTATGTGTATATGTGTTTTGCCTGCATATGTATTTGTGTACCACATGTATACTGTGCCTTCAAAGCCACATGGCCCATTCAAGATCCTCTGGACCTGGAGTTACAAATGATTGTTAGTCACTAAGTGGGTGCTGGGAACTGAACCCAGGTCCTCTGGAAGAACAGTCAGTTCTTAACCACTGAGCTATCTATTCAGCACCAAACACTGAGTTTTTATACTGTTTTCCCCACCATATGACTCAATCATGTTATTAAAATGTTGAGAGAATACTTACAAAGAAGTCTCACATTAAGCCATGGCCTGGCAATCTCTTCCTTTAAAGGACATTTAACTTTGAGCCACTCTATCTATATAACTATATTTAATCTATTATAAATAGTTACAAATTTTTATTATCTTGATGCTTTGCATCTTCTTCATCATTGCCTGACTTCTGGTATAAATCATATCAAATCACCTTTCCACATAGATATTTACTAATTATACATCTCCATGAATCCCTCAGGCCAGTGCTAACAAGATTTTTTTCTTCAAATATTCTCACTATCAGTGACATGGGTCAGCTAGACACAGAGTAGATAACAGTTGATCAGAGAAGAATTTGTTTCTTCATGAATAACACATGATCATGCTAGATATTAGAATAAACATAAAAACAAACTCTCACTGGCTGTGTGTCTAAGGCCACTCTGAGGCCACACTTCTTGACATGATACTTCCAGATTGGGCTTCCATGTGAATGTATTTCTTTCTTTAGAAAGATGAAGTTGGAAATTATTAGGTGTACATGGTAAGATTAATGTGTGAGTCTTAGATGGACAACTCATACTTAGGGACTCTGCACTAACTTTTGCTGAGTAAATATAGTTAGCCAGATATATTCGGTCCTTTCTTTTTTTTTAGGCTTTTGGAGACAGGGTTTCTCTGTGCATCCTTGACTGTCCTGGACTAACTCTGTAGACCAGGCTGGCCTTGAACTCACAGAGATCCACCTGTCTCTGCCTCCCTAGTACTGGGATTAAAGGTGTGTGCCACCATGCCCAGCAATTACAGACAGCTGTGAACTGCCATGTGGGTTCTGGGATTTGAACCCGGATCCTTTGGAAGAGCAGTCAGTGCTCTTAACCACTGAGCCATCTCTACAGCCCTATTCCATCCTTTCAAGAGTTATTTGTTTGGTTCATATGTAAAATGTCAATAAGTGGGTGCTGGGAACTGAACCCAGGTCCTCTGGAAGAACAGTCAGTTCTTAACCACTGAGCTATCTACTCAGCACCAAACACTGAGTTTTTATACTGTTTTCCCCACCATATGACTAAAACAATGGGAGAAATGTAATGTTTTATGAGAATCCTTTGGACATTACGGATAGGTTCAACTTGTATAAGAGCCTGTAAAAGTAACTTTTATTTGCCTGATGTAATTGTTGAAGTTTACTACTTCATCTGCTAACGCAGGCCTAGTCCTGGAATCTTCTAGCCTCCATACAATCGAATCGAGGCCTAGAATATTTTCAGCCTCTGAGGTTTGCTTCTGAATAAGCTCACCCTTTCTAGCTCTTTCTGAACTCTGGCTGGCTGGTTCAACTCAGCTGCTCTGGCTCAAACTCCTCTCCAAGCTGACTGATTCAAACTGACTTCTCTCAGCCTCTGACTGAATTGCTCTGCCTGGCCTCAAACTAACTCCAGAAACCTGTTCTAATCTTCTTATTCCTTTTCATTTTCTGGCTACTTAGTTTTGTCTTCACCTGTGTCCAGCTTTTTCTCTCTTCAGCCTGTCTTTGTAAAACTCCCCTGGTAAAACTGCCTCTGAATTCTATGAACTGAACTGTCATGAACTCAACTCCATTGCACTGTCTCTCACCTCCATGATTCAACTGAACTGCTTCAATAGAATGAACTAGAACTCAGAGATCTGCATTCCTCTGTCTCTTGAGTGCTGGGACAAAAGGCACGTACCACTGTGCCTGCACCTAAGTTTTTCTTTACCTGAAACTTACCCTATACCAGGCTGGACTTGAACTCAGAGATCTGCATTCCTCTGTCTCCTGAGTGCTGGGACAAAAGGCACGTACCACTGTGCCTGCACCTAAGTTTTTCTTTACCTGAAACTTACTCTATACCAGGCTGGACTTGAACTCAGAGATCTGCTTGCCTCCGTCTCCTTGGATTAAAGACAAGTCTATACTCCAGTTGGATCACACAAACCTAGAAGTCCTTTAGAGGTGATCTCTTGACAGAGCAGCCATGTTCTGAATTAAGATTCCTCTACAAGAACTATTCTATTTTCTGTGATCAACTTATAGTATATGAAGAAAGAAAAGACTTTCACAGGTCACCAACATGGCTTAATGGGTAAAGACATCTTTAATCACCCCTGGAGATCTGAGTTTGATTCCTGGGACCCACATGACAGAAACAGAGAACCAACTCCTGACAGTTGTCCTCTGACCATCACATGTGCACAGTGACATGCATGTGCCCACATAGATAAACACATACATACAAAATAAATATAAAAATGCAATAACATTTTTAGAGTTAAAAAAATGTTTTGCTCTATGTGATTGAGATAAGAGGGCTGCTGTGAATTCAAGGCCAGCCTAAACTAGAGAGTGAGATCTTATCTCAAAATATTTATGTACATTCCATCTCATACACAGAAATATTTTGTTAAAGGCTTTCTGGGAAGATGGATGTTAAGAGAGATGTACAGAAGCCGTTCTTGGTCAGAGAGTCCAAGACCAAGTCAGGTTACCTGTAGGCCTCATCTTGCAAATACATAGAAACCCAGCTTGAGGGGCACCAACATCAAGAAGGGAGACTAGAGACACACAGGACATCCTGGATTGAGATCAACCCTGAAACACTAAATCCAGTTCTCTCCATGACCAGTATAACAAGTGCTTCAAACTTCCTCCTTAACTCTCACATCACTTGGTGACATGGATTTCTGTGCTCTTCAGGTAAAATGTTCTAACCTGGCTTCCCAGGAAGGCCTTGGGAAAACATTGATTTACAAAATTCATTGCCCCTTTTCCAATTTTTAAAATTTTTACTTTTGAGAAATGTTACCTAAGAGAAATGCCCCAAACCCTCTGCTGTGCTTCTGGTAAATACATGTTGTCCCATTATTATGTCAACACACTAATACTGCTGCTCAGAGAGAACAGGAGATCCCAAGAAAGCCACTTTTCACTCTGCAGCAAACCTTAATTATTTTAGAACATAACACTCTTTTATTTCATGGAGAAATTATATGCATAAATGGATGCATCCACTATTAATGATCATGCCTTTTAAAAATATTAAATAAATGCAGGGAATACATACAGTAGGAAATTGTTCATTTCCATGTCACAATCTCTTTGAATAGAACCAGAAAATTTAAGTGGTTCTGAGAATAAGAGCATTTGTCTCTCTCTCTCTCTCTCTCTCTCTCTCTCTCTCTCTCTCTCTCTTTCTTTCTGATTTTTCTAGACAGGTTTTCTCTGTGTACCCCTGGCTGTCCTGGAACTTGTTCTGGAGACCATGTTGGCCTCAAACTCAGAGATTCCCCTGCCTCTGCCTCCTGAAGCCTGGGATTAAGCAGGCATGCACCACCACTGCCCAACAAATAAGAGTATTTCAAGATTTTCCTTATATAAGTTTAAATGTTTATCTCCGATTACCTAAGGATTATCTATCATTCAATGGACTGATTAGCTATCTGATCATTAAATACTTTATAAAACAGGTTACTTGGCTTTGCATCTTTATTTTTTGGACTCTAATAGTAAAATTAACCCAATCCAATCACAAAATCTGTAATGTACTACTTAGTTTACGACTGCTTAAAAGTTTGTAAAGTTTGGAATTGTTCTGAAGTTCCAGAGTCACCTTTGACCCACACAAGGAACACAAAGAGTATGCTATTTGCATTTTTTTCTTTCAGGAGATCTCTTCATTTAAGTCTCTTGTTTCTATAATAAGTTGCCTCCTCAATTTGTCTGTAATATTTTAAGTACATGAAAAGTTGAATGGGGCCTTTAGATAAAGACTTCCACTCACGTTAATATACTGTCAAAAGCGATTTTTTAAAAATATTTCAGAAAGTTTTTAACTGCTAAAAGGGAAAAGTTTGCTATTTGCCTGAAAATTATCAAAACTATTTTAGCTTATTTGGAGTAGGCATTAAAGTTATTGATTTAGGGCAAAAAAAGAGAAAGAGCTAAAGTATTTTTAAGTGAAGCATCACGTAAGTGCAAGAATGCATTATAGGAATAAATATTCCAAATGACATTCCGTGCTCTACACATTCAGATATAAAATGGAATTTTCAGACAAAGAATAAAGCAGAATGAACCACTGAATAGATCTCTTATTTCTTATCAATTGTCTCTATTGTTTGAATTGCTTAAGATAACTTATAAAAGTAGAATATCTCTGACCACAGAAAATAACTTCAAACATCAACTCAGGCATAAACCCAATATGGATTTAGTTTCATCTCTACCTAAAGAAATTTAAAATTCTAGTTTGTTTTCATGTTAAAGATATTTATTTCATCAACAGCTCCGGAATGTGCTGGTCTGGGTGAGCTACAGCCACTCTATAATTTAGAAGTGACAGCACAGCTAAGAGTTGTGTAATTCTGAAAATACTAGCTGGAAAAACATTTACACAAAATACTGTCTATCAAGACAATAAGAGTATTTTACAGTGCAGACTTAGTTGTAAATTTATCGTAAGGAGGGCCTCTGGTTCAATTATTATGGATGCATTTGAGGGAAATACTATTGTGTGGACACATGCTTCCTCTTCACCCTCCTAATCTGTTACTGACGATCTGAAAAAAGTTGACTGGTGTACAGAAATACATAAGAGTATATATAGTCCTAATGCATATCCACAAACATACAGATAAAGAATGTATGTGCGAGGCAGAGGCAGGCGGATCTTTGTGAGTTTGAGGCCAGCCTGGTCTACAAAGTGAGTCCAGGACAGCCAAGGATACACAGAGAAACCCTGTCTCGAAAAACCGAAAAAAAAAAAAAGAATGTATGTGCTTGTGAGTAAGTAATTCTATCAGTTAAACTAATGCTTGATACACCCAATGACTAGTCATTACCAGCAAATAAAGGAAAGTGTAATAACAGCCAATGGCCAAGGGAACAGGGCAGATGGCTCTCATTGTCCATGTATCCTCTCCCATGTTTTCTACAACCTAGAAAGTAAGACAGCACTATTTTAGGCAAACCCCCAAAGTCTTCAGATGTATTGTTTAAAATGAACGTTTTTTTTTCTCTTGCTCCTTCCAAACTCACACTCACACAGCTACATCCTTATTCTAGAAAACAAGTTAATTCACAATATTGACTGTGTTAGAAGAAAATTGGGGAACTTGGGAGAAGGCTGTTCCAAACTCACAAGATAGCCATTTTCACTGTTTCCTAGTGATTCTGACTTGAATCTCTTGACTTGTATCTCTCTGAACTTGCCTTTGGGTTTTGTCGCTATTGAAAATGGAACAGAAAAAGAGTCAACTGCTCCTTGAAGACATCTCAGGAGAACAGATTTACTCAGTTAGAATACACTAGGGGTAGTCCCTGTCTAGAACCTGTTTTCCAGATAGAAATAAGATATAGAGCTCCAGGTGTATAGATTATGTGCATAGATGTGTATCCAGAGGTAGAAATATTTACTGTATAACACAGAGTGAAAGCATGACTTGGAAGACACACTGTTTAGAGTTGTTATTGTTCACGTGACATCACACACAATTCTGTCACACAAACAAGGGCTGATTTCAGATGCAGTTGGATTATGCAGGGTTTGCTTGGATAGAAGTCTGTCATATTGAAAATTTTCAGAACAGACATTACCTTGGACAATTCCCCCTTGGGCATTTCAAATAGAAATTTCTTATGAAATACAAATGTAGACAGACAGATCTCAAAAGAATTTGTTTTCTTGGTTAATGAAAATATCTGATGCTGTTATTATGGTAGAGACTGAAGAGAGACATGTGCACTTTCAATGACTATATTTGGCTTAAATTCTATGAGCAATATGAAAAAGGATTACATTTACAGACCAGCATCTATCAGTGGTTTTACCAGCTACAGATCCTTATGTGCATAAAGATAGTTGCGGTTTGATTCATAGCCATCGGTTTATTAATACCAGATTTTACCTTAGGCTATTGGTTACAAGCCTGTTTAGCAGTTTTTATTCCAGGCAGATTAATACTCCTGACAGAGTTCTCTACTCACGGATGCTGTTTTGTGGCATCTATACAATTAACTTGCCTTCAGTGCACATTAGTGGTGTGTTCAGTTCTTCCTAACAACTCTACGGATGCATATAACCCCATCACAATATATGAAGCATGTCCAATAAAAGGAACATTGATGGGTACTTTGGCTCAATATAGCAGCAAGATTTTATAGAGGCTGGGCCAGAGAAGGTGAAACCTGATCATTAAAATATGTCTCCATCCTCAGTCCTTTCCCTCTGGCACAGTTGTGTCAGAAACCACACACTGCTAAGGAAGATATGAATGGATATGCACACAAGTTGCTTGCAAAAGAAGTATGCTTAAGTTTCCATCACTAACTGAACTTCAGAATCCAATCACAAATGATATTAGTAGGCCAGTCATAAAGTGTTCCACAAGTTAAGTGGGCTTGCAAAAATGTCCCAAGAAATTCACTGAGCAAGGGCTGACATTTTTGTCATTCATCGTTTGTTCACTGCTACATGCATCCCATGGTGTGTGTTACATGTACATTTGCATGGACAAGTTGCTCAAGTTAATACTGTTTGGCTATTTTTGTTGGCCTCTAACTAAAATTGCCCCAGTTATATACAGATCCAATTGCATTATTTCTTTATGGGAATATCTTTAAGTAGCTTATGTATAAATCCTGTTTGGATTTGCAAACCACTGATATATTTTTCTGATAGTCATATGAAAGTTTAGAATAATATAGATCATCCTAATATCTAACGCCCTTTCAGACTTCTGGGCTTATTATGACCATACAGAACCTTTCATTGTTGTTGTTTAAGGCAGAGTCTCACTGTGTAGTCCAGGCTGGACTGGATCTCACTATGTAGTCCAGGTTAGTCTCAAACTACGACAATTATCCTGCTCAACCTCTTAAGTGCTGGCTGGAGCTCAAACACAGTGTCTGCTGTGTGCTGGGCTAACTTTCAGCAAAACACATAGGAAATGTCATACAACTTTTTATGTTGTCATTCTGAGAATCAAGCTCAGGACTTTGTACATGCTAGGTTATGTGTCCAACCACTGAGCTACAGTCCTAACCAGTATATAAATTTGTCCACCAAACACACATTTCAACTTCTATGACCCTAATGCTTTAACAATACTTGAACATTTTTTCAAAAAAAAAATTTTAAGTGTATGTGTATGTACCTGTGTGAATTTATGTGACCATATGCTTGGAGGTGACTAAAGAGACCAGAAGAGTGCTTCAGATCCCCTAGAGCTGGTGTTACAGGGGGCGGTGAGCCACCTGATGTGGGTGCTGGAAGCTGAACCTGGATCTACTGCTGAAGCAATAAACACTCCTAACTGCTATACCAGCTCTTCAGCCCCAACGCTTCTGTTTTAAAGTACATGAACTTACTTAGTCAGAAACCAGAAAGAGTTGCTCTAGAGAGAGGAATGCAAGAACATGTAAGACAAAATGTTGATTCTTATTCATAAGACACTAGAAACGCGTGTGAAGAAGAAAGGCTTTGTCTAGGAAGACTTTATGGACTGTAGTAGAACCCTTCTTCTCAGAATGCCAAGTGGCACCTTACCCCAAAGCTCACCTGGAACATCCAGAATAAAGTCAGGATGAAGCGTCAAGAAAAGGCCCTGTTTCCGGCCACCAAGAGGAGCTCAGGAGAGGTGGAGAATCAAGACGACTTAAGGAGGAATTCAAGGAACTTGAGTTCAGAGGTTCATTGATGGACTACACTACTACAGTCATGGATTAAACAAGATAGAAATGAGAATCCCCATAGTGCAGAGAAAAGAACTGAAAGTCATGGAGGTTAGGTGAGCTGTATCTTCCAGATGGCTCCCACTGGCTTACCTAAGTAGACTAAGTTGGTCCTGAGCCTTGACTGACTCACCTTTGCCATGTAAACCTGCATTTGGACGGTATCTCCTTCTAACATTAGATACAACATTCCTGTAACCTAACACTTGAGGACCCAAATCCCTACCCACGGAAGGTCTCTATAAGGGCATTCACAGAAGGGGACCCAGAAGAATCAGACAGGTCAGAGGTCATACGGCAAGTGAATTCTCAGAAGGCTTTGAGTAATGGTGGTGAAGTGTCACCCCTAGCTGTACACCAGGAAGCCCAGGGGTGTCTGGGGGTCCATTTTGTCACATTGCTTCAAAAGCAACTGTGATCTGCTTCAAAGAATCTTTTAAAACCACATTACTTTGATATGCATGTAGTGTAGACTGGGTTACAAGAGGCAAAAACCACAAGACCTTTATCTGTACTTCAAAGTCAGCAGGAAAGTGTAAGTATAGGTAATCTTCCAAATTGCCAAGCTAATTCTCAAACCCCAAGCTCTTCAAGTCCTAAGTATAGACACGGTTCAGCACATGCGGAAAGGGAAGGAGATGATGGCTGTGGAGGGAAACGGCATCATAATATCAAGATGACTTAGCCATAAATGACAGATGAGCTCCCTTTCAAAAGACGGAAGATATGAGACAAAGCAGCCTGGAATTCTGCCTAAAAGACAAGAAAGGTCCAAGAAAAAGAAATACAAACCTGCAGAGGTTGTTCTGGTATCTGATAGTACCGTCCCGACTACATTGCCATCTGAACTCAATTCTGGAATTTTCATCTTTAGACATAAGAGATTTTGAGGTTGACGACAGGCCTCAAGCAGGTTTCGTTGACTATCCAATCAGAAGTTTTCTATAAAGTTTGGTAACATGAAACCAACTACAAGAAACAGGTTACTTCAATTATTGGCTCCAACTCTCACTAGGTAGCAATCAACAGTTCTGTAAACGCCAAAGAGGAAGGGACCTTGGGGAGTATTTATTTCTCCCTTAGGCTACTGAGGTCTCGGGTTCGAGGTGTTTGCTAGCTTATCAGCACCCTTGATCTGAACTACAGGCTCAAACAGCCTGGGAAGAAAAGAGACTGCAGCTGTACCAAAATGTGCATTCTTTGAAGCAACCCCCCCCCCCCCAATGCTTCATTTGACGTTTAGGGAAACAGTCTCTTCCATAATCTCAATTTTGTTCACATTATGCCAAACTCTTCATGTAATCTGAACTTCTGTACATTCCAACGGGTGCAAGTACTGTCCACATTTAGTAGACTGTTTTGCTGTGAGGAGGGCAGTGTCAGCTTCCCAAGACCAAAAGAAAATCCACATATCAGAGGACTACGGAGATGAGGTAACACACAGCCTACAGGGCACTGCTTTCTGCTTTATGTAAATCAGAGCCTGTCAAGGCATGCATGATTCAGTGCTCAGGGTGTACTCTCCTGTGACGAATGAGTCCCGCTTAATTTGGCAGTGATTATGCGGGTTGCTGGCCTTCTAAACCCCTTTGAACTTGTAATTGCTGCTGGTTTAAATAATGAACATTAAGGGGAGCTGGATTCATAAAACTGTGGATAACATTTTTCTTTATCCTCCTTTGTTTTGATGCAAGTGTGCAGGTACGTACACAGACACACACACACACCCACAGACACACACACACAGACACAAGCACACAGTTTCTGACGACTGTATCAGGGTAGACTGTGGTTAGACCGGCAGTCTTGTCTAAGGGTTGGCCTGGGAGGGCAGATTTGAGGTTGTGGAAGTACAGTGCAGGAGACTGGGAGCATCTGGGAGGTGGAGATCCGAAAAGGCCTGGATGCCTTAGGAAAGGCAGAGCAACCGAACTCATGAATATTCATAGGTAGTCACATCTGTAGAGGCTTGTTTTCTACCTTTTTTTTTTTTTTTTCGGGTGCAGTCCAACATAGAACACAGAGGCAAACAAAAGGAAGCAATCCTGCTGCCTCATCAGACTCCATGTCTTCTCACAATGCTGAACTCCTTTTTTCTGTACTTTTATAATTCCACATAAAATATTTTAATGTATATAGCAGGAGACACTCTTTCCTACTATACAGAAAGAAAGCCTCCCCACCCCACATCAGAGGAGAGGAAGAGATCACACACTCCACAGCCATATGCAGTGACTCATGCATCTCTTTGCAGTTTTGGCCCAATGAGTGGCAGCCCTACTGCCCCTTGCATTCTTGATTCAGGAAAAAAAAAGTAAATGTTGAGAAGGCTAAAACAGTATTGCTATAGAGGCAGAATCCAAAGTTAGCCAAGCTTTCTAGGTTTTTCCATCCCTAAATAACAAAGAATGAATGATAGGTTAGCATCCTTGTGTTCAGGTTTCAAACAGTACTGCTGAGACTTCTAGATGCTCAACTCAATGGCAGACCAGTCTGCAAATAAAAAGCTAGCTTGTTTTTCTTTCTTTTTTTAAATTTCACTCCATTTTCTTCAGGTTTTTTTTTCCTGGTTTGTAGTTTGTTTTTCTTTTTCTTTAACTTTCCATTTCTCTCTACCACCTCCACCCCCATCCTGAAGTGAGCTGAATATCAAAGGCTGAGAGTGCTGGTAAGCTTCCAGTATACAAAAGCTACTCTACTTGCTGGTGTATCATTAAACCTGCCTCATAACAGGGCAGACAGTGATTAATAGCGACTGTATCAAAGGTATTGATTCAAACACTACCCACAAAAAAAAAAATGTTTTTCTAGAAGCTCAAATAGGGGTCAGTGAAGTAAGAATAAGAAAGATTAGTGAGAACCCTAGGCTGAAGAGGTTACTGGAGAATGGAGTTCTTTGGGATTTTGTTTGACAGAATAGGGAAAGGAAGCAGCGCCTTCTCAATGCAGTAAAGGAACTTTTGCCTTTAAGTCACTTGTACTAAAAACAGACACACAGTAATTTAAAGTGAAGTTTGTGTACAACTTGGGAATCATTTTTATTGATGTAATGGTGTCCCCCAAAATAACTAGCAGATGGATTCCCACCCCCTCAATGAAATACTGAAACAAATTGCAGAATTGTCAAAATTTTATCATGCAGGCATACACTCTATAAAAAAGTTGATTTAAATGAATTGTAAATTTGCCTCATTGCACAATATTTTTCTAAAATTATAACCGGAAAGTATTCTCTGTTTAATTTTTTAGCATATCCTTTCAAAAAACACATCTGTTGTGAAGTATTTCTAATTCATGCTAACTGCTTTTTAACAAACACATAGTTGCCACTACACTGTCTACTTTTATTGGGGGCAAAAATATACATCCCCCACTTCCTTCACAATAGAATTATTGACCCATTTCCTATGAAGCAAATCAATGGAAACTGCCACCATTGTATGAACACCACATGCAAGTCACACATAGCAGAGTGAAGACAGGATGGAAGATGTGGATATAGTCAAGCCATGCTCAAACAGGGCATGGCACAGGAGGGGGATGACCCATATCGGGAAGAATATGACACACCTACGAAAGTCCTGTCAGATTATGTCCAGTTGGACTAGGGAGATGACTCAGTGGGTAAAGTGCTTGCCGTCCCAACAGATGACCCAGGTTTAAACCCCGAAAACCTACATTAAAAGTCAGTGTGATGGTGCACACTTTTAATCTCAGCACTGAAAGTAGAAACAGGGGTATCTTGGGAGGTGCAGTGGGCAGTCAGTGAATGCTAGGTTCAATAAAGGACTTTCTCAGAACAAATGAACAAAAAGGTAAGAGCAATTATGTATCACACCCAATGCCAACTATCCTACACACATACACACATAGGTGTGTGTACCTGTCCCCACCCACCCCTGCCACAGAAGCGCGCGCGCACACACACACACACACACACACACACACACACACACACACGACAATGTCTACTTATTAGCAAGACGATTTTTAGACTTTTAGGAAAATACTGTGTGACTCTTCTGGGACAAGGCAGGGCAGTTACATAAGGACAATAGCATAGATCTTCAGCTCTGGGGAAGATCATGAAAATGGTTTAGTTTCAATTGAACTCCTTTTGTAATTCCACATTTATTTCTAGTTCACCATCCTTTCTTCTGCTTTGTGGTTCTGTCTGTCAAGAGCAATGAGATTCCATAGCGTATGGACCAACAATGAGTCAATGACAGCAAGAATTCTGGATTTTCTCCACCCTTAAAATTATTTTGGAAATGGAACAGTATTTCCCTCTTTACGAAACCATGCTTCCGTGAGTCTTAGTGCAGGCAGCATGAAAAAGGCTTCACTCAAGCACGTTTGACTTGACCCATCCCAACAACCTTGTCCTCACCTTTACTACTTCTACTGGACACAGGAAGAAACCAAAGCAACTGAAACTTGCCTTCGGTAAGTGGGGCAATGAAGCCTTTCAAAGCTCTCAGTCATATATGGTCACTGTATTTTCATATTTGAAGAAAAATATCTGCATACTCAAAATACCTTACATTAATCTTTTCATGGAAAAGAAAACAATTACTGTGTCTCACCTGCATCTAAATGATCCGAGAAATGGTCTTTGTTGCCTGCACAAAGTAGGGCTTTGAGCATGTGCTGCAGGAGAGGAAGAAATGTGGCAATCTCACTAACAACTGGTGTGGTCTCATTAACATTTCAGAACTCACATGCAATGCCATTTCAATCTCATGAAAAAAATCTAACCTAAATTTTTTTCAATTGATCTTGTGGACATAATCAAGAACAATATTCCTATTACATTTGCACAACCAAGATATGAGAATAAAAATTAATTTTGTGTCCAAAACTTTTAGGATAGCAATGAATAATCTCACAGTAACTCAGATGTTTAAGATGCCCAAAAATCCTTTATTCATTCCCTAGCAATTGATCTAGAATGTTCCTTTACAATGTGCCAATACAACAGGAAGTTATGTTATGGAAATGGGATAGATGGCACAGCCGGACGCCTCCACTCACAAGAGGGAAGAGGGTAGCATGATGCACAGCTCCAAAATGTTCTTGCTTCTCCTGTCAAAAACAGGCCAGGAATGAAGATCCCTGGGGTGCTGTGTCCCCCTCCTTCTCCTGCCCCAGATGGTTCAACAGGCTCTGGGTAATGACTATTGCAAATTTCACCATCAGGTTAGGCCAAGCTATGAGAGTCTCACCCACACTACATTAACTCCTGCTTATAGTTAATAGGACCATGCATAGACCACCCACGGCTGAATCTTTTGTCATAGAGTGAAGGCCAAAGGGAGGCACCAAAGACTAAATATTGAGCGCCAACACTGTACAAGTGCCAAGTGCTGATGCTGTTTCACATGTACCATTTCATCTGGTCTCGCTCCCACTTACTTCACAGATGAAAACTGCGCAGTGTTCAAATTTCTTTCCAAAGAAATAGTTCTACCAATGTCTACCATAACTTCTACCAGTCTTACACGAGCTACTAAGACATAAGCCAAGTTCACTTCCATATGGGATGGAGGCATAAAGACTCATGGTCACAGGTCATTTTGTTGCCATTTTGTTTATTACTGTCTTCCATCCTCACTGAACTTAGCTAGGCTGTGCTAATGGAATGTATCCTGTATCTTTAGGATACAGGTGACAATCTTAAATGAGTATTTGAGAAAAGTGTTTTGTTATTGAAGCAGCAGACCACTTACTAAATCTCATCACATCCAAGAACAGAAATTTAATGACTCTGCCACTGAATTGGACAAACTTACAGTTTGAAACAGAAACTGAAATACCCAGGCAGTGCACCAGGTCAAAGTTCTGTGGAGGGTTGGGAAAACACAGTGAGAGGCAGGTTGCTATTCACTGCTGAAGGCCAGGACTCAGGTCTTAGACACTGCCAGGTTCCTTCCAACTGCTCCCAGTGTGGGTTTCAGACATAATCTAAACAGAAGTGACAAAATCCAAAACCACAGAAGCAAACACTGGCTTTCAAGTGCTGTGGGAACAGGGACATTTGTTTAAGTAACCACTGTTTTAAAATTGCATACATAGTAACACCAAAATAAACAGCTTGTGATGCTGTTTATTTTAAGATACACAATAGTAATGTAAAGTGTGACATGCTCTAGATGAGGAGGTTAAAACATAATTTACAGTTGTGGAGAGCCATAGGAAGACTCGACTCCATGCCAGGACTGTCTACTTCCTGATTCGATTAACAGCGAAGGTCACAACACGTTGCTTTTGTGTGGTACTGAGCAAACAAGCCACTACAGAGCCCTGCTCCGCCTGCTCACAGAGAATTATGAATTGAGTCCTGTGGAGATCAGGGTTTGCCAAGTCGCCTCTACAAAGCGTGTATTAACCACAGGTCCCAGGGAAGGGTCAAGAGTACATGACAGACCAGGAGTGGGCTTCCCCCAACCTCCATTCCTTCAGCCTTGAAGGGGAGGGGTACGGAGACAGAGCAGAGGGGGGGGGGGGGGGAGAGAGAGAGAGAGAGAGAGAGAGAGAGAGAGAGAGAGAGAACCTTGAAAATACAGACTCTTTGAGTACTAAAACATGTAAATCTAAACTCTGAGGAAAACAAATAAGACTCCCACCTGATCCAAATAAAACAGAACCTTAACCTCCCCACCACTCCTTTTTGTTCTGAGCTCCCCCAATCCAGAGGCTTTGGGTGCTCTCTCTCTCTCTCTCTCTCTCTCTCTCTCTCTCTCCCCACCCACCTCTCCACTCTCTATTTCTTACAGTTTTGGAGAGAGCTTCCTCAGTTTTGCTTCATGCTAGCACAAGCCTGTGGCTCTTACCACAGCCTGGCTGGATTTCTTGGTTCCTTTGTTTTTTTTTTTAAACCACATCCAAAGTTAACCTGCTCCTTTGTCCTCACCCTCACTTGCAAGGTCATGGAAAACAAAATAAAGGAAGAGAACTTTGATCTCTTCCACATGCACAGTTCCATGTCCTTGACTTGAAACTAATGTCTGTCCTGAAATATGGCTTCTATGAAAGCTCTTAGGATGGCCTGAACTGTACCCACTCCCCTCGCCCAAACTTCATGTGCTGAAGTGCTGATCTCCGAAAGGATTTTGGAGTTAGTCCTTAATTCACGATCCTTCCACTTGGGATGTTTTGCCTTTGTGGTGGTATGAAAGTGGAGCACTGTGCAATAAAACTGTGCCCTGAATTTTGAATTCTTCACTGGAGTGTGCATGTACGATATAGTCTCTCATTGCCACAATGAGCCTCCTTGGACTTTGAAGGTAAGCAACTGATACTCTGCAGTGTGATCCAAGCCTTGATATTTTCAGGATGTGTGGACTAGACACATTTTTTAAACTTGGAATATTTTCAACATATGATGGGTTTGCAGCAATAAATAAAATATAAAAAATATTAAATATTAAAAAAGTCACCTACTCTATGACGTTTTCTGACACCAGCTTTAGCCCCCCAATTTTTTTCACATTTTATGGAAATACTCTAATAAAAAAATATAAAGTCATCCAGATCACACTGCCCAAAGATAATTGCTAATGTTTCCTGTGCCTGTTTCCACATATATTTTAATAAACAAGATTGGAGTTCAGTTTATATAGCATTTTTACCAATTGATTTCCACTAGTAATACATTGAGGTTTCCCCATATCTGAAGAAATTTAGATAATAAAATTTTTAATGATTGAATATTAGTCTATAACAATCTCTTATACTTGACAATATAGGTAGTTTTCAATCTTTATTGCTATTAATAATATCTTTTAGGCATAACTTTGTGCAATGTTTGTCTTTATTTGCTTATAGGAAAACTCATAGAAACTAAATTATTGTATGAAATAGTAAGAACATGTTTTACCTTAGTAGGGTTTTGATTGGTTGGTTTTATTGCTTTTTAGATAGAGTCTCATTATATAGTTGACCAGGTTGGCCTTGAACTCATAGAGATCCACCTGCCTCTTCCTGGGATTAAAGATGTGCACCATCACACCAGGCATGCTTTAATTTTTAATCATACCAATTTGTATGACAGAAAGACAATGCTTTTATTGTCCTTATTGTGGTGGGTATAACCTTCCACCCTGGATAGCAGTGGACATTATCATTTTCCTACTGTCTTTTAATGTGTAAGGGTTTTTGTAGCTGGGCCTAGCCATGAATTCGGGATTCTTAGGCCTCAGCCTTCTAGTACAGGAATTGCAGGTACAGTACGTGTCACCACACTCAACTCCATTCTTTCTTAATTTCTATCAAATAGAAATTGATGCTGTCTTTTAAACTTGCATGTGATTAGCAACAGCACTGAACATTTGTACAGTGCCTGCTGGCCATTTCTGTTTCTTCCTTGTGATGGTTCTGCTGGTCTCTGAGCTCTCATCCTTTTCTTTTTCTCCTTGTTGGGGGCACAATGCCTCATTTATGTGTAATACTAATTCTTTGCCTGCCAAATAATGTTGCACATATTTTTACAAGTTTTAATATTTTCTTTTATTTTGTTTATGGTGATTTCCTGACATTCAAAACTCTTAATTTAAATTAAATTTAATTTAATCAATCACCATTTTTCTTTATACTCCCTTTGTTTTCATGCTCTGAAAGAACTTCAGTAAACAAAGGAAAGAGAAATAGGCACATTACTTCAAAGAACTCTTAAATATGGAACTTATTTTCATGAAGGATATTGATTTAAAAAATAGTTAAACCATTACCGAAAGCCATTAATTGAGTTATTCTTTTTTCCACCCAACAATTTAAAAGTGGTGACTTTAAATTAATAAACTTCTCTATGTATTTGGGTTGGTCAATAGATTTTTGCGTTTCAACTGCTCATCCTGTATCCAGTGATGGCACTGTATTAGATAACAACACATTTCAAGGCAAGGCCTCCCTCACATTATTTGGACTTTTCTTAGCCATTTCATTATGCAAATGAACTACAGAATGATTCTTTGGTCATAATTCCAGGAACAATTACATCACTGGAATGCTGACTTACTGGCTTCTATTTCAAGATTTCTCTATCATCATCTTTCTCCTGCCTGCCCATACAGTCTGGAGTTGTGCTGTGGTCTGCTTTTGGCTCTCTTTTGTGATCCTGAGCCTTGCTTCAGAAAGTTTTTCAATGAGTCTGTTCCAGCCAAGGGCCCCACTCTGCAGCCACACTTTCCTCTGTTCCTAATTTACTTTCCTCCGTTCCTAATTTACTTTACATCACACCCTCATTGTTCTTCATCTTGTCACTAGAGACACACACGGCTCTCCACAACTGTCCTGTCTTTACCAATGAGTCTATCACTACTGCTCTGTTGCACCTGGGCTCTGACCTGCATCTACCTCCTCATGTAACTCATGTTAGCCATTGTCCTTTTCTCTGTCCCTGAACCTTTACTTCTGCCTTTCTCCACCTTCACCACACTCCTGGCTCACCTGTTCTTGAAAACCTAGCCACCCCCATGCCCTGACTATTTTTCCTTTGTTCCTCCCCAACCTGCCTGTTCACTCATCAGCCTGTGGAATTCAAAGGTAGACCATGACCCCAAAGTGCCACATCGAAAGGCTTATTTTTAGTCATTATTGTCCTTGATCTTTCTGCAAAATCTACTTCCCCTACTTTGAATCGCCTTCCCCCCTCACATGTTTTCACTATGGCTCCTCAGGTCTGATGTCTATTTCTGCTCATTTCTCTTTCTTCCCATCACTCTATATCATTTTCAAAAATTTTGCTGGCGCTCTTCTCTCTTTCTGAACACTCTCTTGCTGACTTTTATACAATACATATTTGCAAATATTATTTCCACAAAGATAAACCCTAACTCTCTAACCATGAATCCTTTATAGAGAGCCTCCTAACAGATATATGGCTAGTGCTTTTAAGTCCAAGGCCTCCACATTTTTCTTTCTTCCTTTCTTCCTCTCTCTCTCTCTCTCTCTCTCTCTCTCTCTCTCTCTCTCTCTCTCGTTTGGTTTTTCTCAAGATGAGCTTTCTCTGTGTAGCCCTGGCTGTCCTGGAGCTAGCTCTGTAGACCAGGTTGGCCTCAAACTCAGAGATCGGTCTGCCTCTGCCTCCCAATGCCTGGGATTAAAGTCTGGCACCACCACTGCCCAGGCTCCACCAGCTGCTCTTGATATCTCCATTCAAGTTCTATGGTTTTGCCCATGTGGACTCTCTGTAAAGGTCTGTAACACTTGCAAACTTCTGAATGGCAAATCAAAGGAAGGCTGAGTTAGTTTTCAGACTGAAATTATTTTCAGATCAATGAGGTAATTTTGCATCTAGCATGAACTTCCTTCACTTTTCTTAGTGTGGGGCATAGGACCACTATTTCAGAGAGGCAGTTCAGACACTATGAATAGTAGCAGGGTGGGAGATTAGATAACTCTCTAGCTGACTAGCTTACAAAAAGAGACTCAAATCTGTCACTTCTCTGTTGAAAAACTATAATGATGTGTCTTGCTATCACTAAGTTCTTTCTCTTAAGGATGAGCATATGCTTTCAAATCTTACTTTAACTTATAATACCACTGAAACTGTACCTCAGTGTGAGTGGTGTGAAGCCTTTCACCTTTGTTCAGGTTCATTACACGTTGTCTGTAGATGTGAATCCCATTCAAGACTCAGGTTAAGAGATGGTATAATATTTTTCTTTGATGACTATCTAAGTTTAGTTTTCATGAAGTTGGGACAGAAAGAACTGACTATTTCAACAGGTTATAGAAAGGCATGAATGGATATCATTTTATACTTAAAGGTATTTTTGCCCTTTTCTAATCTGAACTATTTCTAATCTCAATTAACTCTCAAAATCATAAAGTAAGGGTTAGATATGGTGGTGCACAATTTTTTTTGTTTTGTTTTTCGAGATAGGTTTCTTTGTATAACAGAGACCTAGCTGTCCTAAACTGGCTTTGTAGACCAGGCTAACCTCAACTCATGGAGATCTGCCTGCTTCTGCCTCCCGAGTGCTGGAATTAAAGGTATGCAGCACCGTGCCTGGCTGGTGGTGGACACTTTTAATCTCAGCATTTGGGATGCAGAAGCTGGCTGATCTCTATGAGCTCAAGGCCAGCCTGATGTACGTAGTGAGTTCTACAGAAAGAGACATTGTCAAAAAACAAAAACAAATAAAGAGCAACAACAAAAACTACCACCAACAAAAACAAAAACAACAAAATCAATACAGTAAGAAAGCAGCACTCAGACAAATTGAATTACTCCACTAAGGTACTAAGGATGGGCTGAGCTAAGCAGTAGATCACGTTTAATGATTTCCACAAACTCTGCTGCCTCTGTTATGTCTTCAACACATCAGGGATTTTACTGTGTTCTGCAATCTATGCTTATTTTTGTGAACACAACCCTCCCCATCTACAGGCAAGAAAATTATTGCTTTTTAAATAAATTGCAAACATTTTCAGTATCTAAATCCCAAAAAGATCCAGCCATAGACTCACCAAGATTAAAGATAGCCCTCTTCATTTAACTGATGGTGTAGACTAGCCATATAAGCATGGGGTGTGTGGGGTAGCCATTAACCAAGAAGCCCATGAAGAGTACAGACACACTGACACACAACACACACACACACACACACACACACACACACACACACACAAGTTCTCAGAATGGCAACAAGTGTCATGTTAAAAATCTACACATTTGCACACAATGATATTTGATAATCACTTAGGCAGTTTGTGAGAAAACAGAAAGGGTTCAGGATTAAGCCATCAGAGGGCCCTTTATCAACATGTCACCCAGTCATCAGTGGGTTTTTGTCACACAGTCCTTCACTTTGCAGAAACTTAATGCAAAACTGAGCTTATAATTGACCAATAATGACCCCATATTCCCATGCTCTCAAACCATTTTTTTTTTTTAGTTCACTGCAAGACAGGGCTTAAAACAAGTGGATCAGCTCGTGAGCTGCCTGCAGGTATCTTGAAGCAGTGAAATGGAACCTATAACTTTTCACCATGGGGAAAAAACTAAGATTGCTTTTATAGAGAGTTCCAACCTGTCACCAACCTGCAGGGGATAATCCAGCATTCATCTCCTCTACCGATAAGAGCTTTTTTACTTTTTACAAAGACTCCTCTAGCACCACCCCCAGGATACTCGGGTGTATTTATTGTGTGTATTCATTGTGATCACCACATGAACACTGGGTTGTCACTGTACTGTGGTCCATCACAAGACTGTCCTTTTGTCAATTAATACCTATAAAATTGCTATGTGTTTTTAACTCAAAATTAATTCTGAAATATGTGTGAGGCAGAGGACTGGTAAGAGAAGTCTGGACAGTTTCATGAGAACTGAGGTGTTGAAATGAAGAACAGCAAGAGTTGCTTTAAGCAATGCAAGCGTGGATCTCTCTTCTCTGACTGTGTGAGGCAAATCGGATCAAAATGAGCCTGCAGGTATGGCTGGAGAGGGCTGG
>CAJQZJ010032236.1:2479339-2523199 GCA_907164525.1 Lophiomys imhausi
CTGTAGTGTAAGGTGGGGTGGCTGCAGTGTTTGGTGGGGTGACTGTAGTGTATGGTGGGGTGGTTTCAATGTATGGTAGGGTGGCTGCAGGGTGTGGTGGGGTGGTTGTAGTGTATGGTGGGGTGACTGCAGGGTATGGTGGTGTGGCTGCAGTGTATGGTAGGGTGACTGCAGTGTATAGTGGGTGATGAATTCATGACAACTCAAAGGAAGAAATCCATCAAGACCTCCTGGTGGTTCCCTATAAGGTTTGTTCACAGACTGAGCAGGGACTCTTCCCTATTCACAAAGGCTGGAGAAGCTGGTGGTTTTCCAGACAGCTAAGAAAGACAGGTTTGGCATCTCCATAGCCCATTGCCACCTTGACTTTGACTGTACTGATGGTAGACATTGTGAGGTCTCTAGGCAACTGCTAAAGATAATAAGACCTAAGCAAAGTCACCTTCAGAGGTGGAAAAAACATGGAGCTGGTGAGTCAGACAGTTGGGCTTCCCTTTCTGAGTCTGGAGTAGCCACATTCTCCAAGGTGTGGGAATTCTGGAACATTGCCATCCATGACAGAGGCTGAAAACACATGTGCATGGATGTTTGGTTGCAAGGCAACCATGGAAACATCTAGTTTCAACCAAGAGAGACATAACTGAGAGGGAGCCCAGAGAATGCAAACCAACTAGACTTGCTGGTCAGGATGAAGCAGCTCATCTGTTGAGGAGGCTCTTGCCTTTCCTAGCTTCTACAGCTACTCAAACCAACAAACCTCAGGGTGAAAACAAGGAAGCCCTCCCCTCATGCTCACTCGACTTCCAAATGAAAAACATTTTACAGGTTAGCCGGTCTCCAGCTGAGGTGATGTTGCAAAGAACAGCTGTGAAGTAATTTTGATAATGATGAGAATAATAAGCACACGGCAAGGTTGAGGGCTTTGCTGTTGCAGCTTCAGTGCTCCCGAATAGATAAAAGTGATTAAATACTCCTGATTATCCCTGACCAATATGTAATGGATTTACAGCCCTTTCAATTAGTCAGTATTTGCTTAGGACTCATTATTTTGTCTTTGGTTAAGTAATCAGCCCAGAGACGCATGTTCTGTCTAATTCCTCTAAGCCAAGTCAGTGCAGGGGCCCTGACCTTTGAAATGGCCACAGCTGCAAGGCAAGGATAACCACTACCAGGGCAGCCCTGAGGTACCCCCAGTTGATCTGGACACCAGAGGCTGAATCCATTCACCTAAGTTTGGGACTAATGTCCTTACATCAAAATGTCCAATTTAGAAACATGAATCCATCACTTCTCTGTCCTTACCAACAGTCTACCCCTTGCCCTCTGTCCCTCTGTGGGAAGAATAGACCAACAACCACCACCATAAATAAGAGTGGAACCTCGTTATGAACTCATAACACTGTAACTAATGTCACTCAGCGTGACGACACATGCAAGTGAAAAAATCAAGTAAGTCCTTTAGTTTTCCGTGGGCTACTTACTCTGCTATTAAGCCATGGTGTAGATAAAATGGCCGAAAACAATGCTAGAACTGTCTCAAAAAACAAAGAAAATACAAGTATGCATAGTTCCTCTGTAAAAAAATACATATTGTCCCTCTTTGTCATTAGAGTATTTGAGTCAGCAGTATATACTGACACACAAAACTGACTGCAACATGAGGGTATAAATTGTTACTTTAAGGCCATTGCACGTATTAATCTTTTCCCAGAAGTGAATAGGGTTAGCTTTTAAGACAATGGACTTGAACAGCTACAACAGAATCCTTAATTTCAACCTTACAAACAAAGGCAGTAGATTGCCTATAGCCCTTCTGCTTTTGTCACACGCAACACACACACACACACACACACACACACACACACACACATGCCCGCGCACGCACACACCCCACACACACCCATGTGCATATGCACAGTTGGTTTTCAGACTCACTCAGTGAGTTAAGCTTGGACAGTCATGTAGCGAGGTGCTGGTTTTGCTCCTGTAGGAGATGGCTTTGGTTAGCAGTAGAATCAACACTGCTAAAGGGTTTGGGAACTCCTCACAGCCTTCTTCTGAGGCTAAAGCTGCATTTTCTGAAGTTGCTCATGTCTTGTAGTATAGTCAACATTTGTGTGTATATTGTTAAAGGTCTCAGGCCATTTTGAATTGGGTCTATTGCTGGCCTCTTAAGAAAAAAATCCTGTTCTTTTCTAGAGGATGCTGTTTGAATGGCAAAGGTTGACAAAATTGTGACTCTTGTATGAGTCACCAGATTCCAAGAAACAGGAAGCAAAAAACCTTGTTTAAAAAACAAACAAACAATAAAACAAAACAGAAGGATGAAACTCAAACTAAAACAGAAACCAACCTTTTTCAAGACCATGTGACTTGCTAAAACTTAGCAAAATGACAAAAAAAAACTTTTTTGTTATTTTTAAATATCTTTTATCTCAACTTACTGTGAGATGCTGGAAGAGCCACGCTCTCATGATATTTGTCGCGACTTTGGGGAATATGCCTCTTTTCTTCTGGCGTTTTTTGTCCTTGTCAGGATCGTCGTCATCACCTGTGCCAGGTGAAGCTACACTGTTGTCTAACCCATCGCCTGATAGGAAGAAATGAAGACCCATTAGTGTAAGCATAGCATAGTGAGGGTGCCAACAACAATCCCAGGCTAATGATGAGCTCAGCTAAGCTCGCTGAAAGAAATCCATTAACGGGGTATATTCTCTTTCATTAAAGTATAATTGGAGACACAAATATGTAAAAGACAAAATTAAGCCAGGCCTCTTCAAATGTTAATTTTGTGTGTCTCTCACTATCCCATACCATTAATTCAATTATAATTGTGTACTTGACACAGTGCGGTAGCTCTTTGTCAATTATGGAACCCAGTGTGAGCAAACCGCTATGAGAAAGCCCACTTGGTAGAAATGCGTCCCCGTGCCCATAGTGAGCATAGACTGCCGGGTAATCAAGTTAAATGTTCTGTAGTCTATATACTCTAGGCTGCCTGCATAGGTGACAGTAACTGTGTCACTGTTGATTGCACATAACGCACTGCCTGCTCAGGCCCTCCCAGAACTGTCACCTCCTAAACTCACACATAGACTAAACGTACACTCCTCCTATGACCCAGAGCTCCGAATTTGCAAGACATGAAAACTTTTTCGCTGTCTGCTCTAGTGATCATTATCATGAGGGGGGCAGACAAAAAGACACACATCAAGGTAGGGTGCTCACTTAATCAGAACTTCTTATCAACATCTTTCTCTTTTGTGCTTTTCTGGGGTATTAATTGTGCATTAGCAAAAATCATTTACTTTTAAAAGTCAGAGTTATTTTTTCTTGCCCTCCAGCAAAAATGCCTTGAAAGCCTGCCTGGAGGGCATCTAAATTATGTATCTGAAAAACTCTTCTGGCAAGGCATTGCAGGACCCCTACTTTCTTAAAATTCATACGAACACGTCTTCCTGTTTTTGGGAAGGCATCAATCAAGAGTAGCAATATATGCCATATCCGACATTAATATTTGAACTAATAACTTTAAAAAAAGGAAAGAAACAAGATCCGACTTGTGGCATAATCAAATGCAAAATAAATGAAGAATACGGGGACAGCACTGGGGCTTTATAGATGGCTATGTTTTCGTTGCACATCATTAGCCTGGAGCCACACGAAAGAGGAAAACAGAGAAGTGAAGAGTTTATGCTCCCTGCTGGTGTTTAAGAAGCTGGGGTCCTGGAAGGACATCTGGGAATTGCGCTGAGATGGGTTTTTTTGTAATTTAAGAATAGACATTCATTAGCAGTAAATGCCATAAATCCCACGCTAAGTAAAAACCTTGTCCAAGAAAGCCTAAAACAATAAACTATGGGCTCAATGTAGCCTGAGCTGGGCACTCTGTAGCTGCGGGAGAACTGCAGCAGATCCACCAACAAATCCCCAGACCCACTCCCTACTCCCAAATGGTGTTCCACCCCGACTTCCTGCCCATTGGGGCACTGCCCTTAGAACTTCTGGGCCTGTCCTGTTGCCTTCCTGGTACCTGTTCCTTTCACTCTCTCACCAAAAAAAAACAAAAACAAAAACAAAAACAAAAACAAAAACCTCAAAAATAGACAAAACAAAACAAAAACCAACCCCCCCCAAAAAAAATCCTTCTCAAGCTTCTTTGACCAGAGAAGCAGAAAAAACACAGCAAAGAGCTAGCAGATTAATTTTATTGACATTTCCATTTTCACTGCAATGCGATCCCCTCCATCACATGGAAGGGATGACCCTCACTATTTACAGACTGACAGGCCACTTCGTTACAGCCACCCTGCCCCAAGGCAAAGCAGCTCCCTTCCATCTGCCCAAACACTAGAGCATGACCCCAAAGTTGCTGTTCTCTTTTTCTTTGCCTTCTGTTATGATAAAAAGAGAGAGAGAAACACACACACACACACACACACACACACACACACACACAGAGTGAGAGACAGACACAGCAATAGAGACAGACAGAAGAGGGACACATACACACTGAGCAAGAGAGGCGCCCCGCCCCGCGCCCCCAATTGTCAAAAAGCAAATATGTGGTCAGCAAAAGAAAAATCCTTTGGCTTTTGAATACTGGATATATAGAATCTAGTCTTTATCTGCTGACCTTCCCTACACACCTATGTACATCTATGTGGGGTTGCATATATACTCACATGCACACACACACACACACACACACACACACACACACACACACACACACACTGGAGCACACACATGCCCAAGCCTGCATGGGGACGTGTGCACACACTTTCCATTGTGCCAAGGAACTGCTGCAAGGCAAATTCTCACCCACACTAATGGCTTCTGACTGCTCCTTGGCAACCCCAGCATTTTCACCTGCGTGGATGTGCTCTCCAAAATACAGACACTGGAGCGATCTCATCATCTGCTCATGTGACACAGATGGAGAGTGGCTATTAGGAGCCAGGCAGTGGGCCTTGGGGATCTGAGGTGCTGTTCTGTAGCCTGAGGCAATATTGAAAAGCAGTACCCAGAGATGAGGCAAAAAAATTCACATTGCAAGTCCAAGTTTGAAGTCAGTCTGTCTGTCTGTCTCCACACTATGCATTGTGGATAGAGATATCTTTGTCTCTGACTGTGGAGTCTCTGTGGCTCCCTGAATGCACGTTTCAGATTATGTATGGAATAACTCTTCCTTCACTGTCTTCCAAATAGAAACACACACTCTGTAAACAATGCCTGTGTGTATATATTTCTTCCTAAGCACATATGGTTTCTGTGTATATGTTTAAGCTGAAATTGTCAGGATTTTGTTAAAATCTCATTTAGCTTTCCTTGATAGATTTTTGAATACACTTTTTGCAAAAGGTTAATGGTTTAATTGAGGAAGTTCAATGAAAACGGCATTTGCCTTTTGAACCCATTCTGTGACCTTAAAATATGAGAGGCGGTGACTCCATGGTGCATTTTCTCTTGTTTAAAAAGAAAGGGGGCTGATAACACCCTCACACTATATGATTCACTAAATTTAGTTCCAGAAAATAAATGTAGCTAGCATGAACATATTTTGATGACTGACTTAAACTGTAGAAAGAAAAGCATTACATGAATTTTAATGGAAAGCAGTCCGTTTTGTAAAAACATTATGAAATATTTGAACTTAGATCAGTGTCATAAATAATTATAAACAAAAGTATGTCTGGTTTTATATTAATAACTAGATACTCAATAGGATACGTTTTACTAAGTTTGACAATTTCACACATGTATATGAATAAAATACTTTTAGCATTAATGTTATTAAACCTCTACAAAAGAGGAATTTTTCTTTCCCAAATACAATAAACAGCATCATCCCCCCCCACCCCGTGGACTATGAACCAAGCCTAGCACCAAGGGCTAGGCTAAGAGCAACATAAAGAAAATGTTTGAGGGCTGGAGAGGTGGCTCAGAGGTTAAGAGCACTGGCTGTTCTTCCCAAGGTCCTGAGTTCAATTCCCAGCAACCACATGGTGGCTCATAGCCATCTACATTGAGATCTGCCCGGGCATATATGTAGAGCAAATACTGTATACATAATAAATAAATAAATACGCAATAAATAAATAAATAAATAGATAGATAGATAGATAGATAGATAAATAAATAAGAAAATGTTTGAAAGGCAACTGTGTGTTCTAAATCTAAACAAACCTTGCGAACTACCCTGTTAGAGCCAAGCCACTGGTTATATTGGATATTGCTTTCTTGTTTCAAGACTGTGTGGAACAGGGTTGTTGGTCTTTGGAATGTTCATTAATCTAGTTAATGTGTATACAACAACACAAGGTGTGTTCTGGAGGAGGTAGAAACATGGATAGTGCAGATATCAACCAAGCCTCAAGAAAAAGAATTGTCTCTTCCTTACTTTTGTCTACCTAGGGGCATAACCTCAACAACAGGACCACTTGTTGGAAGGGTGAATGACTGAAGGACTTATTCAAAAGATTTTTCCTCTCTCTGACAAATGGTCACATTGAGGAACTGAACCCATAAAGTGCCTAAGAGCTATTCTTGGTAGCTGGTAGATTACATACATGCACACACTCACTTCTAAACATGCCAGGAATGGCATTCCTTGGGAGAGAGAACTTAGTCCTCCCAGGGCCTATGTGGGTGACTGTACTGCTACCAAATTCTTACCTCTAGTGATGAAGACATTTTTTTAAACTGCTATTATTTCGTTTTAAAGGTTACTAATCTTTTGGCCAAGGTGAATGTCTGTGTTTGGGGCAAGATATTCAGATCAGGTATACATTAGTAAAACATGATATGTGTAAACATAGAAGGAATAACCATGGCCACTGGGCACATAGACTTCAAGTATACTAAGCCATGAGGGAGATTGCTGAAGGTGTAGGGACCGAGACTTCATCCCAGACTCATTGAATCAAAATATCCTGGGCCCAAGCTTAGCACGTTTTGGGGATTTGCTTATACACAAAGTTTGGCACAGGTTCTTTGTATGCATGTGTAGTGGTTTGCATGTAGAGGTCAGAAGACCACTTATAGCTGTCAGCTCTCTCCTTCTACCACATGGTCTCCAGGCATCAAACTTGGGTTGTTGGACTAGGTGGCAAGTTCCTTTACCCAATGACCCATCTCAAAGGCCCCACCGTTTCTTTCTTAAAGATATTTGATTTTTATTACTTTATTGTGTATGTGTGTGTGCGTGAGGAGGAGTGTGCATGTGTGGGCACATGTGCCTGCATGGGGCGGGCGAGGCAGGAAGTATGAGTTTGTGCATGTGTAATGGGAGTGTACAAATCCATACAAGGGTAGTTGTGGGCCAGAGGAGGACTTTCAGTGTCTGATTCTATTACTCTCTGCTTTATTCTGTTAAGTTTCCCACTGAACCTGGAGCTAGTCTGATGGCTAGCAAGCCTCAGTAATTGTCCTGTGTTCCTGCTCTACAGTGCAAAGGTGACAGGCACCCACAGCCACACTCATGTTTGTATGTGGCTCCTGAGGATCCTAACTCAGGTCCACATGTTTGCACAGCAATCACACTCGCTCGCTGAGCCATCTTACCAGCCCTCCACTATATCCTTAAGACAGGGCCATTCGCTGCATCTAGAGTTCACTGATTTGGTAACTGGATGGCCAACAAGCCACAGGGACATCCTGCCTCTGCCTTCTGCCTCCCCGGCATCAAGATGTAGACATGTGTCAAGATTTTTATGTGGGTGCTAGGAATGCAAACTTGGATCTTCATACTTGGTCAGCAAGCACTTTACTTACTGAGCAATCTTCTCGACTCAGTGTCTTCGGTCCTTTATTTGGATAACCTGACTTGAGATTAAAAGTACACCAGGAAGAAGGCTCTACTATTCTGTAGTTAGGGAAATGGTCGTGGTGTGTGACTATGAATATATGTGGGCATCCTGCGGAGATTACAGCAGGCCTCTAGACTGCTCTGGGGTCCTGGCCATTACCATGATCGTCTCATGTTTATGTTGAACAGAACTGGAATACTAGCTCTTAAAATGAAGTTCATCAGCTTGGGCATCAGCTAAGAAGCAGGCAGATTCTCAGATCCACCCAAGACCTAGTGGCTAGGAAATGCTAGGTGTGGGGCCCATCATTCTGAGCACTAATAAGCCCTGCAGGTGGTTCTGATGCCCACTTCAGCTGCACATCTCTGAGAATAGCCCCTTAGGCTGCTATCCCTGTTGTTGTCTGGAGGCCTGCTCTAATCTCTGCATCCTTTTGTTGTTTTAAAACCCTGAAGTATTGTGAGAACCTCTCTAGCTGGATTCACGTCCACACTCTAAAGGAAATCCCATATTCTTTCCTGGGCTGAGCTGAGTATTTTCAGAGCGGAGGCATTGCTCTGACTGGTAGCCACAGAGGCACCTGCCTAAGAGAACAATGCAGGCCCCTGGGTTGCAGGGTGCTGAATGTCAGGGCACCCTGAATATTCCAGAAAAGCAAAAGTCCATATCTGTAGATATGTATTCAGTGAATGAAGCTAGACATGGGCATACTATGAGAGGACCATTAGATGACTCTACGTCAGAAAATGCCATCCCTAAAACCATAAAAACCACTCAAGTAAAGGACACACTTCCCCTCATTTGCATACTGTCCTGTTCCCCTTAATACAAAGTCTGCATCTACTTAGACATCCATTGAAAAGTTTGGAGTAAAGACATAATAAATCCATCGATGATGGGTTAGAATCCATCTACCACAGGGATGGAGATTTCTCATGGCCTCCTTCCCCCCTGCCTGAAAACACAAACGTCTTTCCAGAGGACACTCAAGCTCTGAAGTGTAATCCTTGCCCAAGACTCCAAAGCTCTCTGTGATCAAGGATAAACCTTACTCTAGGCATAACTTTTCAAAGTTCACTCTGCTACCCCAGGCTTTCTCAGATCCCTATGAACTAGCTTTTACTTCTGTAAGCATTATTTTGTCTTATCAACCATACATTGAATAAGGTCCAAGGCTACAAGAAAAAGCCTAAATCCTGGAAAAAGATTAATTTTAGGGTGTAACAGCTGGAACCGTGTGAGCACTGGTCCAGGTTGGCCAAAAATGAAAATGGGTGTATTTTTCTTTTCCAGCAAGCCAGGGCCTGGGAGGGCTTCACATTCAATCAGTGTAGAATCAGAATTGTTGTTCTTGTTTGTTTTTTTGAGTTTGTGTAGCCCTGGCTATTCTGGAACTCACTATGTAGGCCGGGCTGGCCTTGAACTCAGAGATCCACTGTCTCTCTCTGCCTCCTGAGTGCTGGGTTTAAAGATGCACACCATCACCACCTGGCTAGGGTTAAAATTTTTGTGATTACATTTTCAGGTTAGGTGCAGACCCTGCCAAGTTCAGTAACAGACGATCTGGTAGCCAGAGATGCTATCCACTGATAGATGGTTGATAGACAATATAGATAGAAAGACAGATGAAAAGAAATCAATGCCTTTTAATCATCTGCTTTGTAGCATTTGCATGAACATGCAGATGCTAGTTTATAGTATATATGACTATAAAGGGGTGCATAGGTGTGTGTGTGTTTATAAAATACTTACAAAGTGGTGCAATTTGTATAAAAGTGCCAAAGTGTTTGTAGATGAACTACTGTTGCAGATAAGTACAGACCCTTTAATGTGCATATGTGAATTCACAGACACTAAACATTTTTATTCAACAGGAATTTTCAATGTTGGCACTCCTAAGATACACAATGCACCCCACCCTCTGCTTGATAAACACTTCTCACTTTCATTATCTTCATCCCCACAAATTTATCTTGATTTGTACTCACAGTGCTGTAATCACAGTTAATCTTCACCAAAAAAGGAAAGAATGAATGAAAACACTACTATGATCTATTTCATTTTACAGAAAGAAAAACCAAGACTCAGATAAATTAAGTCATTTGTCAGAAATCAAAGGAAGTGACTGAAACAAACTCTTAGCCTTCAAAACCCATGTTCCACCCTCTATCCTCCCCCTCATGCTATGCTGGAATGGCAAGAAGACAGGGTGGTGAAGCTAGGTTCTAGATTATCCCTCAACACTGAAGAATTCAATCCCGGGAGATAGGACCAGGATACTCATTTATCTTTATGCCACAAAGAAAGATTGTGTGACAGCACATTTAGACATACACAGGAGAGCCGGCAAGATGGCTCATTAGGAAAAGATACCTGGCACTCAGTCTGACAATCAATGTTTGATCTATGAAACTCACCCGATAAAGGAGAGAAGTGATTCCCACAAGTCTGACCTCTATAAGGACACTATGGAATGGCTATGTATCTTTCTCAACATAATAAATACACATAATTTTTAATTAAAAAGAGAAAGAAACATGGGCCAAGAAATAACTAGGTATATGTGTTTCCAAAAACAAGAGTATCTGTTATCTATAAGGTCTTCTTTTTATCCATCTAAAGTTCACATTAACTGATTGTGGAAACAGGAAACTCAGCCAAATTTTCAAGACTGAGTCAAGGAGCCTTTGAAGATTCCAAACCTTTGCTCCTCCCTGTTGGTCTGGTGTGGTCTTTCTCTTCAGTTTTATTCCCACTCTCAGTTGCTAATACTCTGCTAGCCAACTCCTACTCAGCCTTCAGTCCTAGTGAGAGAGAGAGGGGTCTCTTTTGTAGAGTGCTTCTACGTCCTGTTTCTGAGATAGAGTTCTGAGTTCTTGACTTCCTCAGCAGTGTCTGCTTACTTCTGTTTTCTTTCTTTCTTTCTTTCTTTCTTTCTTTCTTTCTTTCTTTCTTTCCTTTTAGGTTTATTCCCAAGATCTCATGTTAATAAAACATAGTATAAGTTTAAGAGTTCTACAGTCTTTACATTTTCCAACATTTTAAAAGTCCATGTTCTCCAAAGTCTCTTAACTGTTGCTTCCTACAAATAATTTGCAAGCTTTTCTAATTTTATGAGAGAAGAACCAAGGCATGGTTACAAATAGACCAAAGCAAAACCAAACTTCAACAGCATAAATAGCTCTGTGTCCAATGTCTTGGACTCATTCACAATCTTTTAGGCTCCAGAAGGTTTAGGCAGCTTGCTACTCTGTTATTCACAGATCACTCAGTTATTTCATAAGCTCAGGCCAGCTCCAGTCCATACCTATGACAGTCGGTGGTCATCTTGGCAACTCCAATATATTAGACTTTCCAGTACAACTGAGGCTTCATCTTCACCCGTGGTCTCTCCTTACATCTCTTTAGGGACCATAATTCTGAGTCATGGTGCAAACCCTTAACTTCTGTGCATGACCGCTTCAGGCCTACCAAAACCAGTGCCATGTGGGAGACTCTTACACTTTTTACCAAGTTCAGCTGCCAACTTGAGATGCAGCCTTAGCTGCGCTGGGCCACATTTCTGAATGCTGACTCTGAGGAAATAATTCTCAGAGGATTTCACCTTAATGATGCTGTTGTCTTTTTTTAAATATTTATTTATTACTTCAGGTTACATCTCCATCACAGTGTCCTCTTTCCACCCCTCTCAGCCCTGCCCTCCCACCCTCTACCCCCTATCCTTTCCATCTCACTCTTCTAGAGTGGAGTGTCCCTACATATCAGTCCCCTGCCTTATTTTAGCAGTCATATGAGGGCCAAGAGCCTCCTCATACACTGGGAGCCTACAAGGCAGCACCACTGGGGAAAAGTGTCTCATTGACAGGAAACAAAGTCTATGCTCCTGTTCCCTTTGGTGCGTTGGTTGTAGGATAGTTATCCTGTACTATATGGCTAAAATCCAATTATAAGTGAATAGATGCCATGTGCATCCTTCTGAGTCTGGGTTAGCTCACTCAGGATGAGCTTCTCTAGTTCCATCCATTTGGCTGCAAACTGCTACTTCTGTTTTCAATATATGTTCTCACAAAGGTATGTGTCTAAGACAGGGCCTGTGCTTTACTCATTTCTTACCTCAAGCATTAGGCAAATGATCAAATACTGTAACAAAAACACTAGTAACAAAACCCACTAGATCTTAGAAGACTACACCTTGTTTTGAAGAAAAATGCCAGTGAAGGGGATTCAGTGAGTCTAGGGCTACTTCCTCCATTCTCCCTGCCCTTCGGGGTACTGGGCCACAATAGGCCCTATACTGCATAGTGTGGGACTATGTTTGGTCCTCCCTAGAGAGTGTGTGCAAGGACATGTGACATGGATTGTCTATAGAGAAGATGGTACCCTCATCCCAAGCCTGCCCTTTTCCATTGGAAAGAGGGGTGCTGGCAGAGAGGGAGGCACACACTATCCAGGCACTTTGGGTTAGCAGAAGCACTGTGGCTAAAAAGAAAGTACCCTAAAGCCATCTGAATGCCACACAGTATTTTGTGGATAATGGTCTTTCATTTCTTGATTCCTTTTCCCTCTTAATATAGTACTTAGAAAACAGGATTAAAATGTACTAACAGTCAAAAGATATTTTCTTGCTGGTTATCAGGGAGGTCCTTCCAGGAGTTTAAGTTAGGGCCTCCCACTGAGAAAACTGTACCAAGATTTCAAATTAAAAGGAGGAAGAGAAGGGGAAACTTCAGTCTTGTTCTGTTTCAGAATATGGCCCAATAAAAAGCTACTTTCCAAGAACCATCAGCAAAGTCCATGTTTTTCCACAAGTAATTTACTTATTTTTTTTCCACATCAGGACAGTTGGAGGTGGTGAGTACACCCAGAAACTTGGGGAAAGCCAGGGCAGGCAGCAATGAGACATGCTAATCACCGATCTCTCTTACCCTCCTGCTGGGCTTAATCGGCTGGACACATTCAAGTGAAATTTTTCTGTGATTTTTTTTTCAAGTGACCAGTTCACGGCCCACAAGCAAGGAAGGAAGCAGAAGGGATGAACGCTTTCGTTTACATGCAACATTTACTAACTGTGTAGGTTTTCCGACATTAAAGAGAGGACAGTGACCCAAGCCACCTTTTTCACACTCAAAAGAGCACTGAAAAAACAAGTCTTCACAGGCTTACCTCGGCTTCCCTGGTCCTGAACACCCTCCTCCTCCCTCCGGGGGGAAAACAGAAAGGGAAAGAAAGAGAGGGGATTTTATGGCCCTTTCTCTTCAACTTCTCAGGCGGTATAAGCAGCATTTAGCAAATTCAGCCCCAAATGGCTCCAGAAGCTCAGAGCTGCGGGGGCGCATTCTTTGTTGTCTTCTCTCTATTTACACAGGATTTACACAGGCTCTCCACTGAAGAGAGCCAAAGCACTTCCATTCTCCCCGCTAGCTTGCCCCGACTGTGACTGGCAGCATGGCCCAAGCCAGACATGGGGGCAGAGGATGAGATCCCGAGACAACTGTCTGACCCCTCAAGTGACATCCTGAGATACTCTAGCGGGTTCGAGCAGCTGCAGAGTGGACAGATCTACAGAGATGACCCAACTTCCTAAAAGAAAGGGCAGGTCCTTGCAAAGACGCAAATGCTCGTCCAGGGACAAATAGCACACATTTTAAAATATGCTTCTATAGGATAGAATGGGAAATGGTGGGTGAGGGGGGAAAATCAGACTGCAGCTTGGATGAAAACCACTTCACCCACTGGTTGGAAAAATAAAGTGTAAAAACAGACAGATGGACACATATGTAAATGTGGCTGTGTTTTAGGCTTTAGCTGGCAACGTGAGTGTCGGAGTATAGTTTTGCATGCCTGTATTTTCCATAGCATGTTGAATCCTGTTAGCTGTTGAACAGAAACATCCTCATACTGGTCCTTGACCAAATCAGTCCCCTCAATTTACCGGCTAGGAGCCATAAAAGGGCTTTGTTTATTGACTGGAACTGCTAATCCTTTATAGCAGAAGTGAAGGGAAGCTGGCAAGATGTTTGGTCTATTCTCCACTTCATTTGGTTATTCTGATTTGAAGTATATATATTTCATTCATTCCTCTCTGAAATATATAGATGTGGTGAGTGTGTGTGAGTGTGTGTGTGTGTGTGTGTGTGTGTGTGTGTGCACGTGCACGCACATATAGGCAGTTCAGCTACAAATTTTAGAATATCTTAAGAAAGGATGTCTATTCTCTTAAGTCTCCCACGGAATGCTCTAGAGAGTACTGCCTGAATCCAGTGGGATGCAGGATTCTTTGCCATTACAGCTCAGCAGATTGCTGAATCTCTGTGGCACAGGATAAAATCATGTACTTGTTCCTCTGTTACCTGACACGTACATAGGAACGTGCCGACTACCTTCCACACTTATTCACAGTACATCATAATAAAGCCCTTCTGGGCACTCTAATGATTCATTTTTAGTGACCTCTCAAATGCCCTTTTCCACAGTTAACACTCAGCTTTTATTAAGGTAGGAAGCAGGGACAAATGTCCACTCGGGTCCCAGCTCTAAAATTTGACTCCACTTGCACTGGGCTACCTCTAGCCTAGCCGAAGCTGTTTTATGTTCGCACAGCTTCCCTAGCGGGGCATTTCAGCTAACAGAGTTCACAATCTTTCAGCCCTAAATGCAGAGGCTGCTATCTTCCAGTCATCCTAGGAATGTGCCAGATATCATCTCCCTCCTGTAGTACAAAGAACCAGAGCAAGGGACCCACAGAGGACCAAGCTGATCAAGTTACCAACGGCCCAGAGTGCTCCTCTCCAGGGTCAATCTTTGAACTGGTAAATGTTATAATTAGGAGCCTTGAAGTTGGGCTGGGGCTAACTATTGCAATCAAGACCCCAAAGAGAAAGTATGAATGGTGCTTGTCTCTTTCACCTGATGGCTTTGACATGAGGGTTTTGGTGTTTATGGAAAATTGTACAAAAATGAGGTGTTATGATCTATGAGTCTCTTTCTCATATTTTCTAAAGGCGAAAAAAAGGTGGTTGGGGAGGCATGGCTTCCCAATTTCCTTTAGCTGTTTCAGTACAAATTGTGAAAAATTATGCAAATAACAATTTTGGCACCTTTGCTAGAGGAAAACATTATTAAATTATGCTCTAAGTATTTTGTCTGCTTTAGTAATTACTCACATGTAACTGTAAATATAAATAGCTGTTATTCTGTTTAAATTTTTAATCATGCAAAATATTGTCACACAAAATGTCCTTCTGTTACAGACTAACTGGGATTTTCTTTTTTAAAACATCCATATTTAACTGAAGTGGACTATATTTAGCATTCTAAAGTGTTTTAGTAAAGATAGCTGGCTAACATCTTGGAATCAACAGGTCTTTCATGAAAAGATACAGCCTTTATATTTACAAAAAGCATTCCCTACCTTAGGAAACCCACTGATATACAATAAACTTTAAATGTTTTCTTACTGACATGAGATTACTGCTCCCAGAACATATCAAGCATACTGAGTGTAAATATTATAGTAAAACTACAGAATTTTAGATCTTATCGTCACTTTTAGCATATCATGATATTCAATTAAACATTATGAACCAATAATAAAATATGTTTAAATATTTTAAAAGCAAACTTAATCATAGCAGAAGTTATTACATCTCCTTCTTAGAGTCCTTGCTTCATTTACTACAGAAAAAATTAGGGACAGTGTTTTATAAGACAGTTAACAAGTTTGGATTCTTTTTTTTTTGTTTGTTTTCTTTTTGTTTTTTGTTTTTTCGAGACAGGGTTTCTCTGTGTAGCCCTGACTGTCCTGGACTTGCTTTATAGAGCAGGTTGGCCTTGAACTCACACAGATCTGCCTGCCTCTGCCTCCTGAGTGCTGGGATTAAAGGCATGTGCCACCAACCCTGGAAAATCTGGATTAAGTTTATGTTTTTCTCTGGATGTATAACAGTAGATTTCAGTTCAGGAGACCTACAAATGATGTAATACCTTAAAATATTATATCTACCTCACACCAGTTACAGTAGAGTAAAAATAGTAGACTATTTTTATAAAAGCACAATGTTGAAATTAATATTGTTAAATAACAGCTCAAAACTTCTACAACAAGCCTTTGTGTCAGGAGCAAAGCCAGTCATTTCTCTAAAACTATTCCCAAAACAACTACATTGAGATACCAATCAACTGCTTCTGTAGGGGGCCCATAGGAGGCCATCGGGCTGGCATGTAGGAGAAAAAAATGGCATTATTAAGATGGTAACTAGTTTGGGTGAATATTTTTCTGTCTTTGCTTTTTATTTTCTTTTTGTTTCTGTGTGCATGTGTGTATGTATAGGAGTGCCCACAGAGGCCAGAGAGGGTGTTGGATCTCCTAAAGCTGGAGTCACAAGTAACTGTGAGGTGCCAACATGGGTGCTTGGAACCAAACATGGGTGCTGTAGAAGAGCAACAAGTACTCTTAACCACTAACCCGTCTCTCCAACCCCCTTATTTATTTATTTTTATGACAGGGTCTCCCAGTGTATCCTGGGATAGCCTCAAACTTTGTAATCTTCCTGCCTTAGTCAGCTAAGCACTGGGAGAAGCAAAGGCTTGCTATACCATACTTGATAACTGATTACATCTAAAAAAATTACTAAAATTATTTTTAAAACACTAATTTTTTAAATAATGCCAAGTTTAAAGCTCATCTAAAAAGTATACTTATTAGAATAGTATAGCCTGTATTTTTTGAGGACTATTTTCACATCAGAGTTTCCTAGTAGAACTCTAACTTTCTGTTTAAGAAATATCTAAGTTAAATCATTAACATTTTAAAATAAGTAGTTATGCATTTAGACATTCCATTTTTAGTTTGGTGTTTTAAAAGTGTCCAGTGTTATGAACTGAGAACAAGTTGATATGGTTTTATAATGTAATGCAAATGAATATACATGGTGTTTATGTACTAACTCTGGGGAAATAAATAATTAATCTACTTAATAAGAATAATCTGAGATTTCACAAATTGATTAATCTGCACACAGCCTGTGTAGTAAAGAAACACAGATGTTGGGCCTCTTAAAAATACTTTATTTGAGAAATCACTGCTAATTGGTGTGGAATTCCTTTTGGAGTTGCAAAATATCCTAAAATTAATCATGTTGATGGTTGCATAATCCTAGGAATATACTAAGAAATAACAAGCGGTACCCTTATCATAGGTGGTTTGTTACTATCTCAAGTACATCTCAAAAATATTAACAGGGTATAAAAAGAGTGACTTGCTCTCCTAACACCATGAAGGATGCTGAAAGACATACACAGGCTGAGCTAATACTTGAATTAGAATATATCCATAATTTTTCCCAAATTGATTCACAAAAATGTGATTCTAATGCCTCTTACTAATGACATCATAACACCTTACATATGGACAAACATATGTACTTGAATCACTTGGGATAGGATGTATATTGTTAACACTATAGAGATATACATTGCTAAAAATAGATGGAGTTTATTGCTAAAATTAATCCTTCTCATGCTCAATTGTATCACATCATAACAGAATTATAGACTAAGTTATTTCTTCTTCCAAATTTTGAACTAAAAATAATCCTCAAAGAATTACACACAGGCACATGCACACACACACACACACACACACACACACACACACACACACACCACACACATACGCACACACACACACCACTCCTATTTTTTCTACCTAGTTACTGAATTTATGATAAAGTCCTTCAAGTCATGGACCATATTTTTTCTTTTTCCTCTATTTTTTTAGAACTTTGCTTAATGGTTTAGGTGTAGTTTTTACCTAAACTTTTAGGGATCAATCAGACTAATGGCCTCCTTGGAGTATAGATAAGAACTTTCTAGGATTATATTTAAAATTTGGTAACAGAGGTTAGAGTATTGGTCTCCAAAAGTTCAAAATTGTCCACAGGGTTGGTATGTCATAAATTTCAAAGGTATTATCTTATAGGACACATTCTGCAGGAAAAGTGACATTATTGAAATAAATAGTAGAGAATACAGGGGAGGCTGGAGAGATGGCTCAGCAGTTGAAAGTAGGTACTGTTTTTACAAAGGACCCAAGTTCAGTTCCCAGCACCTGGATCAGGCAGCCTGTAAGTCCAGCTCCAGGGTGTTTGACTTCTCTTCTGGCCTCTGTAGACACCTTCACTCACACACACATACTCCCCCCCCCACACTCACATAATTAAAAATAGAATAATTTTTTAAAGAAAATAATAAAGAATGGAGTAGCCCAACATTGGAACAATGGACTGCTTGCCTGATTATTTCCTTGAAATGAAACAATTTAAGTAAGTAAACAAAATGTGCTATATCCACACACTGAAATACTATCCATCAACATACAGAAATGAACCACTGAAGCCTGCTGCGTGTTACATCTCAAGGTCATTATGCTGAGTGGAGGAAGCCAAACAAAGGGAACATGAGACACATGTATGATTTTAAATATATTAAATTCTAAAAATGCCAACAAATACTTATGACTAAAAGCAGATCAGTAGTGGCCTTAGGACACATACAAAGGAACACAAGGAAACTTTTGGAAAGTGATGGGACTATCAAATGTAGAGAGAGCCTCAAACTCATAAACTGGCCAGTTGAAGTTGAAGAAATCTTGGTTTGGGGATTTTGCCCAAGTAGAGTTGACTTAAAAAATTAAACAAATTATAGTCGAATCTCCAAAAGCCTAATGTTTGGAATAAAACAGACTTCAGTGGAAGGTGGAGGACTGAGAGTGGGAATACCTGCATTTACTGAAACAATGTTCTAAAAGTTTGAAATGACTGGATCCAGCACTTAAAAGATGCTACAGAGAGACCCAGCATGACACCCATGAACCTATTGGTTCATATACAAGTTGCTTTAATTCATAAAGATAGAAATCAAATGGCTAGAAAGCACTTTGTAGATTTTTGATAAAAACTACTTTTCTCTATTTAGCCAAATCATAGTGTGAGCCATATTACCTAAAACCAACTACTCGTATTAAAATATGTCAATGATAGTTTCCAAGGTAACAAAATGATTCTTCATTGAGTATTTTCTTGGAAACCCTTTGGGAGAATTCAGTATTATCTCACTATTCTGATGGGGTAGTATTAAGCATTCTAAACGTTAATTAACTAACTGGTCCTGCTTGATGTCTGCTGCTTACAATGACTCTGATTGGTTAAAATAAATGCTGAGGCCTGAGATTGGGCAAAGACAGAGAAAGGTGGGACTTCCTGAGATTAGAACAGGAAGCCTGGGCTTTAGACAGAGGATTAATGCATTCCAGCCAGGAGAAGCAGGAAGAAGGAGGCACACACTATGGGTTAGAAAAAAGAACCTCATTTCGAACATCAACATATTGTGGAGAATTGCAGTCCAAGGGGACGTATGTATATATGGGGTCATATTTGGGTAATAGAATTATGAGCTAGCTTAGATGGCTAAGTTTGCACAACTCAGGCCAAGGCTTGTTAAAATCCATGTGGTCTCTCTGTGTGTTCATTTATAATGTCAGGTTAAGGATTAACAATGGCTGAAACAATTAAATATAATCTAAATACTAGTAAATAATTTAATTAGCTATTTTCTACACTATTCTCAAGCATACAAAGACATACACCATGTCTTCAGGTAATCCCTGAGGCCACAAGATAAAGATCGAGGGAGTCAGCCTAGCATGGGCCTGGCATACAATGCTCCAGACCATCTTTGGGACAATCAGTCTAATATTGCATCCCCTACAAGAAACCCTCGTACAGTCACATGTGGTGCTAATAGCACAGTTAGATCTTGAACTCAAGCATGTGCTGTCATATGCCACATGGCGTGTCCTCCCTTACACAAATAGAATTAATAATTTGGAGAAAGTAAAATGTAAAGAGAAAAGGGGCTTGTGGCTTTAGCCTGGGGAGTGCAGTTATATACAGATGCCCGATGATAAAACAAACAAGTAAGAACCTTGCCAGAGTTGAGTTTTCCATTTGCTGTTGTTTTATGCCCATACTGAGCCTTAAACAAAAGATGATGCTGGTCCCAAATAATGTATGAGAAGGAAGGTTGCTCAACCACTGCCCAGGAAGGAAAGAAAATCTTTCACCTCTCAGTAGGTCTACTTATATACCTGTGAAAACCAGCCTTTGAGAAGACAGACATCTCTTCAGCAAGATAAGACAGATTCAAGGGCCACCAATCAAGTGGCAGTCCAGCCTTCCTGAGCTGAGCCAGCACATTTCCGGATCTTGATCACACAGGCTAGGGAGTCACTCTTCTCAGTGATAAAGTCGGTGAATGTACTCTTGAGAAGATAACAAATTAAAAACCAGCTGACTCAACACCATTTGAGTGAGGAATTCACTGCTGACCCAGTACAACACAATTCCTGCCACCAGTCAGTAACCACTGAAGAGCGGCCAGCTTCAGTCCATGCCGCAAAACTCTTCTTCATGGAGAGTCTTCCCTTGGCTAAATGACAACTGTCCAATTTATACCCCGTGATTCCACTTACACTAGTAATGACTTCCTTGTTTATTTATATTCCAAGTCTTACTATGTGTGATAATTCAAAGATTTTTTAAGCAAATTTGAAATTCTCAAAATTCCTGTATTATTGAAATGACCAGAAATATGAAAAGAACTATAAAACCTAAAGTGTTATTTCACTTGGGAAAATATTTTACATCTACAAACTTTTCACACAAAAATATCCAGATTTCATAATAGTTTGATATGTCACTCTGGAAGAAAGTTGAGTTGAACTTTGCTATACATCACCTATCCAATATCAAGAATAATTACCACATTGCCTACTATGAAGCTCATAGTGCAACTTTAAAATATGAATTTTAGATGAAAATTCTCTCTCTTTCTACCTGCTCCTCATCTCCCTCCCTCCCTTTCTTTCTCCATATATATGACTGATTTTTTTTTAATAACTGATTACCATGACGAAGGGTAAGGACCGCAGATCATGACACCCATTTTGACAGAGATGGAAAGTGATATAAATGCTGTTTTGGCATCTTGTCCTACTTGAAGCACTTTTGTAGTTTATGATTTATGGTCTATGAATAATATTGGGTTAAATTACATGAAATGGCTAATTATTTGACAATTTTTGATCTACTCAAATAGCAATTTTGCAAAGCAGTATTTTTAGTTTCTTTATCACTTATAATACTGTTCTTTATTTTTGAGACAAAGTATCACTATCCCATCCAGGCTGGCCTCAAACTCCTGGCAATCTTTTCACATCAGCTTTCCAAGTATGAAGATTACAGGCATGGGTCAATGAACCAGGCTGCTTTGTCTAATTTTCAATTTTCTTATTCATATTACTATGCCTGCTCTTGCTGACATAATTTTAAGCTATTTTTCTTTTTCCATATCAAATACATAAAGGCCAGGTGAAACTAAAGTGCAGCAATGGAAGTCCTCACCTAGGAGGAAGCAATCAATGACTTGACACACAAGAAAGTTACAAACGAGAAATCAGGAGGTGGAAGACTGTGTGCTTTTAGACAGGATTACGAACAGGAGACTGCTCATATATTCAATTTAAAAAAGGGACTCTTGTCAACTCAAATTTCATACTTTAACAATAGTAATTAGCATTGAGAAATGATAACCATAGATTTTGTTTTATGCCTCTAGAGAAATTTCTTCTCTAAATATTTTCTGCCATAAAACAATATTAATACAAAATAATACTTATTGAGCACTTATCCTCTTCCAAACACTCTGCTAGTGTATCACATGAATGACCACAGTCTATTCAAACCATTTTATCAGGGTTGACTTTTGTTATACACATGAAGAATCTAAGGCTTAAGAAGGTTAAGCAACTTGCTTGAATAACAAATGGCTGAGACAGTGATCACAAAGACCTCTGTTAAAATGTTACAGTAAGGGCTAGGGAGGTGGCTCTGTCAGTTAAGCACCTGCCATGCAAACATAGCCTGATTTCAGATCCTCAGCACTCACATAAGTCACATCTGAAACCCTAGTATTGGGACAGAATGATATATGGATTCCTGAAGCTTACTAGCCAGTCAGTCAGGCAATCAGTGAGTTCTGGGTTCAGTAAGAGATCCTGTCTCAAAAACTGTGGTGGAAGACAATAGAGGAAGACACCTGTCCACTTCTGGCATCCACACCAGCAACACACTGCAGTGGACTCTATCTTACAATGGCCATCCCTGAGACATTGGTGTCTGTCTAGAATTTTCCATCCTCTTAAAAACCTGTTGTAATATTTCCTGCCATATTGAATCTTTCAGTCAAAGAGTTTGTGGTTGATCAATGGAAGACAATCGCAAGTTGGTACTTGACTGTGAACATATGGACATGGATATGAGAAAGTCAGGCTCTGGTGTTTTTTATCCTTTCATACTCCTACCACTGGGTATGTACCCTCTGAGCTATACCACTGCTTAGATAGAATTCATCCCTCTGTATGTGTGTATGTATGTGCGTGTGTGCGTTACCTTCAGCTGTCTTCCTTGGGAGAAAGCAGAAGCGATCTCATCCACTCCCACGTTAAACATTACTAACATTTTGGAACCACCTTCTATCTCTGCCGCAACGCTATCACTTCAGACTTGCAGCCTTACAATTGATTCATCTCACTGACAAAAATGTGATAAAGGAACTTCAGCCACCGAGGTGGGGAAACCACTCCTACCCCTCTAACCACTGCAGCTCTCGGATGCCCCTGATAGCCTTTCTTCTCTCGCCAAGGTTCAGTAAGTCATGAAAGCTTGCTTGGCCTTGTGAATATGGGTCAGGTTTGCAACTCCACAACTCCACCCCTCCCATTATCGTGGAATCACTTAACAGCTCTGCCTGTTCCATCAAAAACTAAGTAAACAAATAAGTAAGAAAGTAAAGAAAGAAAGAAAGAAAGTGATTGGTCCCAGTGTCTTGCTCAGGTGCTGTAGAAATCTTCAAAACAACATTATCTCCTATTGTGATTGGCTAGATTTTCTATACCCCAACCAACACATTGGGACTTCCAAATGACATACCGTAATTGCCATAAAATATCTGCCCCATCAGTGAATATCTTTATTAGCATCAAAAATCACTCACAACTAGTGTTCTTCAATGTTATTAAACATAACTTGTTCTAGGTGTTGCTTTACTAATTAGTCAGGATGAGCCCGAGGAAGAAAATCTGGGTCATGTTAAATTAATTGGAATGAGCATGGAAATTAGCAGAGCAAACTGCATCAATTTTCTATAGAGAGTCTTTCTTCATGTTGAGAATAAAAATGGATATTACGAGGCATTAACCAAACTGCCTTCTGTGGCTGCCAAGAGGTGTGTTACAGTAGCCCAAAATATCATGCTCGCAGATTTTCAGAAGTTAATGAGACATTTCCAGGAATGGTAAATACATGGTGTTAAAATGGGTGTGCCTCGGATGGGAAACCGCCAAGCCATTTCATGTTTATTCAGGCATAACAAGCTCTTCAAAATGAGCATAATTTAAGAGGTGAATAGTGCAGAGAGGGCTAACATTCAACTAATTTTCCTTCAGAAAGAAAAGATTAAATTGAACACAAAAAATGAATTAAGAGGTTTAGAAATCAACAAGTCAGCCACCAGGATGGCAGCCTGGGCTCAGCCAGGCTGGGCAGCCCCTACAATGAAGTTTTTCCGAAACATGTCCCCTAAGGGAGGGAACAAAGAGAGCAGAACTGATTACAGGCCCTCTCTCTGCCTTGCCGTCTCAACTCTGTTTACCTCCCTAATGAGCTCACTAAAAACCTAATTCATCTCCCATAACCCTCCTCAGCCCTCCTTGCAGTCTACCATTATGGAAATCATAGATGAAACATTTCCAGACTGGGGTCCAGCCTGTGTGTCCAGACCCCCAGCCAATGCACAATGGAGTTTGGGTACTGCCCCAACCTGCTCCTGTGGCAGCTTCCAGAGTAAAGAGCCCCAGTTAGGTTAAGACTCTTTCTCAGGGTGACAAGGATTTCCACGTTTACACCCTCCCTCCCTCCCTCCCTCTCTCCCTCCCCTGAATGTGGGAATGTCCTGGGTTCCACAGCACGTAAAATACAAGCTGTATGTAGTGCAGGAGAGAAGAAATGGGTTGTACTAATGACAAATCGCTGAAACAGGATAATGTGAATTCCCAGCCTGTTCAGGGGCAGAGTCCCCGGGTTCCTCATTACATAGACTGAAATCCTCGCGGCACCTAGCCTGTAACTGGAAGATTACTGAATTGATGGATCCTTAGTTTAAAATGCAGCTGTTTTATTCTGCTTTAGTAATTAATTCTTTTTCCAATACCCTATTGATTAAGCGTAGACCCTGATAAAGTTCAAACTGAGAAGGATCTCTCGTGGCGTCCTTAGTTGCTCAGGAGAGTCAATGAAAACTTCCTACCATTCCACCTGCCTCCTCAGAGTGCTGATCCAATGAACAGAACAGTTTTTTTCTCATAAATTAGTCAGGCCATGTGGATCTGTATTAGCTGATGGTTGCTTTTGTCTCTCCAGTTGCTGACTTGCTTTTCAGCTCTGCTGCCCCTTTGTGCTGTCACACACAAAGTCGGAGTGCAGCTGCCATTCTGAACCCAAACCGAGGTAAAGAACAATCTCTACAAACTACATTTCCCCCCATTTTATACAGATGCAATTCCCAGAGCTGAACAGGGCTCGATGGGGCCTCCTGGGACCCAACTAGCTGAGAAATCAGTCCTAAAGCATGCAGACACATAGTGGAACTGAAAAAAAAATAAAGTAACCTATTTTCTTCAAGGCATTGCCAGTATTTTTTTTTCTCCTACCTCTACCCCCTACCCCTCACAGAATCCAGACTACCCTTTGCACAGCAAAGCTAAGTAAGCTTCCTACTTGGTTTTCACAGAGGGTATCAAGCAATGACACAAAACAGGGTAAAGAGAGTGATCAGGAGGCCAAGGAAGGCCTGTGTCCTGTTCTAGTCAGGTGGCATGAGAGTTTCAGAATGCCTATTAAGCATACAGGCGTGGAGTGTAACCATATATAAATGGCCATTATAAACACAATGGTATTTAGTAATAGGAGGAGTCACCAAGGGTGCTCCCTCTCAAAGGGTCACATGTACAAGGATCAATGCTGGTGAGTAAAACAAGCAGAGAACATGGGGTTTCTCAGGTTTCAGCCCAGCACAATGGAGTTTTGTTTCAGCAAAGATCATAGCTACTGGGAATGCTTTTAGAGCAATGGACTCATTTTCTTGCCCCACCCCCACGTCCCCAGACCCACCTAAGGCCACCAAATCATGTGAACAGGCTTAATTCTCTGCATGAAAACAGCGCAAAGACACAGGTTCTCATCCATGAGCTAGTGGGAACAACAGAGGTGATTTCTTCCTCATTCAAAGCATACACTTCGAGACAGCCTGTAAGTTCTGTTTTAGACAGTGGGGGTAATGGGAAAGATCTGGAATAATTTTAAGAAATTCCCTTACATTTCTAGTGTCTGTTTCTAAATTCAAAGATAAAGCCAGGCTTTCTGTGAGCTTGAGCTGCTGGGCTGTTCTCCATGTTCTCTCATGGGCCAGGGCTGAGTGCACATTCCCACCTTCACAGCATTCCTTCCTAGGTCAAAAGGTCATCTCTCACAGCGTCCCCAGCAGACTGCCTGTTGTCAAAAGGTTGCATCATGTGATCTGGGCAGTCTCTCCCAACAAAGCTCTCTACTCATTGGGAAACAAACTTTGCACGTCTAAGTAATTTCTGTGCTACAGTCCTGTTTTCCTTCCTCTGCCCCCCCCCCCCACCTCTACTCCATGGCCTCTTCAGTTTCAAACTGATACAAGCAGCCACAGGCCTCAGATTGAAAAGCTGAGTTTCCACAGAATGTTTGAGTCAGGATTCCTCCACTTTTACTGGGTTATACGATAAAGAATGATACCATGCCAGAGATGAAGTTGGCTTCTTGCATTCCAAAAGAAAAGAGAGGGGTGTCCCCCTGCCAGGGGAATTCTGCCAGAAGCCTCCCCCTTTCTAAGGTAAACTTATATATTTGAATAAATAAGAAATTACCAACAGAATTGTTCTAAGGATACTCTGTGGGGATCATCGATAAGGCTATAAGGCTTTTCGCTTACTGTATGGAGATGGGTAGAAGAGTAAAGGGGAATGGCTAAGTACAAAGTGACCTTATTGGCCGGTTCACAAAAGCCAAGTTCACAAATGACAGGAGCATGAAGTTCCTCATCGGTGACTCGGTGACTTGTGAGATACAGAGTCCCAGTTACCACAAGCATGTCTAGGTCTAGTCCTCCCTCCCTCCCTCCCTCTGTCTCTCTCTCCCTCCTTTCCTCTCCCTCCCTGCTGTCTGGACAGACAGTTTGATGACTTTCTCATTGTCGTGGATTTTTGCTGTGAGCAGCTTGAAGCTCTCATACACAATCCAAAATGAGTCATTTATTTCTAGAAGGGAGTCAAACAAGTCTGTCAACATTGCTTCTATTTATAAGTCATATATATTTAAGAGTAAATTAAATAGTCATGGCTGACAAGTTACATACGGGATACAGAATTAGATACACTTTCAAAAAAAATTAGAGATACTTTCAAATTATCTGGTTTAATCTGAAGTCATAGTACTGAGGACACTGACAAATGTGTAAGCACTGAGCATTTTGTAAGTTCATTTACTTAAATAGGCAAGCCTGGTCGGTAGTGACAAATGTCTTTTATCCAAACACTTGGGAGGCAGAGGCAGGCACATCTCTGGTTAAAAGCCAGCCTGGTCTACAGAGTGAGTTCCAGGACTATGCATAGCCAGGGCTATGCAGAGAAACCCTATCTTGAAAAACCAAAAACAATAAACAAACAATCAATCCAAATAAATAAATTAATAAATGAATATATAAATAGGCGGGGCCAAGCAGCCTTAGAGTGAATCTATGCTTCTCTCTGTCTTTATGGTTTGTATACACACAATATTTCTCTGAATACATTCTTGTCAGTTACTAATTACCAAACTCACCAAAAACACATTTTTCAAATTTTATTTTCACATGATCTGAAGGAGTTCTGTCTTGGAGTTATAAGAACCAATGAAGACACATACTGTTAAGAATGAACATCATCTTCCTCTGTATAATCTACAACCTTTAAGACCTAGGTTTTACAAGCTTACGGTAGGTACTTCAGTGAACTGAAAGCAATGTTATAGACTATTAAATCAAGCACATGTTCTGTGTTGCCAGAAGTGACTGAATTGGCCAATTTGTGTTACCTTAGAATATGCTCTCTGTATCTTTTTGTGGGATATTTGCAAAGTAACTAAAGATAAATGAAAAAAATATGTAAAAGAGGGCATTGATGGCTAGAATTTTAAAAAAAGAATGAGTAATGGGATTTGAGTAAACATGTTATGAAATTCTACTATGACTCCAATGCGTGGCTTCTGGCATTAGTTACTAGGCCCAAGAATTCTGCACAATCCTAAGAGGTGTAGAGAATGATACTAAAAATAGGAAGTGGTAGGCCAGAACCATGCTTCATCTGCCAAAGGATTCAGAGAAGAAAATAGGTGCCTAATAATTATCCATTTTTGAAGGAGATTAACCAAGAAGTTACAATTTGGTACAGAAAATATATGATGTAGTCAGTAATTTTAGATAGACAAATCTACAGACTCCTGTCTAATCTCATGTCATTGTGGGCACTCTTGCCATTAAGGTCAAAACTTTCCCAGTGGGGGCAAAAGAATATTCTTCTAAGCCAGCTGTTCTCAACCTGTGGGCCCCAACTCCTTTGGAGTCAAATGACCCTTTCACAGGGGTCCCCTAAGACCATCAGAAAACAAGATATTTACATTAAGATTCATAACAGTATCAAAATTACAGTTATGAAGACAAAAATAATTTTATGGTGGGGGGGGTCACCACAACATGAGGAACTGTGTTAGAGAGTCACAGTATTAGGAAGGTTGGGAACCAGTGCTCTAAGTCAAACAATGGTACAAGGAGATCAAAAGATGGGTGATGGGGATCAAAGGACTGGAAAGCGTCCTCTTTTTCTCAGACATATTTGTTTATTATTCTTTTTATGAGGATTTATTTTCACTTTATGTGTATGAATGTTTTGCCTGTATGTATGTACATGCACATTGTGTGTATACTGCCCACAGAGTTCAGGAGTTGTCCCCTAAAACTGGAGTTAGGGATGGTTGTGATCCACCATGTAGGTTCTAGGAACTGAACCCTGGGTCCTCTGCAAGACCCACAGTGCTCTTAACCATTGAGCTATCTCTCCAGCCCCTATTTATTAATTTTATGGGGTGCTGCTTATGTATGTGCCCCACATGAGCATAATGCCTGTGAAGTCCAGAAGAACATGTGGAACTGGAGCTACAGACAGTTATGAGCTACCCTATGGATGGTGGGAATCAAACCTGGATCCTCTGGAAGAGGAGCCAGTGTTCTTTACTGTTAAAAGGCATTTGATCGAATGACTACAGATGGGAAACCCAGATTCTAAGGGATCCACATGAAAAATACACTAAAGGTATTTCATTCGTACAACTGTGCCAACCTTGTTAAGTTGTTCATTAGTGGTGTGAGAATGTATCAACTCCTTTAATATCTTTAAAAAAGCAAATAAGAAATTATTTCTCTGAATGCAACTCAAGATGACTCTGAGATTCCATCTCACACCTGTCAGAATGGCTAAGATCAAAATCTCAAATGATAGCACATGCTGGCGAGGGTGTGGAGAAAGGGGTACCCTCCTCCATTGCTGGTGGGAGTGCAGGCTTGTGCAACCACTATGGAGGTCAGTCTGGTGATATCTTAGAAAACTTGGAATAGCTCTGCCTCAGGACCCAGCCATACCACTTCTGGGTATACATCCAAATGACTCCTCACGGAATCATTAGGAAGTTTCCACATCTATGTTTATAGCAGCCTTATTTGTAATAGCTAGAAACTGGAAACAACCCAGATGTCCCTCAACCGAAGAATGGGTTAAAAAACTGTGGTACATCTACACAATGGAATATTATTCAGCTATCAGGAACAATGAAATTATGCAATTTGCAGCCAAATGGATGGAACTAGAAAAGCTCATCCTGAGTGAGCTAACCCAGACTCAGAAGGATGCATGTAGCATCTATTCACTTATAGTGGGAATTTAGGTATATAGTAGAAGGTATCGATACTACAACTAACACAGCAAAGAGAACGTGTACATAAACTTTTTATTTTTTATTTTTATTTATTTTTTAATATTTTTTCTATTTTTTAGTCTTTTTTATCTATTTGTCTGCTTATTTGTTTGTTTGTTTTTTAGTTCTCTCTCCCAGGCAATGAGACATTTTACACTGATGGTACTGTCTCGTAGACCCCCAATGAATGAGGAGGCTCTTGGCCCTCATAAGACCTCTCAAATGAGATGAGGGACTGTTATATAAGGACACCCTACCCCAGAGAAATGGGATGGAAGGGATAGGAGGCAAAGAAAAAAAATGAAATGTGATGTTTCGGCCTCTTACTACTAATTGTCATAAACTGTTTAGGAAAATTAAGAAATGCAAACTAATAGTTGTGCAAGCCGGCCATTTTGTTAGGTACTATGACAGCCTATTATAGTTATTTTCTAAGCTAATCAGAAATAAAGCTGTTAAGAGACAAGCAACATCTGCTTACCCTAATAGAAGAGATAGATAGGGCCTCTTCAAAAACCTCAAGAGATCTGCAGAATATGGCATTCAAAGATGTTTTCGTAACTTTAGATTTTTTTTTATATCAAGACATATCAATTCCTGACAGCACCTCCTATTCTACCCCAAGTAGAAGATGAGCATCGAAGAATCTCCAGTGGGAGATGGTTGAATTAGTCACAAGCCTATCTCTTGGTAGGAAAAGCCCCTTGCTCCAACTATAGACAGAGTGCTGTCCAAAAAGGACAAAACCTGGAAGCAGGTAAGTCGACAGCCTAGCTCTGCCAAGACAGGGTAGGCAAGTCCTTCATAACCCCTGCTCTAAAATCAATGTCTGTCAGAGAAATGGGGTTAAACGACCGAAAATCGATGCTGTAATGTATGGAGAGAAAATGGGAACTGTCCAGGCAGCCACTGGTATGTCATTTCTTAGTTTGGGAAGCTGCAGGCCCTGTACTTCCTATAAAATCAGATGTATTTATCCCTCTCAGGTTTCTGAGGTGGTTGAAGAACAGATAGCTAGAGCCTCATAATTAAATTTTGAGTGGTTTAGGAGTCAAGAGAGTGTTATATATCTAAGAAGATGCTTTTAAAATTGTGTTGCAAGTTAGTATGAATGTTGAGTTAGATATAGAACTTTAAACTCATGGAGATGGTTAGATAGTAGAATATTAAAAGTCAGGTGCCAAATACATATGGACTGGACATTGGGAATGTACGTTAAGCCAAATAACCCTCATAACTGTGGCCTAATTACCTCTGTCGTTTTGTATTGTATTTATTATTATAAGAGAAAGAGCCATTTGTTGGACTGAAAGGGGAAAATGTAGGGGGAAATAAGATATACCTTAAACTTAAAAAAAAAAGGGAAGAGGATGGGGGGTTGAGGATGGGAGGGTGGGACTGGAGGGGGGAATAGGGAGGGGACTGCAATTGAGATGTAACTTGAAGAAATAAAAAATAAAGGAAAAAAAAGTAAAAAAAAAACAAATGTTAAAAAAAAGAAAAGTCAGCCGGGCGGTGGTGGCGCACGCCTTTAATCCCAGCACTTGGGAGGCAGAGGCAGGCGGATCTTTGTGAGTTCGAGGCCAGCCTGGTCTACAAAGCGAGTCCAGGACAGCCAGAGATATTCAGAGAAACCCTGTCTCGAAAAACCAAAACCAAAAAAAAAAGAAAAGTCTAAAATCAAACAAACAAATAAACAATTCTAGAGTGACTCTTCCAGAAGGGAGAATAGTGAATAGCAGGAGAGGCTTGTAATGACCAAACTCTTTTTAGGCAAGTAATAGAATTTTTAGATAGGGTGACTACTTTACATTCTAGTTGGGCCAGCTCAATTGCTGGATCAATGGACTACCATTTGGGAGGCATACTGGCCTTAAATCAGAGTTTCTCCACAGGTGAGTTATAACCCCTAGGGTTGAATGACTTTTTCATAGGGATCAACTAAGACCATCGGAAGACACAGATATTTACATTACAATTCATGACAGTAGCAAAATTACAGTTATGAAGCAGCAACAAAATAATGTTATGGTTTGGGATCACAGCAACACGAGGAACTCCACTAAAGGATGGAAGCATAAGGAAGGTTGAGGTTCACTGCTTTTTTTTTTTTCTTTTTTTTTTTTTTTTTGAGATAGGGTTTCTCTCTGTAACAGCTCTGGCTGTCCTGGACTCGCTGCTGTGTAGACCAGGCTGGCCTCGAACGCACAGAGATCCGCCTGTCTCTGCCTCTGAAGAAGTTAGATTAAAGCCACGTGCCACAATGCCTGGCTGAGGATCACTGCTTTAAGACATGTGTATGCCATCCTTAACATAACAGCAATGGACTGATAACTGGAGACATCACATGGTCAATACATGCTTTCTAAATTTGAAAACAAAAACATAATAAAGAGGGAGGGCTGTTTTAAAATATTTTTAACTTAAAAAGTTATTATTATTATCTTAATAATAATAAAATAAATGCTGAGTTCAAAAAAAAAAGAAATTATTTCTCTGGAATAAATTATACAAGGAGGGAGGAGTATTGGTCCTTTGTGAATATGGCTGTAGAAACTAAAATTTGCCAACAGTCACCCTCTAGTTTATTTCTGAAATCCTTTTCAGCAATGTAGCATTTCTTGCTCATTTTCAGTATAAATAAAGGGACAGGCATAAAACATTGCAAAGAATTTAAGAACAGTTAAGAGAGCCAGGTATGCTGGCTCACATATTCAGGCCCAGCCCCTGCCTCAAAAAGAGTGAGGGACTTTACATAGGCCACAGACCAGGCCCTAGCCTTGACCTTCAGCATTGTGAGCAGATGCTCACTGTCAATCTCACAACTACTTACAAAACTCACTTCTTGAAGAAAACTGATTAAGATTATGAAGGAAATTAACAGTTAAGACTAGAACTTGGGGCTCTGGCAGCTCTCATCTTGGTGATCTGTTCAGAAGCTTCCTGGATGATTTTTACTCTGTCTCAAGAGCAACAAGTGATAGGAAAAGGCACATGGACTTTCCTCAGATCCAGGTGCCCAACAAAGCCAATCTGACCTCTGGCTCTAAGCATTCTGACCATTATTGTGATAGACTTTGGAAGTGGCACTACCTGAGAATTTGATCCCTCCCTGGCTTGGCTTGCTCACACTTGAGATGATTTCAGTGCCTGCCATAGTAATAACAAATGTCTGAGTATCTATCTGCACAGTGTGACAGGTTTTTTAAAACAATTTTTACATATTTATTATTAGTGTAGGGAGGGAAAGCTTGAGGTCCTATGTTCAATCCCCAGCACAGAAACAACAAAAATATGCACTATTAACCTTTGTGACTATCTGGAGGAAAATTCCAGTCAGATTCCTTTACAAATTCTAATTTCAACCCAGTAAGGACATCACCGTAGTTGTAAATAAAAAGACCCCTGAAAAACAGGGGTTCTTTCTTTTTATGGTGAGTCAATTCAGATTTTTCTGATGACCATTTTTGCTGTTTAACAGTTTTAACCAGATATTCATTGACATGTACAAAAAAGTGCGTGCCTCCATCATTCATTACAGTTTTCATCAAGGCAATGGTCTACAAAATTACAGTCAGCTGACTCAAGCAATAATGTCAGAGAAATGTTAAAGGGTTTTTTTAAATAATTTATTTTTATTTGTGTACATTGGTGTTTTGACCACATGTATGTCTGTATGAGGGTGTTAGATGTCTTGGAACAGGAGTTACAGACAGCTGTGAGCTACTATGTGGGTGCTGGAAACTGAACCTGGGTCCTCTGGAAGAAGAGGCAGTGCTCTTAACCCCTGAGCAATCTCTCCAGGCCGTTAAAGGGTTTCTTTTGTTTTGTTTTTTGTTTTGGCCTTTGGTGAATTAGTAAGATGACTTTGATACCTATTCTATATTCAAATCTATGCCAATTAGCAGCAGTAATTTGCCAAAACTATATTACAGATTATAACTTGTTATTAAATTAGAATTTAGAGGGTAGATTCTTATAAAATAACTTGGTCTCTAATATGGCTAAGGACAATGACACACCAACATCTCTAGAAATGCTAGGTTTATGACAAGAAGCATAGAAATAGGAGGAAATGACTCCACCCCAATCTCTGATCTCCCAATGGGTTTCTTGTGCCATGGGACTCCTATTTAATAGACTGTTGGTTAGTGTTAAATGCCTTGGTATGTCCTCAGACAGACTTGTGTTAGAATCTTGGCCCTGCATTTTTGATACTTGAAATAATGTAAATGTCTTAACCTTAGCTTTCCATATACAAGTTATGAAAATTAAATCAGATATTGGCCAATAGATATAAAATCATAAGATCTGCCTGGAAACTCTTGCTTGGGTCAAATGGTTCATAGATTAGAGCTAGTTTATTGATGTCCAGTGTGTACAAAAATGATCAAGAACTTCATGATGAGTTAAGCAATAATTTCTGAGAAAAATATTTAGTTGTACACACACATGCACACACACACACACCAGACAATAATAACAATATTCTGGGATAAATTGTTATGAAATCTCAACCAAAGTAAATATCACTCTTCTAAGCTTAAGAAATCAAGAGAGAGGATATTCTACTGTGGTCTCTATGCTACAAACCAGCAGAAAACTGGGAGATTGAAGATGACATTTGTGTGTGTGTGTGTGTGTGTGTGTGTGTGTGTGTGTGTGTGTGTGTACAGGGGCTCACTATGTGATCCAGGCTGACCTTGAACTTGCAGCAATCCCCCTATCTCTGCTTCCCTAGTGCTGAGATTATATAATAAGCTATATCAGTCCTGGCTGACTTGTATATATTCTACTCAAAACAAAACTAAAAACAAAAAAGCCAACACATACGTACCATAACATAACAAACTATAACATGAACAGTTCAGATAAAAAACCTGCTTCTATCTTCTGTGTAGTTACATTAAAATCTATTCAGAACAAAACCATGTAATACTACAAAGATCTACAACCGTAAACAAAATCTCCATCAGTTACAATGATTAAGGTACAAGTCAGGAATCTTATTAGAAATCTTCATAGTTCCAGGTGTGGTGGTGCACACCTTTAATCCTGGCACTCAGGAGGCAGAGGCAGGTGGATCTCTGTGAGTTCTAGATGAGCAAGGCCGACAGAGAGGCCAGCATGGTCCTCAGAGAGCTAGTCCCAGGACAGCCAGAGCTACACAAAGAAATCCTGTTTTGAAAAACCTAAATAAATAAATAAATAAATAAATAAATAAATAAATAAATAAATCAGAAATCCTTATAGTAAATGACATAATAATACCCAATAAAATGTAATATTTACTTATTAAATGAATTTTCAAGTTGCAACATATTTAGATTAATTTTTTATTATTATAAAAATGTAGTCAGCTTTGAACTGACACCACCCACAGAATAGAAGAACTTGGAGCAAATTAAAGCACCAAATTTAAAGTAAATTAACGTTAGGTACAGTGGCACAGGTCTGCAATCCTAGCACTTCTCAGGTGGAGGCAGGAGAATAGGAAGTTCAAGGTCAGCCCTTGGCTGTATGGTGGACTTGAGGCCAGGCTGGGCTGTATAGGACATCTCAAAACAAACAAAGTACGAATGCTTATGCATGGGAAACTCTGTTAGATCTGAGAGTCACATGCCATTATTTTAGGAGAACTCTGAAACCCTCTAGATTTGAGGAAAATCAGGTTTAATTTCTCTCTAAACCACAAACCCAATCCAGTGGGTAAAATACAAACAAGACCACTGTTAAATTGGGAATAAATTATCTATTGTCTGAAACAATGTCTTCAGGAACTACTTCCTGATGAAATGTTCATCCACAGGTAACCACATCTTTACTAAATGCTCTTCAGTGCTTTCCAGCAAGGTTGAAAACTCTACACACAGGCTACTACGAGACTTCAGCATCATGGTCTCCTCGGCACTCATGATGTCATTTTGTCCAAGCTTTTGCGATTGAGTCGGGGAGAGACTACAGCTACGCGCAGTGTGCCAGCTCTAAGTCTCACCTTCCAAACCTGCATGAAGGAAATTCTGGAAGCCCCAGGCAGGGTAGGGGAGGCAGGTTAAGCACTTCATCTAGTGAATTAGTGGCAATCAAAATTAAGAGCTTGGAGCTTGGACATGAGGCTTTATGCTTTTGACACCACTATAGACACTGAGGTACATCTCTGGAGACTTGTCAATGCTGAAAGTCAAGAACTAAAGACAGTGTCAAGAAACCCTTTAGAGAATAAATATTGACAAAGAAAAGTGGAAGCCTTGGCTGGTCCTTTTTTTTTTTTTCATAGTAGGGTCAGAACATAGCTTTCTCAAAGTACTAAGGAAGTAGTTCAAGATCTCTGAAGAATTTGAACAACTCCTGTGACTGACACTATGGTTTGAATACCTCAGAAATGCCTTTCAATTAAGGAATGTGGTTTTATTTCCTTATCTCAATATTGTAAGCAAGATAAAGCAAGATGCTAAGCCAATTTGTAGGTAAAAAGAACCACCTTGGCTGAGTTTTCAAAGCCCATCTGTTGAGCTTTCCTAGCAGGCTTCAGAGGTGACTAAGTGGTGCTGGTGAGAAAATTAAAAAGGAAATTGAAATGAGCAGCTTGGAGAAAGTCCTTTTTTATTCACACAAAAGTATCTTTAAGAAACCCACAATATGAAATATTCACCAACTCTCTCATTTTTTTTTGATCCAGTTGGATGTGTGGCTAATGAAACTGGTAGATTTTTTGGGGGGGTTAGTAGAATTCGTATTATTTCTCAAACCAGTGGATGTTGTAGGCAAACAGCGAACACTAAAGCACAAATAAGCATCCTTAACTTTAGTGAGGTTTATAGCTATGACAAGAGCTTTGGAAGGGTCTCATTGCCTTGTGCTTCAACACCCCATGAGCCCTTGTTGCTGTCCCCAAGCACAGAAGATGACCAACCCTTCAGAACATAAACATTTGATATCTTGCCTCTCCTCCTGCTCTAGAATCAGACCCTGAGGACCTGGCCAACATCAATAGAAAAAAAGAAGAAATAGAAAAAAAGAAGAAAGGAATGGCTTTTTTTTTTCAAAGCATAAATCACTGATTTAACATCTTTAACAAGTGGCATATAATAACCCAGGCTCCAGTTTAACTTGAGGAAATAAAAATCAAAAACTATAATAAAGAAATAATAGAAGGGTGCCCGCCTTTTGATTAGATGATGATATTGGGGCTTTAATGACTTTCACAGAATAGTCAGTTGCCTTCATTAAATTTTACACCATTTGTGAGCTGCGCACCCTTATGCAAAACACCCTGTGCAGGTAAAGGACCTGACCAGTTGAAATGGACTGGTTTCAATTCTTCCACATTCTTTTCTCTTCCATAACAAGGAAGCAATTGATCCCCACTCCCCACCACCTCACTCACACACTTCATAGGCAAGCTACCTCATCTGAAAACTGGGGTAAGCCTGAGAAATTCTGGGGCAATCACATGAAAATTTATGTAAAAATACAAGAAGACTAGAAATGTAAAACTAAACATATCACATGACAGACATGGTATGAATTTTAAATGATGTGAATGGAAAATCAATTTAGATAGAATGCTGGAGAAGTCTTAGGGATCCCCAACCATCTTTGTCACATGGGCAAAACTTGTGAGAGCTTCAAGAGGTGATACTGTGAAAAACAAGGAAGTTTTTAATCTCTCTCTTCCTCCCTCCCTCCCTCTCTCTCTCTCTCTCTGTCTCTCTGTCTTTCTGTGTGTGTGTGTGTACATGTGTGTGCATGTTCCTGTGTGAGGAGACACTCATGCACTACCATGCATTGATGTGGGTCAGAGGACACCCTCAGTTGTTCAACCTCACAGTCCTCCCATCTCACAGAAAGAGCAGAGCGGTTATTGATTCTCAAAACTGTGCTCAGCTTTATACGGAGTCTGGGGATCTGAACTCGGGCCCTCACACTGTGTGGCAAGCCCTTTACCCACTAAGCCATTTCTCTGGCCCTAAATTAAGTTTCAATGGGAAGTTATGACATGCCATGAATATATTGCCACCTCACACCTTGCATCAACTCCTGGAAAAGGTCAGAATCTCATTTGCAGGCAGTGAATGGCAAAATATTCCTCAAACTCTCCTGTGATAGAGTTTGAACCCATAACCCCTGGGCCTCCCACAGCCACCCTATACTGTGCATCCAACTTTATGTGGATTAGCTATAAGACCCAGGTAAGAGTCAGGGGCCTTCGTTATAGATTCCAGGAAGAAAAGAAAAATGGGATGTGATTTGAGTTATCACTCAATCATGATGTGTAGGAGACCGACACTTTGCACACAGACTCGCCTTCAAATGCTTACCCCAAATTTTTACCCTTTTTTTCCAGCCCTCTACAAATATCCCCCTATTTGTGTCTGTGTTGTAGTATAGGGGTGGAGGGAAAACAGACAAGCAAAATGTCTTATATTACCGCTTCTCTTCTCATTAGAAATTTTATTATACGGTATTCCATAATTCACAGACAGTAACATGGGCTTAAAGTTTAAGCTATGGAACCAAAACTAATAAAGCCAGTGCTCATATGCACATTAGTACCACTGTAATCCTCATTTATGGAGCATATTTTATTGTATGCCTCACCCAGCACACAGAGATTCAGATCCACCATCTAATTTAATTCTTATACCTCCTCTGTTTACAAATGAAGACATACAAGCTTAGGTAGGTTAAATGTCACCCAGGGACACAAAAGGCAGAAACTAAGACTTAGACCTTGAACTAACTCCAACCTGTTCTTAAGGTCAATGTTAAACACATTTGAGGGTTAAATTATAATTTCTCCATAAAACGTGGAAGCACTTCTTTAAACTTGTTGGAGCCCACAGGATTTTAAGCCCAGCAAGGTGCTGCTGGCAGGATCATAGCACTCCAGGAGGACCAGGCCAACCAGGGCTACAGAGCAAGCAAGACCTTGTCTTAACTGCCTCCTCAACTCCCCCAAAGAGATTTTTGTTTCAGGTCACGGGCTTATATTTGCTTTCGTATACTAATGACTATTCAATTTTACCAAACAGGTATATCACAAAATCGGATGACTGATGATTTGACAAACCCACAACCCCTGTAAGGACCTATAACCCAAGTGGGCACTAAGTAGCTCCATTTAGCTATTAACCATCTGCCAAAGTAAACAACAGTTTACTCCCTCATGTGTTTTATCACCAACTCTGTTTCATAGGCAGGAATATATGCATATTTAGAGAACTAAAGGAAAAAAACTATCACTAAAATTTTTTAAATTTATTTTTAAATTTTTAATACAATATATTTGGTCATTTCTCTTCCCTCAGCTACTCCAAAATCCTTCCCCTATTCCTCTTGATTTCTTTCTCTCTCTTAAATATAAAAACAAAAACAGAAGCACAACAGAAACAAAACATGGAATATATTTGTGTTGGTTGTCTATTCCTGAGCACGTGACCTGCCCTGGGATACGATTAATATAACCAGTGTCACTCCACTGGAAAAAAAAACCTGATATTTTTCCCCCTCTCAGTAAGTGCAAATAGGTTTTTGGTTAAGGTAGGACATTGTGCCCATTTTCCCTTCTCCATGCTGGGATTTTGTCTAGTTTAAACTTGTGCAGCTCCTGTACATATTGTCACAGTTTCTGTGAGTTTACATAGAATTAAAGAATTCTAACATCATTACTCAACCTATGAAGATTAGAATAGAACATGGCTTGACTGTTCTTTATCCATATTTTTGATGAGTTTTGTTTTTGTTTGATTGGGGCAGTCTCACATCGCCCATACTGGCCTCTGAGCTAACTGATGACCCGGAAATGAACTTCGGATCTTGTTGCCCCTACCCAAGTGCTAGGATTAAAGGCATGCCCTACTATATCCTGTTTATGGTGTTGTGCATTGGCTTCATGTACTCTAAGCAAGCACTCCTCCAACTGAGCTATAGCCCCCAACTCCAAGATGTTTTGACACACATGAGCTACACAGTCTGTCATAACTATCAGTAATTTCACGAATGAGACTTTTCTCTTTCTTGTTCTCAAAAGAAGTCTAGTTGCTCCTTTTCTGCTAGTATGAAACACAGTCTTTAACAGTCACCTAAAAGAAAGGAAGATGGATGGAAGGAAAGAAAGAAAGAAGTAGGAAGAGAGAGGGAGGAGAAGGAAGGAACTGACTTGCTAATTTTAAAAATTAGAGGAAAAAATGGAACTCTTACAGACAGTTGTATTATTTCACACTGACCATTACAGGTGGTGATATCACGCATATTTGACTTTGAGTGTTATTTAGGATTTTGAAGCCTACTGCTGCTCTTAGATGGGTCATGAGCACAGACATCCTGCCTCTGACATCTCTACTTCAGGGGCAGTAGTCTCTGAAGGTGGTTCATTTAACTTTTCATCTCTAGGGAGTTACTTATTTGTTTGCTGAGCTTTTTTTGCCTGATCTAATTGCCTTCTTCTTGAGGGATGTCATTGGTTACCATGTGCTAGTTTCCATGGTACTCCTGACACTAGGAGGTAAGGAAAACAAGAGCTGAAGGCCACTCCCCTAGTACTAATTCACTAAATCAGCTCTGTGTATCTCCCTTATGCTAGCAAAGTGGTATTGAAATACATCAGTGGAGCTGTTTTATTTTGGCAATTGGTTAATAGCGAAAAGCAGCTACTTCGTGTTCACTTGGGGTATAGGTCCTTACTGGGAATGTGGGTTTGGCAAAGCATTAGTCATCCAATTTTGTGATGTATCTGTTTGGTAGAAGCATAAAGTAATTAGTATAAGACAGCTAATATGGGAATTGATGATTTGGGCTTTGTTGTCTATGAAAGAAGGGCATCCATTAAATTGTGTTGTAATTTTCTTTTTCAGGGAATTGAACTCAGGGTCTTGCATTCTCATACTGAGCTACATTCACAGCCTATAAGTGGTGTAATTTCCTGAGCTAAGTTGCTGTACAACATTGAGAATTTTGTAGAAAAATGATTGGCAAACAGGAATGCAATCAAGTTTTTCCTCACCATACTGCAAAGATAACCTCAGATGTATCCTAAGACTCTTCTCAGTCACTTGCTCAAACGTCAGGAAAAAGATAGGACCAATCTGATTCTCTACCTCATAGCCTGAAGCATATCATATATGCAAGTGGGTAACCCTGCCCCACTTTACCCAAGACTGGAATGCATGAATTTAAGTTCCTACTCATCAAGAGAGGTTAAAGCTCTGGACATCTCTCATGTCCTTGAAGATGCTTCTTTGCTTCCCAGGATCCTCCAACTATAAGGAAGTGTCAGGAGAAAATGTATCACCAGCATTGTAATCAATTCAAATGCTAAACTGGAGACACAAGACAGAGAGGTTCAGATACCTAGGTGTTTTGCAGTACTGCATCCCAGACATTTGGAAGAGGATGGATTGTATTCCTAGTTCCACTGTTCACCACATGACAGGAAAAGCTAAATCATACACTTCCAAACGCACAAGGACTGTTGCTTTCTCTCCTCATACTTCCCCCATGGATTTTCACCCATCTCCTAACTCAGATTTCAGGTTATGACATGGCTCAGTGGGTAAAGGCACTTACCACCAGGCATGGCAACCTAAGTTTGATCCTTGAGACTCATATAGTGGAAAAAAAGAACAAAATCCTACAAGTTTTTCTCTGACCTCATACATGCTGTGGCAAGGATGTGTGTGTGGGGTGGAGACAGGGGGCAGAGACACAGAGACATGAGAGAGACAGAGAAAGACAGAGAAACAGACACACAGAAAGAGAGAGAGAGAGAGAGAAATAGACAGAGACAAAGAAAGGGAATAATCTTTTTTTTTTTTCTTAAGAAAAAAAAGCAATTTGCTTTTGATGAACCAAGTGCATTTTGTGCTGGGTTTGAGGCTACACATCACTTTAGTTCATGTCAGGAGTAAGTCTTCTGAACTCTCCATTTCTACATTTGTGAGGAGGTAATCAAATGCACTTCCTTTGAATCAAACACTCAAGAACTATTCAAGTCACATTTATTAATACAATGAAGTGTGAGTACAAGGTAACTGGCTTCAGAGACTCCTCTGTGCAAGAAGGGCTGAAGTCCACAAGACTTCTGACCATGGAGGAAATTGCTCTTTACACAATTGAAAATTGATCCTGAGCTCATGCTGACCCACCTCTTAAATACAACACGAGAGAAGACTCCCTAGGATATTAGCTCTGTCTGAATGGGTTTCAGTGAAGGAAGCAGAATGCAGGGCAGTGAATTCCAGAGTGTGTTGTGAGGGTGATGAGTCCCCGGAGGTAATGTGAAAGACCAGCTTAATGGTTAAGTGGATCTGGGAAGCTGGTCTCTACCCACTACAGACTTAAAATGCACATTAGCAAATAAGGGTAGCTGAAAATTCCTGTACTAGAGGAAACCCAGTTTTAACCCAGGCTTCATTCTAACCACAGAATTTTTTTTTAATAGTGCATATTTAAATATCCCAGAAACTATAATTTTTCCACATATTGAAGATGATATATTTACTCCATCTTCTTGAGTCATTCCAGGTGTTAATAATTACAACACTATAAACATTCACATAAATATGTTCTTAGAATCAAATTCCTGAAATGAGGTGAGGGGAATTATGTGAGTCACAATCATGTTAGTGCTCAGATTGCTTTAGAGAGAATATCAAAGCTTCCCTTTGCTTTTTCTTTTCTTTCTTTCTCCTTCCTTTTATTTGGGGAGGGGGTATTGGAAATGTGTTTCTTTATTGAAAAGAATATCTACTCTTTCAAGCAGACAGTATTTCAGGCAAGCATACAGGTCTGCTACTTTGGCCATGGAAGACATAGTGGAGAACTGGTCATTGGCATTCAAAAGGAAGGGATTATGTCACTACCCTCATTCAAAAACCTTCAATAGGTCCCTATTACCTACCAAGCCAAGCACGAATTCCACAGCCTGCTATTCATTGCTGCACACAATATGGACTCAATTCCCTTTTCAAAAAACAAAAAACAACAAAAAATAAAAATAAAAATAATTATTATAAAAGGCCGTCTACATTAATCATGGCATCAAGAAGGGTGCAAAGAAAGGAGACACATAACATAGAGAAACTGGCCTCAAGAATCTTCCAGTCAGGCAGGAAGGTAAGTAAGTTCTGCAGAGTTAGTGTAGCACTAGAGGCACAAGGAGGAGTGGCTGCTGGGGGGTGGGGGGGAGCTTTTGTGAGTGGAGCAGAGCTCTGGAGTCTGGGGCAGGGCTCAGGATGAAGCACCCATAATTTCCCTTTCCTAAGAATAAGTGCAGGATTTTTTGTTTTCAGGTCCTTATGGCAACCTCTGTTATATAATGTCACTTTTCAACTACTTTAGAAGCAATTTTTTTTTTATTTTTTAAAGTATAACATTTACTTAGTATAAATGACACAAAATGATCATTTTCTATGAATTACATTATTTAAGTCCTATATCTCAAAATCTACCAAATTATGTTGTCTCTCTATTACCTATGTCCTCTAGCTACAGAACAGAGGATGAGAGACTCACTACCAACAAGTAGGTGATATGAGGGTCTCGTGGCGAGCCAGCCAATACCAGTGGCCGTGTGTTTAACCGTGAGGACACAACACCTATAAATACTGTGTCCATCAAAAAATCACTCCTCACCAACATGGCTCACACGTCTGTACTTCACAGACTCTGCATGGGCTAATGATTGATATCTTCTGGTTGATACATGTCCATACACCAAAATCCATGGCACGAAAAGTCAAAAGTGTCCTGGTTATTTGTCTGCTTCCTCCCCCAAGAAAGAACCCTGCTGGCCAATCCTGCCTGCGTCTTCTACTCTCCATTCACATAAGATCTCTCTATCAGTTCTCTTCTCCAACTTTGCTGCCATTGGCTTGATAAAAGCTTCCTGTAGCTTCCAGATGACTAACCCCCATTCTGAATGTGCTTTTCTTCCCCTCATCTATAATCACCATAGTCTACAAGCACTAATTTAAAAAGCAAATCTCATCATAACCTCTTTTTGCTTAAATTATTTTAATGTATTCTCCGTACCCCAGACCAGGGTTTCCCTGAGTCTGAGATAAAAACCCAGATTCTCAGGTCTTCCTCTGGAAACCATAATCTTAGCTTTGCAATCAGCCTGGCACTCCACATTTCCATGACTGTATGTGCTTTACATGACTAGGAATGCTTGGTAAACAGTGCTTCAGAGGAGTAAGCCCAAGCTTGGGAGAACAGTCAGCTCCGCGGTCATGCTTTTTCTGTGTATTCTCTCGTAGAAACAGCAAGTCTGGTTGTTGTTCTTTGCCTAGCCAACCACAGCTTCACACTTCTGAGCCTTCATCTTCTCTGCTCTACTTGCTTCCTTGTTCTCTGCCTATCCTGTTCACCTTACGCTAACCATTAAAGGTCATCTATGAAACATTAAGACCCTCCCCAGGTCTGTGAAGCCTTTTACAAATATTTCAGAGAGTATTCATCACTCTCTTTCTCAAATACATTACAACCTGCATATCAAGAGTAATACCAGAAGCATGCATGTTTGTTTGTTTGCATTCCCAAATCACATGATCAAGTACTGCTGTGGAAAGGGAACACATCTTATTTATTTGGCCCAATTATATGATCAATAAATGAGTGAATGAAGATAATGTTCTTTGCATCCTACCATTATTTATCAAGATAAAACAGTTTAAAGCCAACATGTATTAAATATGCAGATACCCTACGGAGTAGTTACTACTATTTTATAGGTAGAGAAATTAACAGGCAGAGAAATAGTCATTTGAGGGTAGCAGGGTCAAAGGAAAGTTCAGATCCACCTGCTTCAAAAGTTGTCATTTTCTCAACACCAACCTTCTTCC
>CAJQZJ010032236.1:2523209-2552028 GCA_907164525.1 Lophiomys imhausi
CTCTCTTGAACTCACTATTCCATGATCCCTGCATGTGAATGTGTGCCTCATATGAGTTATTTGAACTCATCTTCCATAATCTGCCCAAGCCCTCAGCTTACTGTAGATAGCTGCTGAAGGAAGGGGCTACAATGATTTCCAAATGTTCATGCCGAGTCCCTTGCTTGATTAAGATCTTTGCATTCTGAATTTAAATAACACATGCCTAGATAAGGTCTTAAGGGATAGAGAGATATATACACATCAACCTTCATGTGTGGCAATCAGTCAGGAGGAGATTCCACTAACTCCAATCATCAACAACCCATCACTCACACTTGGTACATATTGATTTAAGAGGTTTTATTTAGTGGGTGTCGTTTATTGTAAATGTTAGTCAGTAGAAGAAATAAGAAATTTTATAGTCCCTAATATACTTTTGTAAGCATTTCTTTTATTAACAAAATGATTGGTTTTGAAGCAAGCAGCTATTTCTATCAGGTAGAAAGGATTAAGGAATAACAATTTGAACTAAGCAAATATTCCAACAGTTAATGCACAGCCTCTGAGAATATGTGTCACAACTCAACAGGGGGTCACGCAACTGAATGTGTGGGCCCCAAAAATTTGGCAATAGTCAAAGGTTTACAAGCATGCAATGACCAAAAAATTAATTCAAAATCAAAATTGTAACAAATCCAAGATGTTCCTGATAGAGCTTGCCCATGTTGCATTCCATGGCTTCACTGTGGTCTTATTCTGAACACACAGCATGCTTGCTTTGTATATCATACCAATAGGGCATGCAAAACTGACCTATGGATGCCTGAGACACCTCAGCCCAGACTGGAGACCAATATAAGTTACGAATTGTAGTGTTTTTACTCTATGTGCAAGATTTTCTGCTCTTAGAGAAACATCGTGGTTTATTTATGAAAAAACAAAGAATTTAAATACTGCCCTACCATCTTTCCTCAACATGTAAGTCTCAAACTGGTATATCTTTGGATTGTTCTGTGTTAGAATGCTTCATTTTAAAAATCATTTTTTAAGTAGCTATCTTGACTTTGACTAAGACAAAGCAGAAAAAAATAGTCGGGCTGAGTATGTAGCTCAGCAAGAGCTTACTTGACTAACATACAGAGTGCTCTAAATTCAAGCACCGCACTGGGGCAGGGGGCTTAAATAGTGAGTTTTGACTTGGAATTAGGGCAGAAATTCCAATAATTTCAGAAGTGATCCTACCCTTGCGCCATTTTTTCATTTATGTGAAGCTGTCTCCTCAGTTGGTTTTATAACAAATATATGGATTATCCCTGGAAAAACTGAAGCTGCTCTAGGTCTTGCGGTGTCAGGTTTAGTTCTTTATGTAAAAATAAACACACTTATATTATAAATCTGTAAATTTGCTTCCACTTTAATAAAGGCAAAATATATGCATATAGTAGAATTGCTTTCAAATAAATTTCCTTATGATTTATTAGCAGTAAATACCTGATTTGCACACTCATTCTGTATACTCTTTATCTGGGGGGGTCACATAAAAGTTTATCAGGTCAAAAGAGGTCCCACTTTGAAATCATGAATAAACCGCAGACTGGAGGTCACCATGCATAGATCCATATGATCTAATAATGGCCTTTACATTAGGATACTCAAGATACCTTTATCTATGAAAATTCCTGACCATTAGTTAGAGTTTTGGAATGATTTCAAACAGTTTGTAGGTAAGGTTAGATAGAGTTGTACCTACTGTCATGTTTTTCATGTACAAAAACATGAAAAATTAATTTCTATACCTCTGAAGTATAGAAATTACAACAGAAAAAGTCCCAGTTATATGATGGACCAGAAAGAAGTCGCTTGTATTTAGAAAATGCCTCTGATGCTAAGACCACAACCTAAACTGTCCAACATATGATTTGTATCATTTCACCATTAGCCATAAAAGAAATTCAGGTGCCTAGTTATTTTCTTGTTAAACAGAAAAGGGAAAAGCTCTCCTGAAGTAATAGGCAAGAAACTGAGGATATCTTATAACATATCATAAAGCAAGGATGTAGAACCGCCTATGAAGAACTTCTAGCCAGTCTCAGATTAGAAGATTTAAGTATAAAAGTAAAATAATAAGTAAATATGGATGGAAACACTAGATGCCCAGAGCTTGATTCTGTAAGATCAAGAGTCCAGGCTATGTTAGAGAGGAGGACAAGTCCCCAAAGTTTATGCAACACATCTAAGGTCTATAGCTAATTAGTGTCAGCACAGGACAGAGGAGAGGAAGAATGAAAGAACTGAGCATTGCTGTTTCTGGGCAATGTTCTGTGCCCCACACATGGAATCCCATTTAACACACCCTCCATCTGGAGGCTGTAGGTAGTGCTCCCTCCACTTTACCAAAGGACAAACTGAAACTAGCAGATATTGACTAAAATGGAGACTTGAATCCAAGTCTGCCTCCTAGGCATTATCTTTTTCTAATTTTTTTTTGTTGTTGTTGTTTTATTTTTTGGCTTTGTTTGTTTTTGTTTTTGTTTTTTTTTTTTTTTTTTTTAGACAAAGTTTCTCTGTGTGTATTCCTGGCTGTCCTGGACGCACTTTGTAGACCATTCTGGCCTCCAACTCAGAGATCCACCTGGCTCTGCTTCCCAAGTGCTGGGATTAGAGGCGTGCGCCACCACAACTGCCTGCCTTACCCCTTTCATTGCAACTGTGACCTTAGAGTATAGAGCTCCTGTCCCACAGGGTTAGATCCCTGACTAAAGCCTGGCAGATGAAAGGGACCTACTATGAAAATAAGTACCTCTCCTAAAAGCTACTTATAAAAAAGCTAAAGTGCACATATAAGAAATCAGCAATCACATGCCCCTCCTAAGAATGGCTAAAAACTCCTTTACATGTTTCCATGTGATGTCTCCAAAACTCAACCCATCCTAAACAAAGTTATCATAGGGAAATACTTGTCACATACTATGTGATCTCTCTCTCCACCACTTAGTCTCATTCTCTCTCTCTGTCTCTCTCTCTGTCTCTAACAGTAGATTAATAAGAAATTTTATCTCCAAATTCTGACCACACAGGCATAGTTACAGACAACACTAAAGAACTAAAGAGACAAATTTAAATTTAGTGTCAAAGGCTGACCCATGGCTGCTAGAAGAACAGCCAAGTAGGTAATAGGGTAAAACCCTCCATCAGAAAAGCTGGCAGAGAGATCAGGAATTATACACTATCCTTACAGCATTATGGAGGAGATGTTCTAATAGAGATGGACATGCTACGGAATCACAAAAGAGGAACTGGGCTCATGCCTGGGTAAACTGGGAAAGCCTCATGGAGGGGGTGATACTAAAGTGTCTAATGAAGAGTTCTCTAAGCCAAATGTGGTGGTGCACACCTTTAATCCCAGCACTCAAGAGGCAGAGGCAAGTGGATCTCTGTGAGTTCCAAGACAGCCAGGGCTATTATTACACAGAAAAACCCTGACTCAAAAAACAAAAAACAAACAAACAAACAAAAAAAAAAAAGAATTCTCTAGGTGGAAGACGGGCAAGGACACACTCCTGAGACCTCTATTTTCCAGGAATCCTGGAAACTTATCCTTGCTCAGCAGGGATACTAACAGACTTCACTCCACTTTTAGCAAGGAGTTAACTTTCAGTTTTCTTTTTTGCTTGTCCCCATAAAAGTAGTGGGTTGCTCCAGACAACACAGGGATACATTCTAGTGAATTAAAGTGGCTTAAAACAGTGTCTGTTTTGACATTAAAAATTTTTTTTTCTGACATTGAATCAAAGACAGATGCAAACATGGGAAGATAAATATGAAGTTCTCCCACTAGCCCTCCTAAAAACAAACAAAGAAACAAACAAACCCAGAAACAATCTTAAGAGATTCCATGCGGGTAGAAATAGGAAGCAGGGGGTGGGAGAAGTGGAGGATAACAGTGTTTTTACAGACTATTTTTCCAAAGCAAAGACAATGAAAGGGGGGGGGGGATAGTACACGTGTATTACAATGTATAGTGCCATAAGGCTGTGTCTGATGCTCTGGGGGGCTTCAACAAGTACTGTTCAGCCAAAAATCAATTGAAAAATCAGCATGATAAGAGAGCATGAGTTACCCTATAATAGCCTTAAGACCCCCAAGGCTATTCAAGTCCCTTTCATCTGCCACACTACACAGACTCTAGGGGGACCTCACTTCCCCTCTGCCCTCCGCCTTTCTCACCTACAGCTTTGCCTTCCCTTGGAAAGGGCGACTGACAGGGAATGGTGATGTTTTCAAGTGGTTTTTGAGAATGTTTTCCTTCTCTGCTTTATTCTTTATCTTCTCTTGACATTTGTACTAAAATGCATCCTGTGTGATCAGTCATAGACTTCCACAATAGTAAATGGTCAGCCTTAGTCTCTGAAGAGCCTAGTGAGTAACAGTGTAGTATTTTGAATGCCTTAGCTGACAGACTTTCCATTGCCCTTAATAAAAATCACAGCTCAGGCTCATGCAAATGAGCCACGTAAGCAATTCACAGCATTGTTATAAATATACATATATATTTCATTCCAAGATTTCATCTCAATATTTCTTCAATCACTCCTCACAATGTCTGGTTTGTTCAATTTATATTTCTGCTCGGCATTTGGTGCAAACCCCACAGATAAGATACATCTGTCCCTTAGTCACAAATCTTGGCATTTTTGCCTTAACTCCATAGTGAAATGAGGACTTGAATTTACCTTGCTTATTAGCAGCAGTTCCTCATAATCAAACATTTCATTTCCAAACTTTTGAATTTGTCATGAGCTGTAGCAACTCAGTAGAGACATATCCAAGCTTAAGGAAGACATATAAACATTCTGATCTGGGTGAGGGAAGGAAAAGCTAATTGGGAGTCAGCTTCCCTGTGATTATCAGCTTGTTTATGAGGAGGGAGGACTCCTCAGAATGGCACAGTAAATTCAACCCTGATTATGGTGTTAGCACCAGAGCTCCCTTCCACACGATCCTGAAAGCCCCCACCCCATCCATTTTGTTTAGTTATAAAGGGTTGTGTACTGTTTCCAGAGACTGACAGTCTTCCATGCTCTGATTTTCTCCACTTTTAGGAAAAATTAATCAGTTGCACAAGCCAGTTGCCAGACTTCACTTCCCTCATGGCAGAAAGCACACATATTCATTGTCTGCTATAAGAATAAATTTTAGTAATTTTCCCCATGTCAATATGAATATTAGACTGACCCAATTAATATGAAATGCTTCTACGCTGCTGGAACAGACAGTGCTACAGAAAGAACCATTTGCACAACCTGTTCATGATTATGGGCCATAAGGACACAAAGATGGCACACACATTTGTGGGCCATCTGAATTCTTATACGGGAAGGGGCGGGGGAGGGCTAGCGGCATGACGTTAGCTGGACTGTCGTGGGTCATGTTTTTTAATCCAGAGTATTGGACATGTAACACAGCAACAAGAGCTGATCATTTTGTTTAATCACCTTTGGATCTTTGCCAGATGGTCTCTATTGAGAATGCTGCAAACACAGAGACATGAGCCGCATCTAACACGCCACCAGAGCCTTCCCGTAAATGTCTGAGAACTGATTCCAACAAGAATTTAGTCTCAGAGCAGAAAGGGATACATTTAAAAACTCTGTGCATTAACTATAGTTTTCCCCATAGAATCCTCACTTGGCATGAATAATTTACCCACTCTTATGCTAATGGGATCATGAAAGTATCCCCCTGTCTTTAGTGCAGCTATTCTCGGCTTTCAGTAATTACCCCACCCAGTGAAAATAACATGGCTTCCACACTGAACAGCCCACTTGTATTTGACAATCAGAAGGATCATGGCTGACAGGGGAAGGATCCAGAACTGGATGGAGACACCCTCAGAACCCAAAGAACCCAACCACACAGTAGCCTTGGTGGAGAGGGTGAAAAGGCATGGATGGGAAGGGAAGAAGGGCAAAACTAAAAAGACTCTTCTTATCAAGCCTGCCTTTCATTTGATTTGTCATCAACTCTGACTTAAAGAAAAATATGTTCCTTTTCTAAGTGTGAAAGAAAGGAGACCAGATTAGCTTAGAAAGAAAATCAATATGTGATATCTAAGAAAAAATACTATAGTTACCTATAAAACACATCTACATGATTTATTTTATTAGAATTTAAATATATATAAATGATAGGAAATCCCCTAAATGAACTTTTAGAGGAGACAGAGAAGGGGAAAAAAGATTACTGGGGAAAAATAAAGGAAGGAAATAAAAAACCTCATTCCGACCTCTGTCCACAAAACTCCATGTTAGGTAGTTCACTGTGTAAAAATTATCAGGCTAAAACATCTGGGAAAGAAAGCTATGAAACAGCAGGGAACGTGGCTGGTTTATTGTTTATCTTTTGTTTATGAGGCAGTATTCAAGTTTAATTACTACTCTAAATTAAACTCTAACTGGCATCAGGAGACATCCCTTTACATGACTAAGTTTAAAAAAAATCTTGAAATCCCATTTCTGGATTTTTCTAGTAAGTTGATAAATATATAGGAGTGAAATTACTCAGAATTAGCAGCAAGTATAGAAGGCTTTTAAGCATTTATGAGCAACCGTTACATGTTCCTAGAGTGTGTATTTATTAGAAGACTTTAGTTTTATTTCTGATGGCAACTACTTAAAATGTCCTAAGATATCAACAAAACATACTTAACTGTTTGCTGATGACTGAAAGATGACTTTCATTTTCATTTAATTTTTTTTGGAGGGAAAGGAAGTACCATATGACTATTTTATATATAACAGTTTCTTTTCTGTCTATGTTCAACTGTCACTTATAGTTGAAGAGAGAAAAAAAAATGTTGATAACAACCAAGAGGAAAAGAGATGCTAGCGTACTTATCATAAGTTGGTGACCAGTTTGGGGTGAACTTAACTCTAGGAAAAATAAAAGTTAAAAACAACTAGGAAAAGAGGATACCAGATGGCGTCTGTCATATTGTATTTAGGGTTATTTTAAAGAGATTGCCGCCACTATGAAAACATTCCATTGACAGAGTTTTCCTAGACTGAATGAGAAGTCCCAGCAGAGAATATTCAGGACCCTCAGTAAGTGGGTTCCCCCTGCTTTCTCCTTTAAATATATAACTAGAATATTTAAAGCAGGGAATATGTTATTTCATAACTGCATCATAGTATAAACTCAAAAGTGTCGTGATATCTTACGCCTGTGCTTAACTATAAGGGCTTCCATTCATTATTAAGGGAACAGTTGTAGATTTCAACACTATGGTTGCTAAATAACTGTATAATAACTAAATAAATATTTAGCTGTGGGATTCTAGCCTCGTTGTCTGGATGATAGATGGTGACATCGGTGGAGGGGTCTGGTGGCAGAGTCGAGGGGAACCCTGCTGGTTTGTACCACCCTGGGTCTTGAGTGATTAGAGATATAGATGCTAACATGTTCATGTATTTAGGTTAATCTGGGTCTGGCAACAGTATGGTTAACGTGTGTGTGGTGTGCACTGTGAGCTCAGCAGTTACTGGGCCAACTGTCTCGGTATTTCTGGGAATCCTGCCTATTCACAGTGCAGGGATTGTTCAATTGCTGCAAAATGTACAAAATGAATTTTACAAAAATGAATTGTAAGGAAGGCCCCATTACAACGATTTTACAGCAAAGATGTCAACATCAATTTTTCCTTCATGCATAGCTAATGATTAAAACAGCATATTCCATTTGCCTAAGACAATTTATTTCATATTGGCACATCAAAATATTGAAATACAAAGTTATCTTTACTCTACCCTTTTTATTCACTGCTGCTGAACCCATACCATTGTTCAAACCAGGAAAAATAAAACAAACTTGGCACGAAATACTTAAAACAAAGGCTCATCAATATTCTCCAATTTGTCAACATCTCAATTACAGCACTGGAAAAAAAATGTAAATTTCATGTGCTCAAACACTGAGGGGTCTATTCTCTTGCCAATTCACATGTGTAGCTCCCATCAGCATTAATGGGAGTTACACAAACCCATCAATAATAATAATACTTTGTACATATACTGAGTCTTTTATCTAAGGCTCTCAGGGTGCTCTAGGAACAAGGAGTCTGCTTCATAGTCTTCACTCTGGCAAAATACACAATGAAACACAAAGCATCTTTTGACTCACCAGGTACAGAACTAGGGACCCCAAGCCTTATTATCAGGCCCTATTTTACTCACAGGAAGTCAGGTACAAAGACTGGCAGTTACTGCCCCAGAGCTCTGAGTCTGCACCCTAATTCTATCCTTGAAAAACCAGATTTCCTTCCTCATTTGAATGTGACTAAGAAGACAAACGTCCTCCCTTTGCCTGCTTTTAGAAAGCTGAAAACCTAGGGAATGAAAAGTTCGGTACATATTTATATAGTGGACTGGCATGTAGCTGCAAAGATAAAGTCAGACTTTACGCTTTTCCAAGTTCATGTCTTACAATATGTAAATGTTTTGATTTTTTTTTCTCCCTTCAGTTTGTCCTACAAACTTTTCTTCTAAGAGAAAAGACGACCTTCCCCCGGTGTAACTGCAGCTCTTCCAGTATCAGTCATAAAGCGAGGTGTTTTTAGGTTCCAAAGTAAGGATTTGTGAGATCATTATTGAAAAATATTCCCCAAAATTACAAAGCAACATAAATGCATGCATTGTTTTATAGCATATGGCTATTAAAGTTTAATTTAAAATGTGTATGAAAACATTGTAGTTAGTACAATTCATCCCTATTTCTTCTGTTTATCATAATTTGTTTGGAAATTGAATCGTTTTACAGTTTTCCATATGCCTGTTGTGCTAATAAATTCTGAAGAAGTAACTAAAGTCTCTTGTGAACTGCAAACTTAGATTCAATGAAGCATTATGATATATTTAACATGAAAAACATAAATTTCCCTCCCATGCCTTCCATTCAACATCAACCCTAAGATCTAACCTATGATAAGCATATGTGATTTCAGTCAATATCTCTGTTGACTTTGCCCCAAAGCAAATAATTAATCTTTCCCACTGAAAGCTACTCTGGGCATTTTGATGGAATAAAGTATCAAAATATCTTGAAAATATGTTTAAAAGATTATGGGAGCAAAACATATTTAAGACTGACCTTCAAATTTTAGGGTCTGTTGTCAAAAACACAAAACAAAACAAAACAACCAACCAGCCAGCCAAACAAACAAAAACAGAACACCTTGATGCATGCATTGATTCAACTAGTGTTGCAGTGAGCCAGGTAAAACATTTCTCCTTGCATGAGCAGTTTCCGTTTTACAGACACAGTGATTTTTTTTCTTTCTCTCAAACTTTAGCACAGTTGAGGGACGATTAGAGAGACAGCCTTCCCAGTGCTCACATACATAAGCCACCGTGTCCATTCTTTAATCTCACAGAGATATGATTAAAGGAACAAAATGCTTGGGGGATCAAATCCTTCAGCAAGGGATAAGTGGGTGCGGCTACCCACAACACCGAGGACTCAGTGTTTTGTTTCTCCCCAGAGGATTGCTCTTGCGTGTCTTCTCTTGGCCAAAAACCCTTAATAAAATAAAAGTGACTAACGAAAACGATAAAAATGCTGTGGTAGCTATTCGCTGCCCCATAAGCCTACATCTTTTCCTGTCCTGCCTCCTTTTCTCTCTGACCCTTCCTGTTATCCCTCTCGCCATAACTCAACTAACCCAACAGAACCAGTCAGTTTTAAATTTCAGTTGGGACCTTGGTGACCTGTTAATGAATCTACAGAGAAGAGAAAAACTCACAGTGTTGAGTTATGCCTGGTGTCGCTAGCTGACTTGGAGTCAGAAATGCTTGAAGCGTTAACGTAATTGCAAGAATGTGAAAAATGAAGCTCTGGGCTCCTGAGCCAAGGGAAAGGTCAGATGGAGCCTCACACCGGAGAAGTTTCTGGAAGATAGCCTCATTTGGCCATTAACTCTTCTTCTCCTTCTCCCAGCACCCATCCCTGCAATATTGAGGTTGTTTTGTTTTTATTAATAGATACTTCACCCTTGTGTTGCCCTAACTTGGGGCAGTGGGGAGGACTGAATGAAAGCTTTCTTCATGTGACCCAGGGTCACTTAGAACCACAGTTAAATCTCTGTAATGCAGTTCTATGATTGAATCTATGTACAAGATACCTTCAAAATGGCTTAGAATGGACCTTAGTTTACAAACAATCCAACTGAGGTACTCAAACCAATCTAATATTGCTCACAAGTTCTTGTATAGTTTACTATTTGATAGTGCACCACCTGCAAGTTGCAACTTGTTTAAAAGACCCATTAGAAATAGGATTCACTTAGCAAGTAAACGCCATCCTAGAATGTCCAGTTTTCTAGACTTGCTTGAACATTCAGAAGTTCAATATCCCTGGCCAGAAACATGGAGGAGGGTAGATATTCACAGGACATCAATAACTCTCTTTCAAATGCCATGAATAACTACAGCTCAAGCTGTTAAATATTATTTGATTCGGAAGCCTATCTAATGCTTAAATATTGTGGCCATAAACAGAATCATAATAGAGATAAAGTAAATCTAGGAGATCAGACACCATCTGAAGTAAAATATTAAAAAATAAAATCTATACAAATTCCTGGACCACATTCAATAATGCGTCTTCTTTTAAGTGATCATTTTATCCATAGAAGAATCAACCCTATCAACATATAATTGCTCTCTGCTGTAAATGGTAAGATTCATTGCAGATTGCAGGAGGTCCCCTTGACATCTACAGTTGTTCTCCTTGCCTTCTGAAAAAGCTACTTTTTTTTTTTTTTTTTAAATTGGGACAGAAGTCACCATGTTGGCCGTATAGAAGCAGGGACAAACAACATCTGAAGAATTTCAAAATCCATCTTTCCAAAATAAGACTCCGTAAAATCTCTTCAAACCCCTTCCCTATATTTCTGGAATTAATAAGAACAGATTTTTTTTTTCATTTACATGCTGTAGAGTCATGGGCTGTTTTAATTATAAAGTACTACTATAGTAAATACAGCTAGCAAATATCCTGTTTATAATATAATTCAAACTACTGGATTATGTCAGTTAGGTAGGTCTGTCTTTCCAATATACACCGAAGTAGTGTAGATAACCACATTTGTAAGACAACTGCCAGAACTAATCAATTTTTACTGTAATGTGGACTTAAAGATTAGATAGCTCATTTTGACTCTTTAAATAAAGTAACCACTGGAAACCCGTCTTCCTACCAGAACTTTAGTAATACTCCCTACACCCTTTCCTGCCCCTCTCTTGTTTGCACAGACAGATATGATGAAGTCCTAGAGTTATTTTGATCATGCCTACTCTTGGACAAGGAAAATTCTTAAACTTTTACCTTGCTCGCTGCTGTTGTCTCCACTCTGTGAAGCATGGCCCCCACTGGAGGGTCCTGGGGTGCCTGCTGAGTGAGTTGAGGTTGCATCATCATGGTCTCGCCAGGATGAAGGGTTCTGATGTCAGGATGCCAAGGAATTTTCCCACAGTTATCGTTTGAGCCATAAATGAGGAACCATGAAGAGAGGCAGGCACAGAGGGAAACAAACAAACAAATAAACAAAGTGTACATATTAGTATTTTCAGAAGTGGCCACAAGCATGCTATTTTATGCCTTCTTTTTCCATTATATCAGTATATTCATTTGTTAAAACTAACTGACATATCTCTTCTTAGTGTGTACATCTTATTATAGGCAAATTTACACCACAATAAAGTTACCTTCTGAAGTAAGGAAAATTTGTCTTACAATATCTTTCTCAGTTTTTCTATTAGAATCAGGACGCATTTTCCGGTTGTCTCAGACACAGAATCCATCAGAGCATGAGCCTCTACAAAACCCAATACTCCCTTCCAGACAGCACAGGATCAGACAATGTGTGAGGAGAGATGCCCTTACACCTTTCTAATGCATTATCCTAAAATAGTCTGTCTGAACTCTCCAAATGTTATCAACAGGTAGGTTGTAAAACCAACAGAAGTAGTATTAGTCATGGCATTAGTACCTCATATGCCACCAAACCCTGCTTTAATTTGCACAAATGGTAATTTTTAAAATGAAACTAACTCAAGCGCTTGCCACTTAGCAAGCGAGTTGAGACTTTCGCTTTCAGCCACTGAACGGTGTCTTCTGGAAGAACTTTGGTGAACTGCAAGGCAAACTAGGGGGTACCAGCTCATGCTACTTTGCTAATATATTCACCTCCTGTTTCCTTTCCCTTTTCCAGATCATTTCCAATACCCCTGCTGTAGCTTAAAGGGAAACAGGAATTCCAATGTACAGGAAGGACTTTATCAGCACCACATGAAGGCAAGCCAGAGATGGAATTTCCTCTGGCAGACAGGGAGAGCAGGAACCACACATGAAACACAGCAGCATTGGGGCCAAAGCTGTACACTTGTCACTCACGTGCTATGATTTTTGACTAAACCCATGGACTTACAGGCAAGGTTGGGGTAGAGAGTACAGGACAAAAATTTAAAGATGCAGCAATCTTTCAGGATACACCACTGCTTTTACTAGAATTGGTAAACAATAATTCAGAACAAGGGTAAGCCATGTACAAACCACTTAGTTATATGAAAACAATCTTTCCACGATACCAAAACATATAGTTTATTAGGGAAAAAGTCGTTCTGTTATTTTTTCTCAACACTACTTCTATGATGTACTTACAACAGAAAATGCTACCAAAATAAAGTCAGAAACCAAAGTAAGACAAATGAAGGAACAATAGCAACAAACATTTTCCTCCCATAGATCTGCTATAAACAGATTATAAATTAATATTTGGAATGTTGGTAGGTGATGCCACAATCCTGTGATCAAAAATATCAATGTCAAGTAGCTGTCAGAGGTGTCACCAGGCAAGCCATGGACTCAAAATCAAGACCTTAAGTAGAAATCATGACTATAAATATACCACAGGTTCAGACCTCTACAATAAAGATGTGATGGAAAAAGAGGATTAAGGAATTAGCTAGGCATGGTAGTATATGCCGATAATCCAAAAACTCAAGAGACTCAGGCAGGAGGATTGCCATGAGTTTGAGTCCAATCTAAACTACACAATGAGATCCTGTATCAAAAAAGAAAGAAGGAAAGAAAGGGAGGGAAGAAGAAAGAAAGGAAGGAAAGATTGATTATGAAATGAAAGTGAGTAGACTATGTTAGATCAAGTTATCTGTTGCTTCGTAGTCTCTTCATGTTAGATGTTTACATGGTGATCAGAGAAAAGGCTAAAAGAATTCTAGAAGGGGGGATGGGAGAGAGAGAAGCACAGCATGTACTTTTCCCATACAGCATGGACTACAGCTCACTTCCCTTGAACTAAAGTTGAACAGTGTACACAGTCAGTGATGTTAATTTTATTCACTGCAGGCTTTTTATTAAGCTGGCTGCTACAAAAGCCCTGACCCCTCATGAAAATTACAATAATTAACCACTAACACCTCAACTATGTTTTAAGGCAAATGTCATCCCACACTATTATATAATTGTTCGGATGGAGCTGGGACAGCTCTTTCTGTTTAAGCACTGGCTTGATGGGAAGGGCTCTTGCAAAAGCAGTTCCTGAAACTGAAAAACACAAGTGTGTTTTTATCAGCTAGACCTGGGCAGGACTTTAAAGCCAAGCCTCATTGATTCATAATTTAATGTCTCTCTTTCAGTGGCTTTCTGGAGCAGGTGTCTTCTAATGTACTGAGTGAAAAGTAAGCAACATTTGTCAACATTACTATAAGAACAATGGGCTCCCCCAACCAAGTAAGGTCTTTGAGTTTCAATGCAGTCAATCAAATTTTCTCAAGTTATCTTATCTATCATTCTGTAATCTCTTCCCTCTTCTCTTCCTCACCTCTCAAAAAAATACTCTCTTAAAAGAGTGTCACATTTCCTTGGTGTCCCTTGAGCTGTGTTCAGTGGAGGGACTGAAACAAACTGAGGAGAACCTCTTGATAGCCATCTACTCTAAAGAGGAATGGACAGACATATCCATCTGGAAGTTCTGGGGTAGTGACTGACCCCAAGACTTCAATATAAAGCTATACATAGGGATATGATAATATACAAAGACATAGATGGATTTTCTGGGCAATATAAACAAAAAATTCTCTTTGGTCATAAAAACAAAACAAAACAAAAAACACAACCTACATAGGCAACATAAAGCATTACCCATAATACTATGTTTTTCTTAGATTGAAATGTTTGTGTGTATCACAGCTTCCTCTTTTCCCCCTCTTAGATAGTTTCCAAGTTTACATCCTTCAAGAATAACCACCTGGCTCCCTGCCAAATTATAAGCTGAAGTTGAGTGAATCCTGAACCAATGTGGCATACAAAAGCTTGTAAAAACACATGACGTATGCAGAAAAATAAAAGAGAATTGCTCTCTGAGTGCATCAATGTAGATGCGAACTCAAGTACACACATTCCATAATATATCCTGTTCTCCAGCCAAAAATACCATGAAGACACCCCAGGGCAAGGAGGGTACATGTTTCTATTCCCAGCGGCTTTAATAATTGGGAGTCAAAGAAAGTACTCCCCTTGTTCTCTATATAATTGCGTTAAAGAGCAGTGTTACCAGGAGAAAAGCAGTGAATACCGAGTAGTGCACAATAGGAGTTGGAAATAGATACAAGAAGCTCCGTCTCCAGGGGCAGTTTTTTCTATTTGCTGGGCCACAGACTCACAGCTGATAATGCAAGTTGTAATTAATATAAAAGCAAGAGACAATATGGGCAGAGCTTGTAGTAGCAGGGCCACAGGAGAGAGCTCGGCTGCTCTCCTTGGCTTCTCATTTGCACAGGGCTTTCCCTAGAAAACACAATCCTGCCAGTGTTTTCTCCCTTGAAAGTTTAAAAAAAAAATTGATTTAGCACCTTCATTGAATTTTGCTAAGTCTAGAAAAGAGAACAGAGAGGACAGGAGTCTCTGGGCACAAGAAGCATTTCCTCTGTTCACTGCTTTTGTTGAGGTTGTAGGTAGGCTGCAATTAAACTTCAAACTAGAACGACACTTCTGTGAGAGTCCTGCCCATAGGATAATACGTAACAAGTCCTGGCCAATTGCTAGTTTTCCTGTGTCAGAGTATTCCCCATAGAGCAGAGTTCATTCCTGGGGTCACTGGGGTAGAATGCGCAAGAGTCTCTAAATAAAATCATAAAAGTAAAATGTCTTAGGCTTAAAGAAGGAAACAGGAGCTATTATTGAATTTAAGATTTGACAAAAATTATCTGAGTTCATTTTTTAAGGCCCCACATGAAAAGACATTCCCTGAATATGGGACAGGGGAGAAGACAGAAGGACAGAATCAAGACTCTTGGGGCCACTTCTAATAGGTCGTGTGGCTGAGAGTGAAGGCCTCACTGAGGTCCTTTTCGACTCTGTCCTTTATCTCTTTAAAATCATGAAGCCACACAAGATAATCCTCAAGGTCATGTCTACTTATGTCTAGTTTGAAAAGTACTTTAAAAATAGCCAACAGATTTTTCTAGAACTCATGTAGCTAAATAACATCAAGAAGAGAAGTACATACGAAGCATAAGAACACAGTAAAGTAATTCAAGATATGTGTCATAGCTACACAGAACAGAAGATACAATCAAAGACATGTTCATTAGCTGAAGAGGTGCACAGACTCATCTGACTTGACACATTTAAACAACAAAAGGAAGGTATATTTGTGTCAATATTTCCAGCTACTATTAAAGTAGTTATTTCCTATGGCTTTATGATGTTTTAAGTTCTACTTAATGATATAGACAAAACTAATTTCAAAAAGATGCAAGCACTCTTATCCTGGAGCATTCAAGCCCACAAGTTAAAAATGTTCATGGTATGGCTGCAGTAAATGTTGGAATTTCAACTTTTCTATTGCGATGTTGACCAAGAACTCAGGACACCAGAGTGAACCTTTAGAAGCCGAGTCTTTAAAACTGGAAATACTGCCTCATGGTTTGCACCATTGAGTTAATCTTTGGGAATTAACGCATACACACATTTCACACAAGGGCAACATCCTTTGCAAATGATTGCTGTGTTGAGTAGTGGACTCTCCAAGAAGACAAAACCACATTTGCTGTTGTAATGAGTGTTATAAAATGCTTTCTATGATTTTAAAGTGTGCTGGGATATCTTGTAGAACAGTTAGTACATAAACAACCAACACAATAACGTCAAATAGCACCAAGTTTTCTCATGTCATTATGACTGTGACTGCCAAGTGTACGCAGGTTCTATTTCACCACAGTTACATTTGAAGACATACACCAACTGCACAATTTAAATAATTTAAAGGATGTAAATGTTTTTGATGAGAAATAAACAGGAAACCTTGCAACAGGCAGAAATTTCAGCAGCAACAATTAACAGGGCCCTTAACTAGGGACACTGAGCTCCAAAATAAAACTTTCTGAAATTGAATTCCACAGGCTTTGAATCAAGCACAGCCTAACACCTAGTGTCACACTTCAGTGTGAGAAATGAAAAGACAAAAGAAATCACTCATGTTATTAATGTTAATATCAAATCTCATTATTTTTCCTCAATCTGTAATAGACTTAGCATTCAAACTCAAACCTCACCTCACTCTCATCACTTCTAATTCTTTAGGTAATAATAGAATTTACCTACCAACACTTGACTGTTTTCTGTCAAGAGCAGGATTCTGATAATTCTCTCCTCTAACCTAACCCACTTAAAAAAAAAAAAAGCTGTGTTGAAGTAAGCATACTTGATGTATTCAGAAATGCAAAACAATAGCAGCATATATTCATTTAAACTTCACCACAGAAATGAAAATCAAATGTCACTTATTTATGATGTTATCAGAGCCACCCAATTTTAAGGTACCTGGCAATTCACATTAATACACATAACTATATTTTCTTTACTTAATTTTTGCAAAGAAAATAAAATATAGCTGTTTAGCACTGTTAGCAGGAGTAACATAACTATATAACTATATGCATTACATACAAGCATAGCTAGAGGAATATATTTCAAACAAGTACATTTTGGTCATGTAAACCTGATATAAAGATATATAATATCTTTATGGATAAATATTATGATGGCACTTATTTGTCTGTACTGGATCTAAAAAGGTGATCTCAAATTATATAAAATAGAAAATTTGAATATTACTTATTTTTTTCAGGACTTCAACAGTCTAGGAAAAACATAATTATTTTATGACAGTTTCCAAGTTGAAACTTTTAAAAAATTCTTTCTTGACATGTTTGTTTTAAGTATGATAAATTTGAATGTCTGGGAAACTCAACATTAGCTGTAGCTGGAAAACACAGTTGAGTTTCCATTGATTATTATCTATTTTTCCCTCAACAGTATTCTGAAGAACACTATCAGAGCCATTTGCCACCTGCAATTATTATCCTTATGAAACAGAAAGAGTATGAGATAAAAACACATCCTAATATTAAAAAAGCATCTCTCATGAATTTATTTAACACAATATAGCAGCCAAAGTTGCACATTTTATTTTCTCTTTGGTTCCAAACTTCCCCTTATCATGTTTGTAAATAATAAATGAACAAATCCAGAATCCTAGCTGAATGCAAAGAATGGAACACAAGACCATTCATTATGAGTCTTCTTTTAGTTCATCTATGTTGTAACAGAATACTCATGTGATCCTATAGAATCTGGAATTAGTACGGCTTACCCGGTAACAGTACATAAAATTCATTCCTAAAAGTCTGCTGAGAATACTGGCTTTGAAGATAAAGATATTTATTCATTCAACTACCTTCATTCATTTATGTTTTCAAGTATTTTAATAAGGGAATGAAGATCTATATTGGTGCTCATTAATATCTTGCTCTTGATAGTTGTTCCATTGCTTTTCAGTGCACGGAACTACATAGTGTCTCATTTTTTTCTTTCCCTCTCTCCTTGCCTGCGTGCACTCTCTCTCTCTCTCTCTCTCTCTCTCTCTCTCTCTCCTCTCTCTCCTATCTCTCTCTCTCCTATCTCTTTCTCTCTCTCTCTCTCTCTCTCTTTCACACACACAATGTAGCTTGATACCACTTAATAAGGATAGAGGTGTATGTGTTTTGGGGGTGTCAAACAGCTGTCACAAACTGTCACCTCCACAGGAGAAACCTTGGCACACTATAAATGAAACCGTACTTCTTTTTTAGCTGTCATTATTCATAGCCAATAAATTGAACTGCTCACGGCATTTCATGTGCAAATAAAACCACGAGGTAGCTCAGTAGATCAGAGTAGTAGGCCAATAGATAAAGCAGAGAAAACAACACGCTGTCTGGGTCCTTCTGAAGTGGCTGATCATCACCCCCGCACCAGCGTGCAGCAAATGAGATCCAGCCTGGGGCAAGGCATTAAATATGCATATCAAAGCAAATGAAAAAAAAAATAAACCTGATGACTCAGATTGGACACATTTATATGCTGAAAATGCCTCCCCCACATCACTTTCAGGTAGGGGTTCTGTGGTCTTTTCCCTCTCTTGTGACTGAGAGACTGAGGGATGACAAGTTTGTAGGAAAGGGTGAAAAGCCTTAGATGAATGCCCTTTGTCAGGTAGGAGGGGGTGGCCTAGCAACAAATGCAGTCAATATGCCTGTGGTACCTAAAATGCTGTGTGGAGCCTACAAGGTTTTCTTGCTGGTCCCGCATGAAACACAAGCATGTATGTGGCAGACCTCTCCATTTCCCACTCAGTGTGCTGGTGGAACAAATTATTGCTTCATTTCAAAACAAATAGCAGGGGGCTAAAGCAAAAATGCTGTAGTTCAGATCTCTAGGAAATAAAAGGCTTTAAATTATGACGCCCAATGAGGTGGCAAGCCCTCATGGATTCAAAATAAATCAGTTGTCATATTTACCTGATTGGGGCCTTGAAAGGGTAGCAGCAAACGCTACAGTTGACTCTTTTATCTGAAGACCATGATTATTAAATTATTTAAGCACTATTCTCTTAGGTGCCACCTTCTTCTTGAATCTGTATTTAGATGTCACAGCAGTTTCACAGATTGGCACTGTATATCAGCCAATATGCTAAACTGCCCAGTTTATCTTATTTCTTCTACATAAACATCAGCACCCTTTACGTCCATACATCCACCAGAAAAGCCATTGTAAAGAAACTGTTGCAGAAAACAACCAGTAGTTGTGACCCAACAAAATAACATGAGAAAGGCTTCTGACGTAGAAAGAACAAGGGACCTCTCATACTCCAGCCATGCAAACACATCCTCTCTATCTTCACCCCCATAATGCAAATGCACACAAACTCAGAAACAGAAAGCAATGAACATGAGTAAAGAACAAAAACAAATACATATTTATGAAGCTAACACGAGTCTAGCCACAAGAACAGACATACTGTAGAGACACAGAGTCGGAAAAAATTCCAATAGCTAACACATGCAAGGTACAAAACTGCCCTTCACCTCTCTCCCCATCGCCTTGGAAACAGGTCAGGGTCAGGACAGGTGTAGGAACTTTTCTATGGACAACATTTATTCTGCTTCGGACCTGGGCATCCTAGGCTATGGTTTTCTTTCATTATCTTAAACTTTTAGGCTGCCATCTCACATAGTACAAAGGTTCGTCTTTAAAAATCAACGATTGCTTCTTTTCAGAACTTTTGGTGGAGGGAGAAGAGAACTTACAGAAAAGCTATTATTCCTCAGATAGCTCAATTCATTCCTCTTCAGTCTCAGGAATTTGAGGGTGGGGAGTGCAAACTGCCCTCAGACCTCAAAGCCCGTTTAACTCCTATAGGGTGTTAAATTAATGTTTAAGCCATGGAGCTACCCAGACTCTGGTCTGTATCATTTAGGTTGTGAGTTCAAATGAATATAGAGATCCTGTGTCCCCCACCTCCCAGCTTGAGTTCCCAAAAATACACTGCTATTCACACCCACTGTTTAACCTCACCACTCTTGCCTTTCCTACCATCCCTGCCAGCTGCAATCCTTCTTCTCTTTGCTTTTTCTTCAGATTTTGAGTATCACTACATATGCTTTTGCCACCCCCCATCAAATTCACCAGATCAGTTCCAAAATAGGATTAAGAACAGAGAGAATAGAAATCTCCTTTCCTGGCTTGACATCCACGGGCATCGCCCACCCTCTCCATCCTCAGTCACCAACTGCTACAGTGTTAAAGTACAACCACTAACCTATGGTTACTCAATCTTAATTCCCTTCAGCTCTCTGTGAAACAGTGCTAAAAATTGGTTCATCAAGGTTGCTGTCTTTTATTATAGAGATGCTTCAGGCACTTGGCAATAAGACCATATTCTGACAATAAGTTTGTAGGAGCAAAAAGTCCTGAGAATTGTAATGCGTTCATTCACTCCTTCTATTGTTAATGCAATGCAAAATTGCCAGGAATTCTCAGGGTTGTCTTCTCTGGGAGAGAAATAGGTCCTCCTTTCCCAATTTTCTTCTTGGTCTCCATTTCCCCACCTGCCCCCACACTCCAATCCTTGCTTTCCAGCTGTCTTGTCTCTTGCTATCTGTGATGCCTAGATTGCACACAGAAAGGAACCAGAAAAGAGAATTTGCTAACTTCCAAGTCACCAGGTTCAAGCAACTTCACACATGAAGAGCACAAATCATTTTATCAACTCCCTGGCTAGTTGACTCTCGCCATAAATAAGGACAGGGTCCAAGAGAGGGAAAATGAAGATAAAGGCCGTGACACCGGTAGTGAAAAAGAGAGGGAAATCTCCGGAAGCAGCTAAACAATTTAAAGGCATAACAAGTGAACTGAATAGCACAAGGTTTTAGAAAAATGCTTTGCCCAGTGGCCTTCAGAGAACTCCACAGGCTCTGCAGACTTACGTGGTCGGCGAGATTGGTGGAGGAGCCTGAAAGTTCTTCATGATCTGACTTGGAGCTTCCATCTCTCTCGTCAATCACAAGGTCAATGGGCATTTTCCCCTTCAAACAGCTAATGTACCGGTGGCAGAAGTTATCACACAGTTCGTGGACCTAGGAGGAGGGTCAGGGCTAGGGCTTAGGGCATGTTGTCTTTATCTGTTTCATTTTTAAAGAGGAAGAATATCAGGTTGCAAGGTTACATTTGTAAAGAGCAACAATGTGATGTCTTCCAAAGTAACTCTAATTAAGGGGTGTAAGAGTTGAAGGCAAGGAAACAACAGAGCAATTGTGGCAATAGATATTATTCTCCAGAGACTTCCCTGAGCAACAAGTTACAATAAAGAAAGAAACTAGACTGGAAGTAACTGGGTTCAGTAGAGATGAAAATATGATTTGATAATAACGCAGAAACATTTAAACAACAGAATTGAGGACATTTGCAATTCTGTTGTGTATGCTTCCTGGGGAAATGATTGATCTGTGTATCAATGTAAAGACATCCCAGAAAGGTCTCTTCCCTCTGCTTGCACCCAGTGGGAACTCTGGGCCCCGGGTAAGCTGAGTTAATAGAGACACAAGTAGACATTGTGTCTAGCAACACAAATGGCTCTTGCTGTACTTCAAATAATCCTGAGTGCCTGGGGGTGGGGGGGGGCTTTAAAAGCCAGGGCTGCCCTGATTCCCATATCCTCTGAGTTCCTGGGCTGAGCAGTCTATAAAGGAGGGAAGTAGGAATGTGATCAGCATCTCCAGATGTGTAATCCTTCATCCTGGAGGCTTGTAGCATCCCCAGACAGAGATGAGAGAATGCAGGGGTCATCAAAATGGGGGCTGTTGTTTCCTGCTTACCTTTTCTAACTCCAGAAGATGAAACCTCAGTACTTGTATTGCTTGTATCATCTGAAAGAAAAATTTAAGAGAACCGAATTAGGGTTCTGGCACTTCCGAGTGTGTGTGTGTGTGTGTGTGTGTGTGTGTAAGGGGGTGTGCTCAGGGAACTGGGCAAAGAAAAAAAAAAACAGCAGGTGGCTGGGCAAAACCCACACATCAAGAAATAGGAAAACCGAATGATTACTGATCATCTCTGCCTCATTGGCCACAGGGATGGCAATCAGTATAAGGGTGGCCTTAATAATGATTTCTTCCCCTTAGCCCTCACAGTGTGCTGTTGGTAAGGGTTGCTTTTCACCCACCAGGTCTTCTTATTTTACCCCAGTCCTCTTTTATTGTCTTCTCCTACCCTCCACCTCGGGTCAAATTGAAGGAGGAAAAGGAAGAGATAACAGAAGAAAAATAAGAGAGAAGAGAAGAGAAGAGAAGAGAAGAGAAGAGAAGAGAAGAGAAGAGAAGAGAATTGAATTTCTTTGGACAGAAAGGCTTTTTAGAACAGCAAACTCAGAGCAAGCCTCTTCTCAGAAGAAGGAAACACTCCAGATGAATGGGGAGCCAAGGCCTTTGAAAGAGGATTTAAGTACTTTTAATATTGAAATCCTGCAAATTAGCAAAAGAATCGCACCTAAAAGTGGCCTGCGCGCAACTGCCCCGCACCCCCCAACCCACTCCTAGCCGGCCCTCCATCCCCAGGCAGTTACTTCCTTAAGGGCAGTGGCCTGGGGCTCCGTCGCCCGCCCCGGCCCGCAGAGGAAATCACTCCCTTCTCGCCGCTTTCTCCTGAGGCCGAGACCTGGGAAGCGCCCCTACTTGGCTTGGCGCCGCGGCTACTGCCACGACGAGCTTCTTATCCCTAGAGGTCTATACTGCCCCTGGCTCGTCCCTGCCCCTGCAGGGGCTCTAAATAGGTCCCTTCTCCAGTGTTTTCCTAGGAGGGTTCTGTGGAACTCCCTGGAGCTCCAGGAGCAAACCGGTAACTCTGAGCTTGGGATGGGGCCGAGACTGGGGACAAGCAAGAAACAGTGAGCCTTACCAAATTATCCAGCTCTGGGTTTGAGGAAAAAAGAGGCTTTTCGGCGCGAACCTATAGGAATCAGGGAAAATCAGAATGATTCTTCAGTCCGTTGAAAAAGAGAAAAGCCTGGCCGGCGACTAATCTGGATTGTGGGACCGACTTCTCTAGAAGGACAGGACAGGGACTTTGGTAAAATCCAAGAAACAGATTGGTGTCTTAAGTGAATGGGGTTGGTGGAGAAACAGCAGGGCCTTCAGGTCCTGACTCGGTGGGAGAGCGGTGCCCTACTCCAGTTGTGGCTGGCTAGGCAAGGCGGCTCGCGGATCCTCAGCACCGGCTTCTACAGCCTGGCCAGAGGCTGGGTCTCCCCACCTCCTGCACCATGGTGCCTGTGGAGACCTCTCTGTCAGGCGCCCAGCTTCCTTTGCTCCCGGGCACTCCCAGGTCCCTCCTAGCCCCTCTCCCCAATTCTTGTTCAAGTAGCTGCAGGCGGGGAAAAGGCCAAGCCCCAGATTAGGAGTAGGTCAACTTTAATTCGAGGGTCGAGCCCCTGTATTCCTGGCTGGGGGGAAAAACAAACACCCATATTTATCTCCGTTTCCAATTCGCCTCCAGGCTGAGGGATGGGGAGGAGGCGTGGAGTGCGGAGTGGGCCAGAGGAACAGATCGGGTGTCTCGCCTTTTCCACCTCTTTCGAGTCAAGCTAGCAGGAAAGGGGAGGAATAGTGAAAGGGCTGCTGGAGGGTGGGAGTGAGCGGGTCAAGAAGATTGGACCTGCTTGGCGAAGACCGCGATATCCTCATTGAAGGAGTCGGAGGAACAGACGTCTCCGCCAGCCACTCCGGGTTCCCGGGGAGTGCAGGTCGCCAGCTCGCACTTCTCAAAGACCAGCGCTAACAGAGGAAACAACGGGTGCCTAACGGGCAGCGCCACGCAGAGACACACGCACGGAGACGGGGTGCAGAGGGGAAGGAGCAAGAACTGTAATCAACAAGTTTGGAGGGTTTGCATTCCTTCTTTAATACAGCAAGCACGCAACACACTACACCCTCAATCAGCCGAGCCTGGGCCACAAACAGAAAGGAAACAGCCTGGCCTTCAGATCAGCTCCGAGAAGCCCCCCGGCCACTTTAGTCCTCCAAATAAACACACACTCAGTTGGGATGGAATGAAATAACCAAGAAGCTCAGGCATTTTAGAGCTCGGAGTAGATCCAGATCCCCCTCCGCACTCCAGAGGCGCCTGCCACTCAACTCAGGAAAGGGAACACTATTTGATTTTTTTCTCCCCAATCTGAATTGATTTAATTGATATTTCAGACCAGGCTGATGGCTTCACCTACATCCACACCAGAGTGACATTTCCCAATTTCAAGAAAGTGTTCCAATCTCTCCACCCTTTGCTTTATAAACTTGTTTGCTCTGCTTCCAGTTAAAGCTCCGGTGGTAGGGCCAAAATAATAATGTTAAACACAAAAGAGCTTCCTTCCAAAGACCACATTTCTCCCAGCGATGCAGCACGCAAGAATAAATAAACCGCATTTGAAAACTTGAAAATGTGCGTGCCGGGCGCGTACGCCCTTTGTGTTTCTCCAGGCGGCTTAGCTATACCTCGGGATGCTTGAGGCCTCAGGCTTTAGGCTCAGTTGCTGTTTACCCACTGTCCCCTCCCCTCGGCATCCCGCCGCCTTCCCCACCTACCCTCAGCCGGAAGAGCACGGGTAGTAGACGCTTGGGGTACTTGCCCACCCCTCCTCGATCTCTCCGAATAAAAAAAATAATTTCCAGCCATTTCCCCAACTCCCCCTACGAACGTCTGTGTGCAAGCGGCAGCCTCTTCCACCCCGCTGCACTTCAAGGTCTGCCCCCTTTATTTACAGAGAATTAAGAAGTGAGTGATTAGTACTTCCTGGCCGACAGAAGCTGCCCTGATTCCAGCTCAAGCTGTGTTTAGTGACTCCCAGGCCCTCAGAAGGAGGCAGAAGGGGGGGGGGGGAGAAAAGAGGAGAGAGAGAGGGAGAGGGGGAGAGAGGGAGAGAGGGAGAGGAGAGAGAGAGGGAGGGAGAGAGAGAGAGAGAGAGAGAGAGAGAAGAAAGGGAACTGGAAGTTTCTCCTCGGCTGCAGAAAACTTTCCTCTTAGTCAAGGCCTCGGCTAGGCAGCCTGAGACAAACCGTGTCTTTTAGCCAGGAATCTTGTCCTTGGGGAGAAGGCCGGGCCAGCAAGATTTGAGGACTCAGTCCTCACCCTAAACTGTGGGGTCTGGAGAGGCCGAACCAAGGGAGTAGAGGTTCTAGGTTTCTGGTCTTTGACTCAAGGGGCACGAAGAGCATGCTCCCTCCCTTGTCTTTCCCTACTGCAAGCAGTCCTCACCACCACCTCGTGCAGAATTTAAGTCCCCACTTAGCCTCCCTGTCCACCCCACCACCATCACCACCAGAGACAAACACACGCACTCACACACACTCACACACAGTAAGCTGGGTCCGGGGGTCGGTTTACCCGTAGATCGCGTCCTTGTCTCTCTTCAAGGCGTCGTTGACAGCAGATCCCATGCTAGCTGGCATGACATTGGGGTGCGGGGCGTGCGCGCCGTAGTGCTGCGTGGCGTGGAGCGGCGGCCCGTGGTTTAGGTGGTGAACCGGGGGAATCGGTCGCGGCGCGTGAGGGTCTCCGTACATGGAAGCGGGAACCCCTACTCCGTCCATCCCGCCGTAATGGGGCAGCTCATCGTACTGTCAGAGCCCGGCAAGTGGGGGCAGTGGTACAGAGAGTAAGAGAGAGCCCAGGAGAGCAGAGGCACGAAAGCAAAGAAAACCGGAGCAGAGAATAGAGGGAATAGAGGAGTGTGAATGGGGTAGAAATTGGGGGGGGGGAGAAAGACGGAGGGAGGGAAGAGAGAGAGAGGAGAGAGAAGATGAGAGGAGAGAAGAGGAAGGAGGGAGGGAGGGAGGGAGGGAGGGAGGGAGGGAGGGAGAGAGAGAGAGAGAGAGAGAGAGAGAGAGAGAGAGAGAGAAATAAAAACAAAGTCAGAAAGAAGAAAAGTACCGGACACAAGTTGAACACACTACAAACCAAACCAACAGAAATAACAGAGTTGAAAGTTGGGAGAGAATGTCTGTAAATTTTTAAATGAAATCAAAGTCTGAGCCCAGAGCAGCACTCAGAGAAGGGAGATCAGGCGGAGAGGCCGGGGACGCAGGGAGGCCCCTCTCCCGCCGGAGGCTGCAGAACCCCAGCATGCCAACCCTGGGAGAAGTGGAATTAGCTAAAGGAGGAAGCCCGGGATCCCACCCCTAGCCCCCCTTCGCCTCCTCCAGGGGATCCAATAAATCAAAGGGCGAAATGAAACAAAATAAAGAGAAGAAAAACGCTAATAATCAGGCCAAGAACGCCAAGGACTAGGGAAGACTAGGGCCGGTGCCTCCCCGGGGGCTGGGAGCAGAGGGTAGAGAGGAATAATGTGAAAGTTACCAGAAACATTATTTAGCAGCGGATTCCCTGCGTCCTTGTCAATTTCAGAGACAAAACAAGCAGCCCAGGCTAGTCTAGGCAGCGCGGCCCCAGCAGCGGCCCCGGCCACGGCGGCGGCTCCTACGCAGCCCGCGCCCTCCCGGAGCCGCGCGAGCAGCGGCGAAAGAGGCGCAGCGGCGGCGGCAGGAGAACCCGGGGAATCGCGCTGCCGGGGTAAAAGCTGGAGCGAGGCGAAAGCGTGTAACAATTGCTCACACGCACACACGCACACACACACATACACGCGCGCGCACGCGCGCACACACACATACACAAACACACACACCACTCACACGCACTCGCCGCCCGCCCGCTCGCACAGCGCTGGGACACGCGCGCCCAGACACGCACACACGCACGCACACACTCTCACACACGCAGAGGCACGGGGGGGGGGAAGAAGCCGATGAATAATTTTGCTACTATTTTTTAAAATACTGGCCGCCATCATCAAGCAACGAGCAGCAGCCAACTCAAAGGGAGAGGAGGCATGGGGCAGGGCCCTGTAGGGAGGATTTATGTCTAGGTAAGTGTTGGAGATTTAAACCTACCCTTTGCGCCATCAGTCTGCGCTCCAATAAACTCCTGGATGTGTCGTATATTTAATATCCCAGTCCGGATAAGAAAGTGAGCTAGGTTGAAGAGTCCTTTTTTTTTCCCCCAAACCAACGAGACTTCTCCCAATTTTCCAATGTTATTTTTAGGGGAGTAGGGGAAGCCCAGTCAAGAAAACGAAGAATTTTTTTTTTCAGTGATATTTCTTCTTTTTCTCTTTTTTCCTCTTCTTCCTCCTCCTCCTGATCTTCCTCCTCCTCCTCCTCCACCTCCTCCTCCCCCACCCCTCCTCCTCCTCTTCGTTCCCCCCCTTACGCCTCTTTCTCTTCTTTTCCTCTCAGTTGGAAAAAAAAACGAGAAAAAAAAAAGAAAGAAAAAGAAGAAAAAATTGTCAAACCCCCGAACTGAATGAAGGTTACGAGCGGCCAGTCAGCAGCCCACATGTAACTGAACTGTCGAGTTTCATGGCTTTTTGCCACTCCAGCTGTCAATCAAAGCCCGGAATGTCAAGGTAGTGAATGAATGATGGTTGATGATGATGAAGAGAAGCAATCTTTCAGACCTGTTTTTTTTTTCTTCCAGTAAAACTCCGCGAGGGGTTTCTGCTTCTTGAATTTTTCCTCCCCCCTCCCCCCTTTTAGCTTTGCCCCCAAAATAGCTCTACTATGGTCCTCTCTCTTTAAAGTATTGTTCAAAGAAAGCAAGGAGAAAAATCAAGAAAAAATGAATAGTTGCAAAAATTGGACTTCCTCCCCCCCCTTTCTGGTAGATATTTTGTCTCTCCCTCTCTCTCTTTCGCGCTCGCTCTCACTCGCGCTCGCTCTCTCGCGCTCGCTCTCTCGCGCTCTCTTTCTCTCTTTGGGAGATGAGTGAGTGTCAGTAGGTGTTGGCAGGTTGGCTGCAGCCCGGCTTATAGTAGAGCCTCAGTTTGGCGGCGCGGGTCGGCGGCGGGAGAACGAAATGACGGAACCCGGAAGTCGTGGTGGCCATAGTCCGTCGTACGGCGGAGACACATCCCGGGAGTGGGGAGCTGGAGCGAGGAGGAGCGCGCCGCGCGGAGCCTCTGATATGCAGCGAGTGCGGTCGGACAGCCCCGGTCGGGGGGGGGGGGGGCTGGGGGGGGGGGCGCAGGAGCGGGGAGGACCGGAGCAAATCAGCAAGCCTGCTTCTCCAGGGGGACGACGCGGGAGGGGGAGGAAGAGGGGAGGAGGGTGGATGAGGGAGGGGGAAAGGAGGAAGGGAGGGAGGGAGGGGGGAGAGAGAGAGATAGAGAGAGAGAGAGAAACACGCGTGATTGGAGTGGGGGGAAGGAAGAGAGAGGTGGAAGAGGACAGGGAGAGCGCAGACAGGAAAACTGCAGAAAGCCACAGGGAAAGTACGGTACAGCCTCCGATCTTTTTATTTTAAACTTACTTCTAGTTTATTTCCCCACCACTCCTCTTGGCTCCTGCCTAACTGGGTCGCGTTGGGGATGTTTGGCATGGCGCTCTCGCTTTTGTTCGTGTTAATTCCGCGCTCTCCTTCCTCTGCCTGCGGATTACTGGGTCCCGAAGTCTGCTGCTGCTAGCAACCTAGAGCAAGCGGCAAGCTCAGCCGGCTGCACCACTGCCGGTTTGTTGTTGTGGTGGTTGTTGTTAAGTGGTACTTTCTTCCTCGTTGCAGATGCAGAGCCCTCGTTGTTAATATTCATTTTTTTCTAGTACAAGATGGGAGCCGCTTAACTCCGAGCATAGTCCCTCGGCGCGCTGCAGATAGTGGACCACCTCGGAGAATCTGACTGAGGTCCTGGGCGAAATCTGGAGGGAGGAAGTGCGATGAAAAGTTAGTAGGATGTGAGTTAGTAGGGCAGGAGTTAGCGTAGGGGAAGTTGTTTTTTGTTTACCGATGTAGCCCAACGGGTGTGTGTGTGTGTGTGTGTGTGTGTGTGTGTGTGTGTGTGTGTGTG
>CAJQZJ010032236.1:2569709-2577209 GCA_907164525.1 Lophiomys imhausi
TGTGTGTGTGTGTGTGTGTGTGTGTGTGTGTGTGTGTGTGTGTGTGTTGGTGATGGAGGACATGTCACAACACCTGTATGGAGATCAGAGTACAACTTGCTAAAGTCGGTTTTCACCTTACATTAGGTTGGTCCTGGGTATTGAACTCAGGTCCTCAAGGTTGGTGGCAAGTGCCTTTATCTACTGAGATATCATCACCCCCTTTCTTTTTTTTTTTTTTTTTTAAACATTTATTTATTTATTATGTATACAGTATTTGCTCTACATATATGCTCAGGCAGATCTCAATGTAGATGGCTGTGAGCCACCATGTTCATCACCCCCTTTCTATCCCACCATTATCTTCATCATCTTATCCTCTTCATCATGACATCACAATTTTTGTTACTTATTTATTTTATGTGTATGAGTGTAAAATGGCTAGCTTTTTTAGAACAGTAACCAGTTCTCTTAACTCCCTGCCAGCCCCCGCCCCCTCCCTATTTCCACTCAGGCCCTTCAAATGTTTCTCTGAACTGTTCCTCCCTCAGTTCCCCAGAAGTCTGCTTAAACAGTCCCTTCTCCCAATTTTACCAATCGTACAGCTCCAAACTCTAACTGTTCTAGCCTCTCTGCTCAGCTCAACTTCTCTTGGCTTAGCTCTCTCTTAACAATTGCTTCTCACCAATTGCCTTCTCTTCTTACTCTCTTAGCCAGTTACCCACTCCGCTCAGCCTCAGCTGGCTTTTTTTTTTTTTTTTAATATCCTATCCCGTTCTCAGAAATCCAAGAGGCAAGGAACACTGAAGGTCATAGGTTCAGGCAGTTCTATCAGCTAAGAATTCTTAAAGAGCCAGTTGACCAGCAACTTGGGATCTTTTAAAGGGCCAGGAACACATGTAAAATAACTACATATGAGTGTTTTATTCCCATGCATGTCTGTACACCACATGCATGCCTGGTGTCCATGAGAGTCAGAAGAGGGCATCGGATCTCCTGGAACTGGAGTTACAGAAGATTATGAGCTGTCAAGTGGATGCTGGGAACCAAGTCCAGGTCCTTTCCAAGAACAGTAAATGCTCTTAACTGCTTGCTGAGCCATCTCTCCAGCCCTTGCAATGTTACAGTTTTAAATGCCAGTCAGTGATGCTTTTCTTTTCTTTTTATTTTTTTTATAATAGTATCTGTCATATAGAAAAGTGTCTACAAGCTTGGACTGAAACTTGAGTGTCCTTCAAGATTCTATGTGTTAATTCCTGGGATGGTCCTTCTGGGAAGTAATGAGATTTTTAAGAGTTGAGCTTGATGGAAGGTTTGTATGTCACTGGGGTGCTCTTGAGGGAAATAATGGGACACTAAACCTTTTCTCCATATATATATATACATTTTTTTTTTTGGCTTCACAGAGTGGTGTGTTTTCCTTTTTTTTTTTTTTGCCATGTACTCATGCCTTCATGTAGGAGAAAAGCAATAGAGCTGTCCAATTTCTCACATTTTGAATGTTTTGAGACATCCTCCAGGAAAGTCTCTATCTTAAACTTTGGTCATTTTGTTGCTGTTGTTGTTGCTGAAGAATTTGGTGTTTCTGAGCCTGCACACTTCACATTTGCTACCCTGAACTTCCTTTATCTTCTGAAGGCCGTCTACTTTCTTTGAGGATTCACTGCTTTAGAAGGAGTTCCATCCTTCTTTTCCTTTTTCTCTTTCCTTCTTTTCTTGTTCCTTTTTTTCCCTTTCCTCCTTTCTCTATATATGTGAATACATGTGTGTGCAGTCACCAGTGGAGGCCACAAGAGAGGGTTGGATTCTCTAAGTGGGAGTTACAGGTAATTGTGAGTCACTCAACATGGATGCTGGGACCTGAACTTGTGTCTTCTGCAAGAGCAGTGTCTTAGCTGTTGAGGTGTGAGGTAACTCTCCAGCTCCTCAGAAAGAAAAAAAAAATGAAGTCTTAAACATTAGATCAATACTGAATATGAATAGTCTTTCTTCCTTTTTTTTATTCTCCAAGTAATACAACATAACAAGTATCTATAAAGCATTTACATTGTGTTAGGCTTTTTATAGGCAGTCTAGAGCTGATTGAAGACATTTGGGAGGCATCTGAGAGGCTAAAGCTGGTGGACCCCAAGGCAGAAGCTGGCTTAGGATATCAAGCAAGTTTGAAGTCAACCTGAGTTTGTAATAATACCTTTCCTCAAAGGGGGAAAATGCATAGAAGGCTGAATAAAGGTTTTATAAAAACATTGAAGCAGGTTTAAAAATTTTTGAAATTGCATACATGTACATTTGTTTATTTGTATGTGTGTATGTGCATCACAGCGAGTATGTGGAGGTCAGAGGACATTTTGGGTGTCAGTTCTCGCTTTCCACAGTGTGGGTTCTGGGGATCAAACTCAGGTCCGCAGGTTGGGCACCAGGCGTCCTTAACTGAGGAGCCCTTTTGCGGGCCTTGCAGCATGTTTTACCGAAGTCTTGAACACCCATGCATTTTAACAACTACAAGGAACCCTGAAGGCAATTAATCCCCGGTAGATACTGAGGAAGATTGTATTTTCATTGCATTACATTCCTAAATTATGTATTGCACTTCTGTTTTTATTCTTTAAAGCACATCTCTTCTAAATTAATCTTTCTAGATTTTGTTTTTCATTCAAGATTACATTTTTAAGATTAAATTCTTGTTTGTAGCTGTAACTAGTTCTTTTCAATATCGTCTCTTCATGTCATTGTGTAAAAATAACACAATTCATTTATCATTTTCTCTTTGAGCTGTTGCTATTTTGTTACTGATACTATTATAAAGAATTGTAAGTCAGGTGTGGTGGTGTACGCATTTAATCCCAGCACTAGGGAGGCAGAGGCAGGCAGATACCTTTGAGTTTGAAGTCAGCCTTGTCTACAAAGTGCGTCTAGAGCAGCCAGGGATACACAGAGAAACATTGTCTGGAAAAGGAAAAAAAAAAAAAAAAAAAAAGAAAAGTTCTACTGTAAGTGGTGAAGTGTTGTGGTTTGTGTTTCTTGAAGTTTATGTGCAAAAATTTTCATAAATTTAGGGTAAACTGAGCTTTACACTGTCTGATTCTGGATATGCAAATACACCCCTTTCCAAGATAAAGTAACTGATTTTCCAGATGATTGTACCAATTTCCTTCTTTCTGGTAATAATACATATATAATATATATGATATTATTGCTCACAGATATATATGCTCACATCTTCCTCTTTTAGCATTTGGTTCTTCTCTTTCTCTGCATCCCCTCCTTTTATCTTTCCCCAGCGAGAGAAGTGCTCATTGGTTTTAAACATTCATTTTCTTTTCTTTCTTTCTTTTTTTTTTTCAGGACAAGGTTTCTCTGTGTATACCTGGCTGTCCTGGACTCACTTTGTAGACCAGACTAGCCTTGAACTCACAGAGGTCTACCTGCCTCTGCCTCCCTAGTACTGGGATTAAAGGCGTGTGCCACCATGCCCAGCAATTGCAGACAGCTGTGAACTGCCATGTGGGTGCTGGGATTTGAACCTGGGTCCTTTGGAAGAACAACCAGTGCTCTTAACCGCTGAGCCATCTCTCCAGCCCCAAACATTCATTTTTCTAACAAATACATTTTTTTGCTCTTCATCTTTGCCTCTCTGTAAGAGGTCTGTTTGCACATTTCTTCCATTTCCCCACTGAGGTTTCTTTTTATTATCAGTTTTATAAATTTCTTTCTTTTTTTTTTAAAGATTTATTTTATTTATTTTATGCATATGTGTGTTCTATCTGCATGTACACCTGCATTCCAGAAGAGGGCACTAGATCACATTGTGGATGGTTGTGAGCCACCATGTGGTTGCTGGGAATTGAACTCAGGACCTTTGGAAGAGCACTAGGCAGTGCTCTTAACCGCTGAGCCATCTCTCCAGCCCCAGTTTTATAAATTTCTTGTCAAAAATATCTTCTTCCACTTTGTGTTTCTTCTTCTTCTTCATTTGAAAAGTGTTTTGATGAACTTAACCTTTAAGTTTTACTACAGACTAATGTATCTTATGGCTTCTGTTGTTCTGTCTTATGTAAAAGATTTGTTTTGTCTTCTGAGGTTATAAAGATAGCTTTTCTGTGAAAGTATTTAATTCCTAATTGCTTTTTAAAATATGATTTTATCCCTTACCAATAGAGGATTTATTTTTATGTATAACAGTGCGATATATTTTCTTTACAATTAGCATGCCAGCACCATTGCTTCCTTGGTGTTCCTTCACTCACTTCTCTGGTATCAGTTTGTCTCTAAACTGTGTTCCCTGAGTGTTCAGTCTGTGCAGATAGTAGTACTATTGTCTGTAGAAAATGACAGCTTTCTTCCTCCCTCCCTCCCTCCCTCCCTCCCTCCCTCCCTCCCTCTCTCTCTCTCTCTCTTTCTTTCTTTCTTTCTTTCTTTCTTCTAACTTTTGCTTTCCTGCCCTTCCCCTCACCCCTTCTTTTTCTTATTGCCTTATCTAGGACCAGATCTCCAGGACACATCTGAAGAGAGACATTCCTACATAGAACACATCATTATGTCATTCCTCCCTCTTCTCCATTACAAATGCTGTTTACTGCAGCTGTTAAGAATCTTAATCAGACTCAGGAATTTGGCTCCCACTTCATGCCCAATTTACTAAGATCTTGGATTTTATTTTTGTTTTTGGTTTTTTAATTTCTTTTTTAAAATTATGCTTATTTATTACATCAAGTTATATCTCCATCATAGTGCCCTCTTTCCACCCCTCCCGCTTCCACCCTCCCACCCTCTCCTCCCTCTCTCACCCATCCCACTCCTCCAATGTAGAGTGTCCCTACAAATCAGCCCCTTTCAGTTCAGCAGTCATATGAGGGCTAAGAGCTTCCTCTTGCACTGGGGGCCTACGTGGCAGCACCCTTAGGGAAAATTGTCCCATTGATAGGTAACAAAGTCTATGTTGCTGATCTTTTTGTGCATTGGTTGTAGGATAGTTATCCTGTACTATATGGCTAAACTCCAATTATAAGTGAGTAGATGCCATATGCATCTTTCTGAGTCTGGGTTAGCTCACCCAGGATGAGATTTTAAATGAATAAGTCTTGTCAGTTTATTTTTCTTTATGTAATAAGTTATTTTTCCTCTAATCTCACTGTGATGTTTCACTTGCAGTCTTTTTAATATTAGACTACACATATGTATCTGGCTGCATCAGTCGATTATGGTACTGCATTGCATAACTGGATTTGGTTAATATTATTTTGCTTCTGGGTTTTAAAGCTACATTTCTGCGAGAGAAGAGCTACTCATTTATCCTTTTCAATTTTCTTTATTTCTTTGGCATTAAAAAAATTGTCTATGTCTGATTTTAGTAAAAGAATTTTGTTATCTTCATACAAAGAATTGTACTTAAGGAAGGTTTCTCTCCAGTTCTCAGACGAAAAAAGTGTCTGATTAAAATGATTGGTTTAAAAAAAATGATAGTGTTCATTTCCAAAATAATACTGGAATACTTTCAAAGAAAGATTCTTAATCACTCTTTCAATATCTTTAAGAATTATTAGCCTACAACCCACATCTACTTTTCTTTTTCAGTCATGTTCTATTACATAAGTTATGTTATGTTAACTTGTTCATTTCTTATTGCTTTTTAACTCCTTGTATATGGAAGAATATTTGTCTGCTAATGCTGTATTTTAAAGGTCTATTATGTCTACATATTTGGTCCCCTTTTAGTCCTGATACTTTATGTCTAGTAAGATTCTGTTTACAAGAAAGACCAGTGGCTTCACTTTCTATACTTCAAGAGTTGAAAAAAACAAAAACAAATAAAAAATCCAAACCACAAGTCTGAGCTATCTGGCATAGGGTGCTTCTCAAGGAGATAAATGAAGCATCAACAATTTACCCCAAACATTAAACTTTGTAATGTATTCATTCATTCAAATTCCTAGGGCTATTTTACCTGAGAAGTAGATACTGAAAAGGAAATGGTGATGACCTGTGGATCTGTTGACTTGCTTCTTGTGGTGTGACAGTAGGGAGGACTCTGGAATTTTCTGTGGCTAGCCCCTTAGATAATATCAGAGTGTCTCTAGACCTGTGGCTCTGGGCATTTTAGACAATAGAGAACTACCTGGCCTCTCTTTTACTGACTATTCAAAGGCATACTGTTTCTATAATTTTGAGAGCTCCAGATAAGATTAAATCATGAATAGCTTGGGGCTCACAGAGTAGAGAAAATGTTAACACTAATTAATAGTAATACTAATTCAGCATTATGGAAGAAGCCCATTGTCATTCTTTTAGCTGAGTGTTTCTTATTTTCATCATCCAGTCCATTATCTAGGTTTCTAAAATCTAAAGCAATCTTGGTTTATTCCTTTTATATAGATGAAAGATTAAACTTGAGACCTCAACATATTTTAAAATTAAGTATGAACTATTATTACATTTAGCAGCTGGAAATAGGAACAGGGAACCCTGAAACACAATAAAAAAAAATCACTTTATTGGTGCTTGTCGGTTGCCATTCTGCTTTGAGTTGTGATTTCAAGAAGACCAGGAAAATTTATGGTACATGATGAACGTTAGGGGCCTGCAGCCTAAGGTCTGATACCAGGTAATGGAATCATAGAAGAGGCAGCTATGAATTCACCCTTCCCTTCGCCTTGAATTCCACCTCTACAAAGATCAGTAGGACATTTGAGTTCTGTGAGCTGTTAGAGGAGTGGAGAAATCTTGAAAGTTCTGCTCTGAATATTATATGCTACTTCAGAAAGACATGCTGTTTTTGGCAATATGACTGGGGAAATACTCACATAGGTGGAGATGTGGCTGGAGAGATGCTCACATGTTGCAAGAATTATTAATAATTAATAATTGTTATATATACTTTTTAGGGAAGCAGAGTTATCCCTTTGCTCACTACGTATGAATAAACATGCATAGGCACCTGTTAAAATTAAAATATAGCCTAAGCACTGGGTCTGGGCAGATTTTAACCTTCTATGCTAACCTTCTACTTTCTTAGATAAAAGCCACTGACACTTGTATGTTCTATATGGCCTGGTCCTCAAAGCAGGCTGCTCCTGGACATGTGTGTTTTCCTTTTCCATCCATCCCATGACATCTGCTCCTTTCTCTCTCTTGCCCTGTCTCCCCTCTGACTTTCTCTCACTCCTGAACCCTTGAATCTTCTCCCTTCCTACCTCTCTCTCTTCCCAGTCACAAGCTTCAGTATTTTATTAAAGCCAATCAGAGATATGGGTTAGCTGGCGGGGTTACACAGCATCACTTGGTATATGTGTATGTGGGCTCCTACAGTAAGGAAGACAGCAAGCAGACCTCGGGGAACAAATCAATTAACATTAGAATATGTAATAGATCATACCATCATTCACAGATGTGGAGATGTGGCTACAGAGATGTTCACAGATGTGGAGATGTGGCTACAGAGATGTTCACAGATGTGGAGGTGTGGCTACAGAGATGTTCACAGATGTGAAGGTGTGGCTGCAGAGATGTTCACAGATGTGGAGG
>CAJQZJ010032236.1:2579709-2595785 GCA_907164525.1 Lophiomys imhausi
TTTCTGGTATATCTTTAACCCTGCCCTTTCTGTATACATGGTAATTTTGGGGTTGAAGCTTTTGTAGGTGGGTTGGTGATCCCTCTTTCCCCTAGAAGTCCTACCTACCTAGAAGGAGGCCTCTACAGTGTAGTTAAAGAATAATGAGAAATTTGTAAAATGTGAGTGTGTTGTTGACTAGTCTGGACGTGTGAGATGTGTGAATAGCCACAACGAAACTGTACAGTGGAAATCAAAAGGTGACTTGTCACTTCTCTGAAGGTTAAACATGAGGCTGGAAATTGAGCCTGAGAGTTGGAGAGATGATTCAGCAGGGGAAGCCCTTGCTTCAGAAGGTTGAAGACCTGAGTTCAGACCCCCTGAGCCCAGATCAAGCCTGTCTCAGTATCACATTTGTAATCTCAGTGCTCTGGTGGTAAGAAAAGAGGAAGGAGCAGCTCTTTGGCCTGGTAGTCTCACATGTACAGTGGTGAAGCAGCCAGAGACCCTTTCTCAAACAAGCTGCAAGATGAAAACTGACACCTAAAGTTATCTTCTGACCTAGTCACACACACACACACACACACACACACACACGCACAGTTACTGCATTGTAAACCCATTAGCCTTATTTTAGCTCCTGGCATAAGAGATATCTGTATATTTGTATATATATATATGCATATACATACATACACACACACACATACACATATATGCACTGTGGGACATTTAGTTTTCAGGATTTTCTTAGAAATCACAACTGAGCCCAGAAATCAGTTATGAAAGAGGTGTTCTTTACTCCATTTTTTTTCCCAAACAACACTTTTCATTTGTCCTGAAACAGGTTTTGCAAGAAGAAGCTGCTTGCTCCTCCAGCTAGCACTGTCTAAAACTTTTAGAAGAGTTATACAGTCCTCTTAGGTCTCTTTTCATGCATTCTAGATGTGAGTGGAAGAGTTCATTCGTGCTCACATGAAAAGCTCCATTCAGCTGGAACTTTTTGTTTTTCCACAAGAAGTAATGTTTTCTTTCTTTTGTGTAAGGCTCAGGGTCATCTACAAATTCTTGGAATCTTTCTTACAGATGCATAGTCCAGCAAAACTACTCCCCACCACCAAAATTAACATCAATCAGCAAGTATGTGCCATTTTTTAGTACCAAAGGCAAGTTGGAATGAATAAACTTTCTAAGTGGTAATGTAGAGATGGTGGCCAGGGAACAAGATGAATCAACCATCAATCATTCCTTTTGTTTTTAAATAAACTTCTGCTTTAAAAATTGTATTATTCCAATAAAACAATCTACAAATAAATACAAAACAAGAGGGCACGTGTGTAGGGTCATACTGAAAGGAAGCATGCATACCAAAAAGGTAAGTGCAAATTGGATTTGAATATTCATGAGTCACAAATCATTGACAGTTTGAAATAATGCAAAACAGCTTTATAAATGAGGTTAAGGCAAGGGACATCAAAGAAATGCATCGTTAAATCAATAGAAGTTTGATTGTGTATGTACTTGTAAATTGTGGTTACAGTGTTTGTGACAGGGGAGAAAAAATACTATGTATCTCTGACGAAGGGGGACGACACATAAATATTCTCTCTGTATGTTATATTTTTGCAATTCATCATGTTCCTGGAGCCAAGCCAGGTAGAAAGTGGTTGGACATTGTACTTCCTGCTCAAGAAAGGGTTTCCTTATGCAGAAAGCCAGTTTCAGACCTCTACCTGCACAGTCTTCATTTGTCCTGCTAAAAAGAATTAAATGTACAACCATTCGCACAGTTGATTTCTTAAGCAGAGGTTAGCATATAGCATACATAACTTTAAACAAGGCTTTAAATCCCTTCATGAGAAAGAGCTCCCACTGGAGAGCACCTGACCTTAAGGAATGCCTTACTACTTAGAAAGGCAGAGGAGATAAAAGCATTGAGAACAGTTTGTAGGCATCTCTTGATAACAAAGCAAGAGCATTGGATAACAATGACCAAGGACATGTTGAAATAATTAGAATTGCAAAATGGAGGAAACCCAGCAGTTCAAATGGAAATGTTTTCATTTTTCTCAGCAGTGACTCCTCACCTGTGTGTAGGACCTTGATACAGGCTGTAGAGGAGAACACTTAGCCTGTGATTTGAGTGGTACTTGAGACAGTCAGACTTACAAACCAAAGCCATACTTAGGGGTAGTATTAAAGTAGGGCACTTCCTAGTTAAGAAATTCCTCTGAGAAGCTTGATTTGGATGATCTGTAAGCTGTGAAGTGTTCCTTCAACGTTTCAGCAAGTCTCTTTTTCATGTTGTCTTGGTTTCTTGGATGATGAGTGACGTGGAAGTCCTTGTTCACATTGCACTAGATTGGAAAAGGCTGTAGAATGTGGTCAGTTTAGAAAATTCATCTCTATACTTTTGCGGGGTGATCCAGACTTTTAAATTCAGGAGGTACAATTCAGCTGAGATTACTGTGTAGAGAAGGAAGCTAACATGACTTGTGCTAATCATAAGCAAGGATAACTGTTAAGTTCTGAAAAAATAAAAATAATAACTTGGTAATTTTTAATATCGTTTTTTTATGAGACAGGACAGGGTCTCATGTATTCCTAGACAGGACTCAAATCACTAGGGACTGGAGAGTTAGCTAAGAAGTTAAGAGTAGTGGCTGCTTTTCCAGAGGACCTGGGTTCAATTCCTGACACCCACATGACAGCTCACAACTGTCTGTAACTCCAATTCCAGAGTATCTGGCACCCTCTCACAGGCAGACATACAGGAAAAACATCAATGCACATAAAATAATAAAATAAAATAATCACTCTGTTGAGACTGGAGAGATGATTGAGTGAGTACTAGTACTTGTATGTAACCATGAGGGCCTGAGTTCAGATGTCTAGCACCCATGTGAAAAGTTAGGCATGGCTGTGTGTGCCTCTAACCTCAGCACTGGGAGACAGAGGTAGTTGGATCTCAAATCCCAGGAAGTTCTCTGGCTAGCTAGCCTAGCCAAAATGGTGACTTTTTGGTTCATTAAGAAACCCTAAAGGAACAAGGCAAAGAGCAAATAGGGGAAGACACTTAATGTCTTTTTTTTGGGGGGGGGTGTCTTCCCCTGGTCTCCATATGCTTGTCTGAAGACTCATATGCATGTACCAAATACATACAACATGGACACATATAAATGTGCCAAAATAGAAATGAAATAAAAGGTTAAAATTAATAATTAGCTTTTAAAAGGTCAGAATGTAACCAAGGATGGCCTTGAACAATTGTTTTTTCTGGTCTACCTCTTGGGTGCTAGGATTATAGGCCAGCCCTGATACCGCTGGTTCCTGCCATGCTGGGGACTGACCTTTGGACTTCCCACATACTAAGCAAGCATTATACCATCAGGCTACATCCCCAGCCCCTTTAATATCTTTATTGAAGTCTGAAATTATAATGTCCCAGCACCAACTCAGAGATATTTACATTGTCTCTGTAAGCCATCATATATTGTTTTTGTTATATAACAGGAAATTTCTGGCGTTACCAAAGATACTAACTCGTTAAGTTTGGAAGCAAGTGTTTCTGATACTCCTCCCTTCATAAAATGTTTTGTCCCAATATTGATACTTGCCCATTTAAATAGCAGAACATCTTTAACTTTGTTTAGCCCAAGTATTTAACTTAAGAGTTTTAGGATCAGGATCATATGTCTGCAAGCATTTCCCCTCCTCTAATAATCTTTATTTTCATTAAGTCATATGCCCAAACTTTCTTGGCAAGGGTGATTTGCAATACCTGTACACTTGGTAATTTTCAATAATTTGTTTTTTGGAATTTTTTTTTTTTGGTATGTGTATCACTTAGCATCTAAACTAAAACACAGAACTTTGTGTTGATCAGAGAATCCAAATACTGTCTTCTTCAGAGGATATTAGGTGAGGAAGAATTAATTTTCACCTTTTCTGTCTTCCAATTATTTTATTGCTTGTTTTTAGCTGTTGTGGATTGAACCCAGAGTCTTGCACATGCTAGGCAAGTGTTCCAGTACTGAGATATACGCTTAACTCTTCTTTCCTTTATTGTGAGAATGTTTCTGGCCTTGTAGCCCAGCCTGGCCCTAAACTCCTCCTGCGCCCCCTCCCAAGAGCTGTGCATACAGCCAAGCACAGCATCGAAGGGTTTCTTTTTAAAATGGAAGAGGCTCTCCATGGGACTTTTATTCCTGCAGCAGTTGAGTGTGTCTGGTCAGTCTCTCTTAGCTCTGAGAAGATCTTTGTTGCATCCCCAATTCCCTACCCCACCCCCCTTATCAGAAGAAATAAGAGGATCCAAAACCTGACATTTCTGGAATTTCAATATCAAAATGAATGAAAGTTAGAATGGAATAAAATACTTATCATTGATTCTGAATTATTTAACAATAAATTACTGAATTCTATTAAAGTCTTTTCTTATCATAAAAAGAAACAGTCTCTATCCTAAATGTCACCTTGGGGTACCCTTAGACCTCACGCTCATTTTGCTATGCAAATAGAATTAATTTTATCTTGAAGGAGCAGAGGGGTGACAGTTAAACCATTTCCATTTATTATTCTGCCACTAACTCCTGCAATGAACTTTGCACAAGGTACTTCAAATAATTTGGATCTTTATTTTCCCAGCTATGAAAGAGGAGATCAGTTTAGAGACTGAGGTTTGTGAGCTGTGGCTCAGTCCTTGGGGCTGCGAGGAATCAGCAGGCCAGTTTGTGTAAAAGTTTCTAACGGTTTGCTAATTTTGATCTGCATATCTACTTTGCCCCATAAGTTTTCTGTTGGATATTGAAGTGACAGCCATATTCTTGGCTCTTCCCTGTAGGTTGAGGTTGTGAAAAGAATTCCTAAAACCCTATAAAATGAGGGTCTAGAAGAGAGAATATGAAAATCAAGTAAATATAAGTAAGCTTATACAACATGACTGTACAACTATTTGACATGATGTACACCCCTCTGGGTGACAGTTGCTCCTTTCTTTGTCTGCAATCAGCATAATTCACAGTACTGTTTTGTTGTAGTTTAACTGAGGGATGTTCCTGAATGATACTGAACATGGCTGTAACTGCCTTTCCCTCTTTATCATTTGCTCAAAAGCTACTTCTCTTACAAGCTCTACTTTAGAGATGCTAGAGTGGTCCACATTCCATTCCAACCTCACTTTTCAAAGATGAACGGCTGTCTCCTCTGTGGTTTCAGGGCATTCTGTTTGAACCTTTATGACTACCAATGACACTGTATTAGTAGAGTGGTAGCTGAGCAACTGTCTACTTCTTGGAAAGCTCTTAATTATCTGAGTTGCTGATCAGTATAATTGCTGGAATTTTTAAACATGAAAGGTAAATGTTCTTTGAGAAAAAAAACAAAGAGTAAATTTATAATAAATTATCTTTTTTTTTTTTTGGTTTTTCGAGACAGGGTTTCTCTGAATATCTCTGGCTGTCCTGGACTCACTTTGTAGACCAGGCTGGCCTCGAACTCACAAAGATCCGCCTGCCTCTGCCTCCCAAGTGCTGGGATTAAAGGCGTGCGCCACCACCGCCCGGCAACATAATAAATTATCTAAACAAACAACACTTGAGTAATTTTCTAGGCTTTAGTGAGAGTAAGGCTCCCAGGTTGGTCTTACAGTATTTAACAGAAGAAAAAAATAAGTATTTTTCCATCAACATCTTGATGAAAGATGGTAGTATTTATCTCTCTTAGTATGTATAATCAAACATTCAGTATGGCAAAAACTAGGCTGACTGTATATGCAAAGGGTTGTTAGGCATGCACATCTCATTCAAAGGTTAGAGGAGTTAAAGCCTATACCCTTCATGATTAAACTACAAAGTTGTGAATGATTAATGTTGTCTATAAGCTTGACCAAGGTGCACTGAGTGGTCTTGGCTTAGCATGAATTCAAGATCTGCCCTTGTAACTAGGACTTTAGTTTGGGAGACCAGTAGGATTTCAGCTGGTAAAAATATAAACTAGGGAAGGATCAAGGCAGAGTACTGTAATTGAAGGTGATTTCGCAATGTGAGAAAACGGTCACATGTTAAATTCAGAAATAGTATCTATTTCCCAGTAGCTGTAGAGAATCTGGAAAAATCACAGAAGACTTGTTTAAGTGCCTTATGAAGAAGTTTAGAATTATTTCTTCAAAAACAGTATTTCTTAAAAAAAAAAAAAATCCTATAAAGGGGAGGGGAACCTCTGATCTCCCACGTTTAGTCTCCAAAGCGGGGAAAATAATTGAAGGGTGAATTTTGAAGATGAGGGAGCTAGTCCAAGCAAATGTTCATCAGAGGACCTAAGGAGGGAGGTAGCTGTGGAAAAAGGGGAGAAATGCTACAATGAGACAGAGTAAGAAGCTGGAAGTGGGGCTAGAGAGGTAGTTCAGTGGTTAAAAAGGTAGTTCAGTGGTTAAAAAGGTAGTTGAGTGGTTAAAAGTGCTTGCTGCTCTTGCATAGTCCAAAAGTCCGATTTCCAGAAATCATATTGAGACTCGCTAGTACCGGTAACTCCAGCTCCTGGGATCTTGTGCCCTCTTTTGGCTTCCTTGAGCACTGCACTCAGGAGTACATATTCCACTCTCCAGATATACATGCAAATTAAGATAAGTCTTTTAAAAAAATTGGGAGTATTTTTGAGATACATAGAATGAAAGGTATATAAATGGTATTATGGAAGAAATTTAATGCAATGTTTCTATATGTTAATATTAATTTGGAGTCTTTCAAAGTTATTTAGACTATTGAACAATAGCAACACTCCTAAACCTCTTGTCACTCTCATCACAAATGCCATCAGGTGATCAATGTATCAAACATCTCATTTAAAATTCTGATAATTGCTGCATTTCTTTATATACCCTACTTTCCTATTTTGGGGTTCAGGATTAGAGTTTTTTTCAGTAATTTTGGAGATGTGTTTTTATTACTTTTTAAAATTGTGTACGTGTGTGCATGGGTGTGAGTATGTCCATATGAGAGCAAGTGTCTGATGCAACCAGAAGGGGTCATTGGAGGCTCTGGAGCTGGACTTGCAGGTTGCTATGCTCTATCTGATGTGGGCTCTGGGAACAGAGCTCTAGACCTCTGGAAGAGTAGTATATGGTCTCAATTGCTAAGTCATCTCCCCAGCCCTTTCTTAGTAATTTTAAACAAAGTTTAAAAACTACTAACACCATGTATGAATTTAGGAGAGTCTAACTTTAGTATAAAACTAAGTTTTAGCTAAAAGCTACAGCTGGATCCGGTTGGTAAAATCTCACATGGGTTGGGCGTGGTGGCATATGCCTTTAATACCTTCTGGGACATGCTTATCTTCAGTTATTTGAGATGAGGCCAGTAAATTTGGGGAGTCTTTCTTTCCCTTAATAATGTACCTAGAAATTTACTAATCAATTATCCTGACCCTAACTTTGGGGTCATATAAGCTTTCCAGACTAAAAGCAAAATCCTTTAGAAAAGAAATATAATGCCCATCCTTAGAAATGCTTTCTGGTTGGGCTGGAGAGATGGCTCAGCTGTTAAGAGCACTGGCTGCTCTTCCAGAGGTCATGAGTTCAATTCCCAGCAACCACATGGTGGCTCACATACACATGCTAACAGAAATGCTTTCTGGAGCCAGAGATGGTAGTAGTATTGTAATCCCAGCACTTTGGAGGCTGAGGCAGGAGGACTGCTCTGAGTTTATTGACAGCCTGGGTTCTAGATTGAGACATGGTTTGAAAAGAGCAGCAGCTGGTGCAGCAATGGGAAGGGGATGAAAAGAGGGAGGGAGAGGAAGAGGAGTACTTTCTAGAACCCCAAACTTGTATGCCGTACAAAACCATCAAAACCACCATCTATGTGAAGTACTAGAATGGGCAGAAAATACTACTACAAAATCCATGGAGGATTTGGCAGATACTTGCAGGTGACAACATTCTCACTTTTCATGAACTTTTGATGTGTCTGCTAATTGAATTGTAAAAATGATAAATATGGTGTTTTACACAATCAAAATTATTTGGGTGTTTCAAGTTTTAAAAAAGTTTTATTACATTTTTCTTAACAAATGGATCATATTCAAAACTCTCAGGAGGCATTTTTAAGGAGGGAGGGAAAAAAAGAGGAGAGAGAGAGAGAGAGAGAGAGAGAGAGAGAGAGAGAGAGAGGAGATGGAGGAGCAGCAGGGTGGGATGGGTGAGCAGAGCTCAAGGTCCAAAAGGGCCCCAGTGGTGACACAGTCCTTCAGTTGGATGTAGGACATGGTGGATGCCCATCTTATTTATTTTGTCACTCCTCTTACTACATTATGCCACAAATTTTGCACTGTAGTCATCTGATATGCAACAGAATGATTTAAAGGAAAGAATTACAACACATGAACAATCATGAAAATAAAATCATGAAGTTAAAATAAGCTGGTCTGTGGAAAGGTAAGCAAGTGGCTATTTCTTAATATGTACTGGGATTTCTGTTCTAACCTATATAATAGAATAGTATTATAGAAAAATGAAAAGTATTGAAAGAAAGAAACAAACTATAAAAAAGTAAGAAAAGAGAGAAAAAAGAAAGGAAAAGAGAAAAGAGCAAAAAAGGGAAAAGAAAAGAAAAGAGAGAAAAGAGAAAAGAAAAGAAGACAAAGACAGGCCAAGACCAGAAGCCCAGCTCTGGGGATTTGCAGCAGTCCAGGCTTCAGTCCTGAGAGGACACTAACAGGCTGGCTGGCGCCTGTTTTGCATAGGAGTCTACAGCCTGAGGGTGCAGCATGGCTCTGGCTAGAGTTCAAATCAAAATACAGGATTCCAGCCTTTTGACGTTAAGCAGTTGACTTCAATTACAAGACCATTGTGTGTGTGACATTCTTTTCTTTCATAAAAAACTATAGATAATATTTGCTTGAAGATGACGTCGATTATAAGATCGGGTGTGGGGGTGGGGCAGATCTCTTCTCTCAAAGTTTGGCAATGTCAGCCCTACTTCATTCAGCACTGTCAGTCTTGGCTTTTCTTTTGGTGACTCCCTTTGTATAGAATGGTTGAAGACAACACCCTGGGCTTTATCATGAAGTGAGTTTCTAACTCTGACTGAATTAAAAGCAAAGCGCGAATCCCGGGCTCTAAAAGCCAGGAGACTAAAGGTGATATTTCTCCATCCTTTATTACCCCAAGCCCTATAATCTCTTTGTTTTAAAGCAGTATACACAAGACAGGTAGCAGAACCACCCAGTTAACACGTCAAGAAATCTCTACCACAGATAAGAATCTTTTTGAGCCTACTCTGTGCAAAAATATTGAAAACCCAAAACAACCATTTAGATGTTGTTTATCTTGATGGCCCAACAGATTTCTTTGTTTTGTAAAATGCATGCCCAGTTTTTGCCTACATGGGGGAGTTTTTGTTCTAGTATCCTATCATTATTTGCTCTAAAACTTCATATCTTTTGTTTGAACCATCTGAAAATATTTGTTTAAATAATCTTCTCACGAGCTTAATTTGTCAATGACCAAATCACAGTTGTCAACACAGTGACTGAATCACATGTGACCCAGAGGGCAGAACTTTAAAAAGTTTCTGTAGCCGTTTCTATTATTTCGATGTATAGTAGCTACAAGCAAAAGCCTTGATTGGATCAATAAGAAACAAAAACGCACTCTCCTATGCCGTCATCCATTACAACAACTCAGATATAAAATCCCACTGAACTGGAATACAAATAGAACTGCATAATGAGGCTTATGTTGAGAAAGGGAGAAAAAAGCACTTTTGAAAGTATTTTAGGAAGTATTAATCTAATTCCAGCTATTAATTTCTTATTTTCATTCTTGAATGTGTGGATGGTATAAAAATGATATTATAATTTATAATGCTCTCCATGGCCCTCCTCCCTTCTTCCTCCCTCCCTCCCTTTCCTCCTCTCTCCCTCCCCTTTTCATTCTCGGACAGACATCCCTTGCTATAGAGTGAAACAGTTCAGAGAACTAGATTTCCCTTCTTTCCACTTCAGACATGTGAAGCTGATGTGAATTTTGAAATAATACAGAAAACCCAGGAAAGAGAAACCTTGAAAGAGTCATAGGTTAGTAAATCTCATTTTTAATTAGATTCTTGGTAAACATGGGGTGTATTATTAATGATAGCCTATTCTCTTGAAAACAGTTAAAAATTCATTTTATGCGGAGGTTTAGAATAATGCTTTATTTATTTATTTAACAACAATTGAGCAGGTACTAGTAGTAGTGTTGTATCTCCTGCTATCTTAATGACCTAAGCTACACAATGATGTGGAATACAGTTCACCAACTGAGCGTACTTTGCTTTAACTACTTCCTTAGGTTCCCAAACACAAGAAGATACCATTGAAAGCTTAACAGTGGTTACCTATGTCTGGAACCAATGCTAATTTTTGCCATTACAAGGATCGCAGCATCTTCTAGATCTTGGTATCATATCCCATGTACAGAAAGTGACATCTACTGGAGAAAGCAGAACTGAATATTTACTTTCCAAACCTTTTTTTTTTTCCCCTGACAAACTTCCAGACAAGTTGCAATATCCTCAGGGTTATTCAAAGTTTGTAAGACCAAGAATTCTATTTGGCTCAATGTGGTAAAGCCTGGTTCGCCTGTGTCATCATCTTCTCAGGGATGTTCATCAGGAAACAGTGGTTATAGGGTTCCCACAACTGTTTAAGAAGTTCTGCTGAAGTCTGGGAAAATGCAGCCCTGAAACAGCCCCTTGAAGGGACACTGAGGTTTTAAATAACTCATTGAGTACTAGGTCTGAGTGAGCACCATCTAACAATTAATCTCAAAACATGTTTAGAAAAGACAAAACTCTTCTAAGTGGTCTGGAAATAAGAGTTGTAAAACCAAGTTTGGGATCTGAATATCTGATTTTCTTGTGATGGGTATTCCCTCCTCGTTGTTTTGTAGTCTAGTTATTTTCATCCATTTATGTAAAATAGATGCGTATCTACCTCAGTATCCTAGTTTCACATCTTGTCCCAGAGAGTTGGGGGACACTAGCTAGGTGTTTTTCTTTTGTGTCAGGTCTATGAAGTGGCCTAGACAATGAAAGACATAATGACATTACTTTCACTCTTGAGACAATCTCCATTTTAATAATTATCTTCTCTTATTGTAGCCCAAAGTCCTTCTGATCGCAACAGAAGTTGTTGGGATAGTCATCCTGCAAGCTGGAGGAGTCAGGCCAGCTGCACCCTGCAGTCAGTGAGTGGGGTAGACTTTAGCAGTGACTGGTAATGCTCTTCCCTCTGTGGCCTCGTATCTGCCGGAATATCTAAGGCTGCCTCTGCAGTTCAACACCAGATTTCCTACTTCAGCTTGGTATTAAGTTTGAAATTTTTGATTTCTTTTTTGTTGTTGTTTTTTGTAACAGTGCTCTTGCACTCCCTCTGCTGGTCTTGCTAATTAATAGACTCAGTCTCTACGAAGTCTAGTGAATGGGACTACTGAGGAGGACTATTGAGGAGGACCACAACCAAAGGAAACTCTAAGAATGATTATTGAGAAGGATTACTGAAGGATGGCCAGTTCTGTGTCAGAAATTCATCTTAACTGGCCCCCAGGTGAAGCAAAGATGACCAAAGAAAATTTGTTTATTGGTGCTAAAAACAAATATATTGCACTATTATTTTTATATCTTGGAGAAAGAATGTCATGGAATGCACAGTTTCATACTTCTCAAAAAATGTCCTTCTCCCAGCCCCCAAGCAGTAGAGCTCATTGCTCTTGTTCATTCAAATGCATATATAATGAAGAAGAGGCATAATGACATGGTCTACCAGTTTACTGTCTCAGTATGTACACCCTGGGAGGTTAAATGGGAAGTTGTTTGGCTTTGATGGTAGAATTCTGACCTCTGGTTAGCGACACAGCTGCCCAGGGGCTCAACTCCTACATCTTAGACTTCCCTTATGGAGTTGCAAAGAGAGTGACAGCTCTTGGCCAAGCCCAGGCCTAATCACAGAGCAGAGAAATGACTTTTGGAAGGTACATTACCAAGCAATTAGGACCCATTTAATAAATTACCCCTTACGAAACACTTTGAACCCTAGTGGTCTGAAGAGGTTAATGCACCTCTCACAACTGAGTGTCACTACTCGCTTTCCCGGAGGTAGCACCAAGGCCACAGCTCAGGCAACCCCCTTCTCCTCAATGGCCTCTCACGGTTGAACCACTTCCCTAGTTGGTATCCAAAGCCCAGGCACTTGCACTCCCCCTCTGAGGTCACATGCAACATTTTTTTTACTGCGGCATCCATTGGGTGCGTGGCTCATGGGGACAGAAGACTTTGTGCTGCAGTTAATGTAGCTGTGAGGCCTTCCTACTGCTAATTTGTAAGACTTGTTTCTCCTATTTATAGAGAATTTGACTTCTGAGTTTCCTTTATGTGTTATGTCTGATGCAGTTTCTTTTCCTCCGAAATTACTGAGTGGCAGCCACATTTTAAAAGGATTCAGTACCCAGAATTAATTTTTGGGATATTAAATTTGGAAAAAAATCCACGATAGGTATATGCCCGCCTATAGGCTAAAATTTTTACGATAGCCAGACACTGAAAAAGAAAAAAAAATCCAAAAATATGGGGTATGTGGAAGCTTCTATTGGATACTAAACCATAATTAGATTTTTAAAAGGTTTTTTATTTAATTTAAAATCCAACTTGAGATTTTTGGAAAAAAATGCTTGGGGAATATCAATCTCCTTTATTTCAAAAGATGTTCAAAGAGTGGAATTATGCTCTAACGCCTTCACGGAGGCTGGCGCTGCACTATCTATCCCTCTGATGGTCTGCTGAAGGACGGTCCCATACCATGATTACCAGCGTCACAAGGTAGGGAGTGTTTATTCTATTCAAAGCTCTGCCAAGAACAACAGGAGATGAGTAAAGGTGGTGTCAGGCTTTGAGAACCTTACAGTTGTATTGTAGCACTAGGATTTGTGTGTGTGGGAAAACAAAAGCAATGAGCGGAGGTTACTGAAGGAAGAGCAATCTGCTCTGGACTGCTTGGTGGAGACATGGCATTTTCTCAAGCCCTTGCTTAGGATATGATAAGAAAGCTGAAAAAAAAAATCAAAAGAGTGAAGAGGAATATTCCAACACTAAAGGAATCAATGTTACATTTCTATTTTGAAAAACATATTTTGAAACAGCATCTCATGTCCCAGGCTCACCTTGAACTGTTGATCCTTCTCCTCAGTCCCACGTCCTCCAGAGCACTGGGATTGCAGGTGAGCATCATCCTGTTACAAGACTTCTGTTGTTGTTGTTGTTTTTTTTGTTAAGGAAGGGGCACTCATGCCAGGCATGAGCTATATCCTTATCAATGTTATCTTTTCCCCCTTTGAGAGTTTCACACTTCATACAACATGCTTTGGTCATATGCATCCCCCTCTTCTGTTCTCCCCAGAAACTCCCTGCCCCCCTCGCCATGCTCCATCCACCTAATCCACCTGCCCTAAACCCTTCAAGACCAATTTATAGTGCCCAAATGTTCTTGTGTGCTCTTGCACTAGAGTGTGATCAACTTACCTCGGGCTATACTTTCAGGGAACATTGTCCTCTTTTTCCAGCAACTAATAACTGCTACTCACTCCATGGCTGGGGTGGGATTGTGTGTCCAGCTCCCCTCCCCATGCTGGGATTTGGTCTGGTTGTCTATGCCATTGCAATCACTGTGAGTTCATATGTGCAACTGCCCTGCTGTATCTTAAATATGTTTCTTCCTTGTTTAGTTCCTCTGGCCCTATACTCTTTCTGCTCATTCTCGTGCAATAATCCCTGAGGTTTTAGAGGTGGGTGGAGTATATATATTCTCTTTAGGGCTGAGAATTCTTTGTTGTTGTTGTTGTTTTGTTTTAATTTATCTTTCTCAGGTCTCTGATGTGGTGGAAGACTAGATAGTTATAGTCTCATAGTTAAATTTGAAGTTGTTTAGGAATTAAAAGGATGTTCTAGGCCTAAAAAGATGTTTTTAAGTTGGTAATGCAAGTTAAGATGGAAACTGAATTAGGTATAGAACTTTAAACTCATGGAGATAGGTGGATAATAGAATAGTAATATCAACTGCCAAATATGTATGGACTGGACATTGGGAATGTATGTAATATCTTATAATTTTTATTATTGTGGCCTAATTATTCTGATATTTTTGGTTGTGAGCTTAGCCTTTAATGGCTGAGCCATCTGTCCAGCCTGTCCTAATTATTCTTAAAAAAGAAAAAGAAAAAGAAAATATTCTTCTCTCATAAAATACAACCCAACCACAATTTCCCCTCTTCCCCCTCCTCCCAGCCCCTCCTCCCCACCTTCCCTCTCCCCTGGATGCATTTTCCCTCTATTTCACTTCAGAAAAGAGCAGGCCTCCAAGGAACAAAAACCAAACACAACAAAACAAAATACAATAAGACAAGGCAAAATTCAATAGGGAGAAAAGAGTCCCAAGAGCAGGCAGAGGAGTAAAACAACACACCTTCCCTGACTATTAGGAGTCCCATAAAACTACCAAGCTAACAGCCACAACATATATGAAGACCTGGTGCAGATCCCTGCAGGCCCCAAGCTTGCCACTTCAGTCTCCGTAAGTCAATATGAAGCCTGCTCAGTTGATTCAGTGGATCATGTTCTCCTGGTATCCTCCATCCCCCTTGACTCCTAGAATCCTTCAACCCCCTCTTCCTGAGGTTCCCCCAGCTACAAGGGAGGGGCCAGATGGAGACCTCTATATTAAACTCTTTCCTTGAATAATGTCTGTTTGGGGGTCTCTGCGTCTGCTGTGGAAGGAGTCCTCTCTGATGACAACTGGACAAGGCACTGATCTAAGAGTACAGCAAAGTATTATTAAGAATCATTTCAGTTTGTTTGTGTTGTATTTATTGTTATAAGAGAAAGAACCATTTGTTGGACTGAAAGTGGGAGCTGTTGGGGAGAAAAAGATATACCTTAAACTAAAAAAAAAAAAAAAAAAAAAAGGGTAGAGGATGGGGGGGTTGCGGGGGAAGAGGGTGGAAGGGTGGGACAGGAGGGGGGAGTAGGGAGGGGATTGTGATTGAGATGTAACTTGAAGAAATAAATTATAAAAAGAAGAATCATTTCATTGATTTCTTTTTTAGACTAGTTATATTTGGTTTTACCATAGGTTTCTGGGCTATCCAGTCTCTGGTTCTTAGCCAGCTAAACAGTGTCAAGCATGGGCTGCCCCTTGTGGAGTGGGCCTCAAGTTAAATCCGACTCCCCAACAAGTTCTGTGCTATCATTACCCCAGCACAGGGTAATAATAACACGGAGAACAGATAGTAGGTCGAGGGTTTTGTGACTGAGTCAGTGTGTCAGTGTCCGTTTTTCTCTTTCAGTAGCCTGTGGAGTGTCTTCCCACACAAAAGAGACTAGAACATAGGATGAAGGGTCCATGTAGGCATCGACTGGATCTCTTCACGTTCAAGAGCTGTGTGGATGTTGTCCTGGGCAATGGGGCTCTGCTGTCAGTTTGGGAGAGCAGCTCCCTGTTTTGGCATCAGCCCATGTTGCTTGGGGATCTCCATTGAATATTCTTATATTCTTTGTACCTTAGCCAGTTGTGGGTCTCTGTGTTAATAACTATATATGAAAATAGAACCTTCTCAGATGAAGGTTGAAAGATGCACTGATCTTACTTAGAATGTCAATATTTGTAGTTGTAGCTGTGAACATTTTGTGAGTTATGTTTGGGAGAGGCAGTCTCTTTGTCTCTTTCTTCCTCTCTCTCTCTCTCTCAATCTCTTTCTTTTTTTGTTTTTTTTGAAAACAGTGTTTCTCTGTGTATCCCCTGGTGTCCTGGAACTGACTCTGTAGATCAGGCTGGCCTCAAACTCACAGAGATCCATCTGCCTCTGTGTCCTGAGTGCTGGGATTAAAGGCGTGTGCCACCATTGCAGTGCTGGAGGCCATTTTCTTAATTATTTATTTGCCTAATTAATTATTTATTTATCACCTATCTATATCTATCATCTATCTATCTAGCTCTCATTTATCCATCTATCACCTATCTATCTATCTATCTATCTATCTATCTATCTATCTATCTATCTATCTATCTAT
>CAJQZJ010032236.1:2595795-2627957 GCA_907164525.1 Lophiomys imhausi
TATCTATCTATCTATCTATCTATCTATCTATCTATCTATCTATCTATGTGCACGTGTTTATGTATATATGTGACTATAAGTACCAACAGAACCAGAAGAGATCTTCAGATCCTGTGGAGCTGGAGTTACAGGTGTTGGCAAGCTGTCTGATGTCGGTGCTGAAAACTGAACTCCAGTTCTTTGGAAGAGCAGTGTATGCTCTTAACCACAGAGCCCTCTCTCTAGTCTCAATACTGAATAGACGTCATTGCATTTTGTTGAACTCTCCATTGTGTTTTTGATATACACAGGAGAAGATGTAAAGGCCAAAGACCTTTTTGGTCAAATGTAACAGTATGTAGGAAATATTCCTGTTTTCGTGTTCATAATCAGGATCCACTGTCAAGTTTCTTTTAAAAACAAGTATAACCATCAAATGCCAAGATATCTCTTTTCCCCCAAGAAAAGTTAGTGCTTCCCCAGGTAAGTCACACAATTTTCATTTCAGTTTTTCTCATTGTACCTTAGAGATTTTCCATATCACAGACTGCAGTTTCCTGATGCCATGAACAATGAAACCCCTATTTGGAAACCTAGTTTGTAGCAAAATTTTCAGCCCTGATTGCTGTGTGCATTGTGAAGGTTGAGTCTTTTGTATCTGTGTTGTGTGGCTTGATGATTCCTACCCAGAAAATTTAAAACATTCAGGCTATTTGGGCCCCAAACAGGTTTACTACGACCCAAATCAGCAGGAAGTCATTTTAAGAGAGCGATGTCTCATGCCCAGAGGGTGGGGAGGGTGTTTCTCCCCCCCTCCTTTTTGGTTATTTGATGGATAACAAAAAACTTTGTTATTTAGGGGAGAGACTACAAGCTGTTAAATGGTCTTGTTAAATGGGTTTTGGAGGTTAGACCCAGGGACTTCCTTCTTTTTCTTTTCTGTATCCTTCTTTCTCTCCTATGTAGGAGTGCACAGACTTGAGAAAAATGGGACATACAGATAGTATGGGAAGGACCAAGAAGAAGGGACAGATTATTGAATATGCCCTTATACCTTTGTATATTGATACAAATAATATTAGTATTATATTTGGCTAAAGTGGTATTGACCATTGTATATTGTGTAAAATTAAGATTGTATTGGTCTACATCGGTATTGATCTTTGTATATTGATATAAAATTAAGATTATATTTGGCCACAATGGTACTGACCCTTGTATATTGATGCAATATTAAGATTGTATTGGGCTACATAGGCATTGATCTTTGTATATTGATACAAAATTAAGAGTATATTTTGCCACATTGGCATTGATCTTTGTATACTGATACAAAAGTAAAGGTAATGCTTCTTAAAGGTATTGTACCTAGTAATGCTTAAAAATGAAATGTGAAGCTCTGGCCTCTTGATACCAACCGTCTTAAACCATTTAGGATAGTTAAGAAATACAAACTCCTAGTCATGCAAACGTGTCATTTTGTTAGCTACTATGACAGTCTATCACAGATATTCTCTAAGCTACTCAGAAATCAAGTTGTTAAGAGACAAGCAACATTTGCTTATCTAAATACAAGAGATAGATAGGGCATCTTCAAAAACCCCAAGAGATCTGCAGAATATGGCATTCAAAGATGTTTTCTTAACTTAAGATTTTTTGATATCGAGACATGTCAGCTCCTGACAGCACCCCCTATTCTACTCCAAGTAGAAGATGAGCATCGAAGAATCTCCAGTGTGAGATGGTTGAATTACTGGCAAGCCTATCTCTTGGCATGAAAAACCCCTTGCTTCAACTGTAGACAGACTGCTGTCCAAAAAGGACAAAACTTGGAAGCAGGTAAGTCGACAGCCTAGCTCTGCCAAGACAGGGTAGGTAAGTCCTTCATAATTCCTGCTCTACAATCAATGTCTGTCAGAGAAACGGGACCAAAAGGCTGAAGATTGATGCTGTAACATATGGAGAGAAAACGGGAACTGTCCAGGCAGCCACTGATATGTCATTTCTTAGTTTTGGAAGCTGTGGGCCCTGCACTTCCTACATAATCAGATATATTTATCCCTCTCAGGTCTCTGAGGTGGTTGAATAGATAGCTAGAGTCTCATAGTTAAAATTTGAGTTGTTTAGGAATCAAGAGGGTGTTCTTGATCTAAGAAGATGTTTTTAAAATTGTGATGCAAGTTAGTATGAAAGCTGAGTCAGATATAGAACTTTAAACTCATGGAGATGGTTAGATAGTAGAATGTTAAAGTCAGGTGCAAAATACATATGGACTGGACATTGGGAATGTATGCTAATCCACATAACTCTCATAATTGTGGCGTATTTATTTCTGTTGTTTTGTATAGTATTTACGGTTATAAGAGAAGGAACCATTTGTTGGACTAAAAGGGGGAGCTGTTGGGGGGAAGAGGGTGGAAGGGTGGGACAGGAGGGGGGAGTAGGGAAGGGATTGTGACTGAGATGCAACTTGAAGAAATAAAAAAATAAAGTATAAAAAAAACATTCAGGCTAGAAATTTGACATTTTTCTCTTACCAAGATGGATTTTTGAAGGTTCATGAAAAGACCTGAGTATGTTATACTGCCCTGGGCACAGTGTATAACTGGGTGTGGCACTGTTATTGTGACGGAAAAGAAACCTCTGCTCTCATAGCAGAGTTACAAGTCAAAAGTGTCTCATACTTGGCCCAACAGTGTTTATCTTTTATGCTAGCACTGGCGAGGCAGAGTCACAAGGATCTCTGTGAGGTCCAGGCCAACCTGGTCTATATGGCAAGTTCCAGGTCAGCTACAGTGAGAACCTGTGTCAAGAACAAACAAACACAATTATTCTAGCTTTGAGCTGGAGAGATGGCTTAGTTAATGGTATGTGCTAGTCTTGTTAAAGATTCAAGTTTAATTCCCAGCACACACAACTGGAAGCTCGAAGATGCCTATAATCCCAGCTCCAGGGGGATTTGAAATCTCTGACCTCTGTGATACCTGTATCAATATATATACACACACACACATACATAGGTATGAACACCAGTAAAAAATAAAATAAAGATAGTTTTATATGTTTTTGGTTGTGAGCCTCTTCTTTAATAAATGAGTCACCTCTCCAGCCCATGAATCTTTTTTTTTTTTTTTTTTTGAGGTTTGGCACTGCGAGTATATTGCTTTCCATCATACTTCAATCTTTTCTTCCCTCTCTCTTTCTCTTCTTCTTCCTATTTCTTATGGTTTTTTTCCACTTGCATTATTCACATACATGCCAGAGTGGACTTACTAGTACTAGCTGCACTTGGCATTATTCAACACACTCTGAGAGTTTACATTCTGAAATAAACAACACTCTCTAAGGGGCAAGTGTGATGAAACCAGAAGCCACATGGTTGAGAGCGGTTTTCCATCTAGGATTACTAAGTATACCCAAATCATCCATCAGTAAATGTTTACCGAGATGGGATACAGCAGCTAAAAGATACAGGACTCTAAGGAAAAACAATCCCTTCTTCAGAGAACCTAGAGGCTAGCTACGGAAGGTCTGCCATTCAGTAACAATAAGTAAATGTATTCGCATTCTGTATTTTCATGCTGAATAGCTTAGCACAAATTATTCATGCTGTAGAAGCTACATGCAGGGAGATACTGGGACCGCTACACATGTGGCTATTGAACATGTGAAATGTGCTTACAGTGAACTGAGAGGTTTACAAGTGTGAAATATACACAGGTGTGTCTTGGAATCTAAAGACAGTATGACGAAGAGAATGCAAAATATGGCATTAATAATTAAAAATACTGGTCCAGGTGTATAGCTTATTGATAATGTCTGTGTTTAGCATGCACAAAATTCCCAGATCAATCCTTTGATTACATAAGGTCCTCCCCCAATATAAAAATATTGATTATATTATGCAACTATATTTTAGACATAGTGTTAAATAAAAATATTAATATAACCCAATTCACTTGGTTTTATGTTTTTAGTGTCTACCCTGCTGTATTAGTTTTAAAATGACAGGCGTGGCATACATTATAGTTTCTTTGGTCACTGCTACTACAGACCTTCCCAGAATGGACTCAGCAACTGTACTAACAGTCAGGAAGGGAAAAAGAACAGAGAAGGTGCACCTGAGCCTGGAAGAACATACTGCATAAATTAAGAAAACTGAGACTTTGCCTGCTCTCTTGAACAGGAGATAATGGTAAAGGAGCATGTCCTGAAACCCAAAGTTCTTTATTTTAGATAATAACGCAGGTGTTTGGGTCTTCTAAAAACATTCTGAACATTTAATCCAAATTTAATCCTGTAAACAGAGTTACTGATTGTTGAGTGTTCAAGGTCTAAATTTAATGTTCATAAAGTCCCACATAGACTCAATACAATCATACAAGGCAAGTTTCATTGTATCTGCTTTACAGGTGTGGCTTGCCCTGGTTCATATGGTGTGACACAACTCGGAAGGGATTGGCATCTTCATGCTCCTGACCAATAGCTGGTGGTCATAGCTGCACCATGGACTTAGTGCTGTTGCTCCACCAGGTCCCACATTTGAGTGTCCTTTCCGTCAGTAGGACTCATATGATATGTTTCCATGGTAATATCTTTCTTTTTTTGTGGATCAACATTTTTTTTTAAATTTTTTTAATAATTTATTTTTTATTTCTTCAAGTTACATCTCAATCACAATCCCCTCCCTACTCGCCCCTCCAGTCCCACCCTTCCACCCTCCTCCCCCTCAACCCCCCCATCCTCTTCTCTTCTTTTTTTTTTTTTTTAGATTAAGGTATTTCTTTTTTCCCCCCAACAGCTCTCCCTTTCAGTCCAAAAAATGGTTCTTTTTCTTATAACTATAAATACAATACAAAACAACAGAAATAAATAGGCCACAATTATAAGAGTTATATGGCTTAGCATACATTCCCAATGTCCAGTCCATATGTATTTGGCACCTGACTTTTTTAACATTCTACTATCTAACCATCTCCATGAGTTTAAAGTTCTATATCTAACTCAGCTTTCATACTAACTTGCCTCATAATTTTACATAATTTTAAAAATATCTTCTTAGATCCAGAATACCCTCTTGATTCCTAAACAACTCAAAATTTAACTATGAGACTCTAGCTATCTATTCTTCAACCACCTCAGAGACCTGAGAGGGATAAATATATCTGATTATATAGGAAGTGCAGGGCCTGCAGCTTCCAAAACTAAAAAATGACATACCAGTGGCTGCCTGGACAGTTCCCGTTTTCTCTCCATACATTACAGCATCAATCTTCAGCCATTTGGCCCCATTTCTCTGACAGACATTGGTTGTAGAGCAGGAATTATGAAGGACTTACCTACCCTGTCTTGGCAGAGCTAGGCTGTCGACTTATCTGCTTCCAAGTTTTGTCCTTTTTGGACAGAAGTCTGTTTACAATTGAAGCAAGGGATTTTTCTTGCCAAGAGAACGGCTTACCACCAATTCAATCATCTCCCACTGGAGATTCTTCGATGCTCATCTTCTACTTGGAGTAGAATAGGGGGTGCTGTCAGGAGCTGACATGTCTCGATATCAAAAAATCTTAAGTTAAGAAAACATCTTTGAATGCCATATTCTGCAGATCTCTTGAGGTTTTTGAAGATACCCTATCTATCTCTTATATTTAGATAAGCAAATATTGCTTTTCTCTTAGCAACTTGATTAACTTAAGGGTAATGCTTCTTAAAGGTACTGTTCGTAGTAATACTTAAAAATGAAATGTCAAGTTTTGACCTCTCGCTACCAACCGACATAAACTGTTTAGGATAATTAAGGAACGGAAACTAATAGTCATGAAAACGTGTCATTTTGTTAGTTACTATGACAGTCTATCACAGTTATTTCCTAAGCTACTCCATGGTAATATCTTTAAATGTCATTTTTTATTGCTCGCTGATTCCATTCTGATTTCCCTCTCATGCTAAGCAATGTTGGGGAGGTTTTTTTTTTTTTTTGAGATTTTGCTAGAGGGAACGTTCATGTGGCTATAAACTTGGTTTGGATTTGTGAGCTACTTTTATGTTTAGTTACTGAAGGTGTTATCATGATCCACCCCAACAGCTCACATGGGGTCTTGGCCAAAGCTTATACAATTACAAAATAAAATATTTTGTTTTTGCCTGTAACAGGACCAGAGGCAGTTGGTATGACCATATAAAGTCATCTTTTCCCTTATGTTACATTTAGTTTTTTTTGTGTGTGTATGGGTGTTGTTGTATACATTTATGGTGTGTACATGTATGTGTGTGTGGGAGGGTAGGAACATACATGGAGGCCCAAGGTCTGTATCAGGTGCCTTTCTTGATCTCTCTCCATCTTTATTTTGAGGTGGGGTTCCTCACCAGACCTGAAGCTAATTGAATTGGCTAGGTCATCTGGCAGTAAGCTTCAGGGACCTGCTTAGCTTAGCCCCTGATAACCTGAGACTCAAGGGATGTTCTGGGATGTCTAGCATTTTATGTGGGTCCTGAGGCTCTAATCTCTGGTCCTTATGGTTTGTGGAAAGCAATTTACCTACTGAACCATTTCCTCAGCCCCCTGAAGTCATCTTTTTGTGGACCATTAATGGAAGGTACTCTGCTTTAACCACATAACACCTCATTCTGCTAGAGTTCATTGGTATAATACAGAATTACCATTTAGCAAGGAAAATGAGAGGAAACATTTCTAAGTTATAACTATTAATAGTAAAACATAAATTTAATCTGAAAATACAACTACCTTTTGATGCAAGCACATCACTTCTGGATATTTGTAAATCAAAGTTGGCATATAATTGAGACAGCAGGATGTTCATATATGTTTATATGAATCATAGGAATATTCACAATAGGTGTGATGTGCTGTCAGTCTAGGTGCCTATCAACTGATGCACGAGTAACAAAAATGCAATATAAATATATATGAATAAAATGTAATATATTACAATATTGGGGGAGAGTGAGATTAGAGTTTTGGGAAGGGAAAGAAGAGGAAGTAATAGTGGATAAATATGATGCATACATGTGTGATTTATGATATCCATTATTTTATACAAGGAATATATGGTATTTTCCAAAATAAAAATAACTTTCATTAGAGATGTTATACAAAAGAATAAGTTTTCTTTCTCTACTATGATAAAACTATTCTTGTATAAGATTATGCAGTAAAATGTATTTTAGAGGAAGTATCAGATAGTAAATTGAAACATTATTTTTCTGAATTTTGAGATGTTTGTGGCTCTTACAATCTTTTAACCTTGATAATTGTTATAAATTACTTCTTTTTTTTAAAGTGTAGATCTTTTTTTAGCATTTATTTATTTGTCATGTATACAGTATTTGCTCTACATATATGCCCGGGTAGATCTCAATGTAGATGGCTGTGAGCCACCATGTGGTTGCTGGGAATTGAACTCAGGATCTTGGGAAGAACAGCCAGTGCTCTTAACCTCTGAGCCACCTCTCCAGCCCTATATAAATTACTTCTTTTTTTTTTTTTGGGACAGGGTTTCTCTGTGTAACAACTCTGGCTCTCCTGGACTCGCTTTGCAGACCAGGCTGGCCTCGAACTCACAATGATCCACCTGCCTCTGTCTCCCAAGTGCTGGGATTAAAGGCGTGCGCCACCATGCCCGGCTAAATTACTTCTTATCTTAAAGAAGTATTATATGTTTAATTTTCAAAAATATTTATTTTTATTTCCTGTGTATTCACATTTAAATTGCCTGCATGTACATTTGTGTATCACATCAGTGCCTAGTTCCCATGGAGCCAGAAGAGGGCATGACAGCCCCTGGTACTGGAATTAAGGACAATTGTGAGCTGCCATGTGGGTGCTAGCTAGGAACTGGATGCTGGTCCTCTGGAAGAGCAGCCAATATTCTTTTTTTAAAAATTTATTTATTTATTGCTTCAGGTTACATCTCCATCATGGTGTCCTCTTTCGACCCTTCCCAGTCCTGCCCTCCCACCCTCTACCCCCTATCCCTTCCATCCCACTCCTTTGGAGTGGAGTGTCCCTACATAACAGTCCTCTGCCCCAGTTCAGCAGTCATATGAGGGCCAAGAGCCTCCTCATACACTGGGGGCCTACAAGGCAGCACCACCAGTAAAAAGTGTCTCAATGTATTGACCCTTGTATACTGATGCAAAATTAAGATTGTTTTGGGCTACATAGTATTGATATTTGTATATTGATACAAAATTAAGATTATATTTGGCCATATTGGTATTGATACAAAATTAAGTGTAACACTTTTTAAAGGTATTGTACCTAGTAATGCTTAAAAATGAAATGTGAAGTTTCAGCCTTTTGCTACCAACTGTCATAAACTGTTTAGGATAATTAAGAAATGCAAACTAATAGTAATGCAAGCGTGTCATTTTGTTAGGTAATATGACAATTTATCACAGTTATTTTCTAAGCTAATCAGAAATCAAGTTTCTAATAGACAAGCAACATTTGCTTATCTAAATATAAGAGATAGATAGGGCATCTTCAAAAACCTCAAGAGATCTGCAGAATATGGCATTCAAAGATGTTTTCTTAACTTAAGATTTTTTTATATCGAGACATGTCAGCTCCTGACAGCACCCCCTATTCTACTCCAAGTAGAAGATGAGCATCAAAGAATCTCCAGTGTGAGATGGTTGAATTAGTGGCAAGCCTATCTCTTGGCAAGAAAAACCCCTTGCTTCAACTGTAGACAGAATGCTGTCCAGAAAGGACAAAACTTGGAAGCAGGTAAGTCGACAGCCTAGCTCTGCCAAGACAGGGTAGGCAAGTCCTTCATAATTCCTGCTCTACAATCAATGTCTGTCAGAGAAATGGGGCCAAACGGCTGAAGATTGATGCTGTAATATATGGAGAGAAACTGGGAACCTTTCAGACAGCCACTGATATGTCATTTCTTAGTTTTGGAAGCTGCGGGCCCTGCACTTCTTATACAATCAGATATATTTATCCTTCTCAGGTCTCTGAGGTGGTTGAAGACTAGACAGCTAGAGTCTCATAGTTAAATTTTGAGTTGTTTAGGAATCAAGAGGGTGTTCTTGATCTAAGAAGATGTTTTTAAAATTGTGATGAAAGAGCAGATGAATGCTGAGTTGGATATGGAACTTTAAACTCATGGAGATGGGTAAATAGTAGAATGTTAAAGTCAGGTGCCAAATACGTATAGACTGGACATTGGGATTGTATGCTAAACAATATAACTCTCATAATTGTGGCCTAATTATTTCTGTTGTTTTGTATTGTATTTACTGTTATAAGAGAAAGAGCCATTTGTTGGACTGAAAGGGGGAGCTGTTGGGGGGAAAAGATATACCTTAAACTTAAAAAAAAAAGAAAGGGATGGGTGGGTTGAAGCGGAAGACAGTGGGAGGGTGGGACTGGAGTGGGGAGTAGGGAGGGGATTGCAATTGAGATATAACTTGAAGAAATAAAAAATAAAATAAATAAATAAATAAAAAAACAAGCAAACAAAAAATAAAAAATAAAAATATATAAAAAGTCTATGTCCATATTCCCTTTGGTGTGTTGGTTGTAGTATAGATATCCTGTATTATATAGCTAAAACCCTACTATAAATGAATAGATGCCATGTGCATCCTTCTGAGTCTGGGTTAACTCAGGATGAGCTTCTCTAGTTCCATCCTTTGGCTGAAAATTGCATAATTTCATTGTTTCTGATAGCTGAGTAATATTCCATTGTGTAGATGTACCACAGTTTTTTAATCCATTCTTCAGTTGAGCGACATCTGGGTTGTTTCCAATTTCTAGCTATTACAAATAAGGTTTCTATGAACATAGATGAGGAAACTTCCTTATGATTCTATGAGGAGTTATTTGGATGTATACCTAGAAGTGGTATGGCTGGGTCCTGAGGCAGAGCTATTTTAAGTTTTCTAAGATATCGCCAGACTGACCTCCATAGTGATTGCACAAGTCTGCACTCCCACCAGCAATGGAGGAGTGTTCCCCTTTCTCGACACCCTTGCCAGCATGTGCTGTCATTTGAGCTTTTGATCTTAGCCATTCTGACAGGTGTGAGATGAAATCTCAGAGTCATCTTGAGTTGCATTTCTCTGATGATTAAGGATGTTGAGCATTTCTTCAAGTGTCTCTTGGCCATTAGGGATTTCTCCTTTGTGAATTCTCTATTTAGCTCTGTCCCCCATTTTTTGATTGGATTATTTGGTTTCTTGGCATTTAATTTCTTGAGTTCTTTGTAGATTTTGGGTATTAGCCCTCTGTCAGATGTGGGGTTGGTGAAGATTTTCTCCCAGTCTGTAGGCTGCCGTGTTGTTTGAATGACAGTATCTTTTGCCTTACAGAAGCTTTTCAGTTTCATGAGGTCCCATTTACTGATTGTTGGTCTCAGGTCCTGAGTTGTTGGTGTTCTGTTCAGGAAGTTTTCACCTGTGCCAATGAGTTCAAGGGTTTTTCCCAGTTTTTCGTCTAGTAGATTTATGCCTTATGTTAAGGTCTTTGATCCACTTGGACTTAAGTTTTGTACAAGGTGATAAGTATGGGTCTAATTTTAATCTTTTACAATTGGACATCCAGTTGGACCAGCACCATTTGTTGAAGATGCTGTCCTTTTTCCATTGTGCAGTTTTGGCTTCCTTGTCAAAAATTAGGTGGCCATAGCTGTGTGGGTCCATGTTTTTGTCTTTTTGATTCCATTGATCTACTGGTCTGTTTCTATACCAATACCATGCTGTTTTTTACTACTATTGCTCTGTAGTACAGCTTGAAATATGGGATGGTGATACCTCCAGATTTTTTTTTTGTTGTACAGGATTGCTTTAGCTATTCTGGGTTTTTGTTGTTCCATATGAAATTGAAAATAGCTCTTTCCAGGTCTATAATGAATTTTGTTGGTATTTTGATAGGAATTGCATTGAATCTATATATTGCTTTTGGTAGGATGGCCATTTTTACTGTGTTGATCCTACCTATCCATGAGCATGGGGGATCTTTTCATCTTCTAAAGGCCTCTTCAATTTCTTTCTTCAAGGGCTTGAAGTTCTTGTTATACAGGTCCTTTACTTGCTTGGTTAGAGTTACTCCCAGGTATTTTATATTGTTTGTGTAAACCAATATTCTTAACCATTGATTCTTCTCTCAATCCTCCTCTGCCCCGATTTTATTTATTTTTTATTTTTTTTTTATAAATACTTTATTTTTTTTTCTTCAAGTTACATCTCAGTCACAAACCCCTCCCTATCCCGCCCTTCCACCCTCTTCCCCCCAGAAGTTTCCCCTTTCAGTCCAACAGATGGTCCTTCTCTTATAACAGTAAGTATTATACAAAACAACAGATATAAACATGCCACATTTATGAGAGTTAAATGGCCCAGTATACCTTCCCAATGTCCAGTTTATACATATTTGGCCCCTGACTTTAACATTCTACTATCTAACCATCTCCATGAGTTTAAAGGTCTATATCTGATTCAACATTCATATTAAGTTGCAACACACTTTTAAGAGTATCTTCTTAGATCTATAATACCCTCTTGATTCCTAAACAACTCAAAATTTAACTATGAGGCTCTAGCTGTCTATTCTTCAACCACCTCAGAGACCTGAGAGGGATAAATATATTCGCTTATATAGGAAGTGCAGGGCTGCAGCTTCCAAAACTAAGAAAGGACATACCAATGACTGCCTGGACAGTTCCCATTTTCTCTCCATACATTCCTGCATCAGTCTTCAGCCTTTGGGTCCTGTTTCTCTGACAGACATCTGCCCCGATTTTAACAAACAACTTCCAAATCATGTATGCCATAGACCTTGTAAACTCTGTACTTGTAGTTTATGGCACAATTTCCTTGTAGCTATTGTGGGTGTTGGGAAAGTCAAATGAGCCATTGTGTAAGCCTTTGAGAATCTTACATTATCGAGTCTTGGAATGTCTCTTGGCAAACAGCAGAGCAAATATTTTCCAACTATAAAAAATAAGAGTCCAGACAGGTGCTGTGTTATGCATCCAAAGTTCTATTGTGAAGGTGATGATCGCCTTTATGGGTATTAGGAAGATATGGTGAGAGAGAGACAGCTGGGAGGAGGTGAAGAAAACAAATTAGCCCTCACGAAGGGCAAATTCCTCTTCACCAGGCCCTTGCTACCCACTCTCATGTGATTATCTTAGTGAATAACTTAATGAGTCTTCAAAAGTCTTCTCTGAATGAAGAAATACCAGTGGTGCATAACATTCTTACTGACTGATTTTATGGCTTGGTCAGACCTGTCTGTGATGCTCATGATCCCATAGGGAATGAGGACTCTGGGGTCACAATCAGATCATTCAGAGAGATACAATGGCAAAACAAACACAAAGACACAAACCCAAACACTCACCAATCACACTGAAGGACTCTGTGGGACATTTCCCTTGAGATTACCAATCCTTCCTGCTCTGGGGAAACAGGTACTGGTTCTTGGTGTATGATATGTGATCTAGGCTTAATAAAAATAGTCCTTCTTTTTTTTTAAACTCATTGCAGAAAGTGGCGTACAGATTTAGAAACATCTAATTCACCACAGCAGTGAGAAGTAGCTGCTGACTCATGTTCCTTGATTGTTTGCTTTTTATTAAACTTTTATTTTTAATTATTGGTGTGTGTATGTGTGTGCGCGTGTGCTTGCACACATATGAGTGCAGTTGTTAGTGGAGGCCAGAGGTATTGGGTTCCTCTGGGATTGGAGTTACAGGATGTAGTAAGCTGCCTAACATGGGTTCTGGGATTCTAACTTGGGTCTTCTGCAAGAGCAGCATATGTTCTCAACCACCAAACCCTCTCTCCAGGAGAGTAAAACTGTTCTTGAACTTAATGCTGAGTACTGGAAAGTACAAATGACCTTTTTACGCTGCTAATCATACCTTTTAGGATTCTGAAATCCATTCGTTCTGGGGGGATCCATAATTATGTTTATAAGCTGTATCAGTAGGCGTGACCTTCCCATTCAGCAGGCTTTTGAACAAGGCTGTTCTCCCTGTCTGCTGATGACACCCTGAGGGTGAAGGAGCTCTCAGAAAACTCTGAGGAGATAGCCCGGGATTCTTGCATGCAGTCTTGTTTCATATCCATAAATAAGTATATTTGAATTATATTAACCATTGCCCATACTGCAAAACACTACTTTCTGATATGCCTTTCCTTGGGAGAGATCTAGAAATTGCCATTTCCACATTATGGGAAAGTTGTTTTCCAATATAATCTGATGACTTCATTACAGCATTCTTCTTTTTTATATAATTTATTTTTTATTTCTTCAAGTTACATCTCAATCACAATTCCCTCTCTACTTTCCCCTCCAGCCCCACCCTCCCACCCTCTTCCCCTTCAACCCCCCATCCTCTACCATTTTTTTTAAGTTTAAGGTATATCTCCCCCCCCACAACAGCTCCCCCTTTCAGTCCAACAAATGGTTCCTTCTCTTATAACCGTAAATACTATACAAAACAACAGAAATAAATACACCACATTTATGAGAGTTAAATGGCTTAACATACATTCCCAATGTCCAGTCCATATGTATTTGGTACCTGACTTTAACATTCTACTATCTAACCATCTCCATGAGTTTAAAGTTCTATATCTGACTCAGCTTTCATACTAACTTGCATCACAATTTTAAAAACATCTTCTTAGATCCAGAACACCCTCTTGATTCCTAAACAACTCAAAAAGTTTGACTATGAGACTCTAGCTATCTATTCTTCAACCACCTCAGAGACCTGAGAGGGATAAATATATCTGATTATGTAGGAAGTGCAGGACCCGCAGCTTCCAAAACTAAGAAATGACATACCAGTGGCTGCCTGGACAGTTCCCAGTTTCTTTCCATATATTACAGCATCAATCTTCAGCCGTTTGGCCCCATTTCTCTGAAAGACATTGATTGTGAGCAGGAATTATGAAGGACTTGCCTACCCTGTCTTGGCAGAGCTAGGCTGTTGACTTACCTGCTTCCAAGTTTTGACCTCTTTGGGCAGCATTCTGTCTACAGTTGAACAAAGCATTCTTCTTTTTGAAAAGTAGTTTCAAGAATCATTAAAATTCTGTGTGCTACTTTTCTTAAACAAACAAACAAACAAACAAACAAGCAAACAAACAAACAAAACCAAGGGGCTGGAGAGATGGCTCAGCAGTTATGAGCACTGACTGCTCTTCCAAAGGACCCGGTTCAAATCCCAGGATCCTCATGGAAGTTCACAGCTATCTGTAGTTGCCAAGCATGGTGGCGCATGCCTTTAATCCCAGCACTCGGGAGGCAGAGGCAAGTGGATCTCTGTGTCTGCAAAGTGAGTCCAGGACAGTCAAGGGTATACAGAGGAATCCTGTCTGGAAAAAACCTAAAAACAAAACAAAACCAAACCTAGTCTGTATATCATCATGGAAATGATAGGTAGACTCATGAGTGAACCCTACAGTGCCTGTAACTCTAAATGACTGAATCTACAATAGGTGAGAATTGATTAAATACAAGGAGTTTGAAATCCATGAGGCTCGAATCAGGTAATTTCTGGTTCTTTGGACACTACTTTCATTTTCATCTATTGAATTTACACAGAGTGAAACACGCTGTAGGAAGGAGTGATGAATCTCTTTCAGTTTGGAGCATCCTGGCTGACTGCTTGACACAAACTTTGAGGGTGTGTCAGCTATCCACAAATATGTTCTGGAAGGGAATAGCCACACTCAGCTACTTACTGTGAACCCTGTGTTCCATGTGCCTGCACACTACGTATTCCTGACATTTCAGTGGCATGTAAGAAAGGCCTTACAAAAAAAGATTTTTTTGACTATTTATTATGTGTATGTATGTGCATGCATACATGTGTCCCTGTGTCCTCAGAAGCCAGAAAAGGATCTCGTGAGCCTCTTGGTGTTGGTGATAGGAACTGAGCACCCATTTTTTTAAAAGAAGAAAGTAATTTTGTTGTTGTGTTTTAAGGATTCTTCCTATGTATTCTTGGCCTGGAACTCCCTATGCAGATCAGCCTTGCCCACTAAGAGATCCACTCACTCCTGAATCCCAAGTGAAGGCATGAACCACTCACTGCACCTGGTGGTAGAAGTAATTTCTTGAAAGATTTTATTTATAGGAGTGCTCTAACTGCATATATGCCTGCATGCCAGAAGAGGGCATCAGATTCCAGCATAGATGGTTGTGAGCCACCATGTGGTTGCTGGGAATTGAACTCAGGACATCTGGAAGAGCATATAGTGCTCTTAACCTCTGAGCCATCACTGCACCCTGTAGAAAGTAATTTTTAAAGACCTATTTTGCAAGAGTGGTTTCTTCAAGTCAACTTAGTACTAATTTAGGACTACCTACACACAATGCCAATGGATTTAATAATTAGCTCTCTGTATAGAAACGTTTAAAGGTTTGAATGCTTGGATATGCAAGATTATTGCCTACAACCTGGGCTGAACTTGACCAGCTAAAGCTTTTTGGAAGCTGGTTCAGGGTGGAAGTCACTCAAAATAATGCCATGCCTGCTCATGTTCACTCTCATGAAATTAAAGCTATTTATTGCCAAAGAAAAACTGGAGAGGTTAGTTGGTGCAAATTTTTTTATGAGGGGAGATACATTTGGGGACTGCATTTACAAAACTGATTTACAGAGTTATTATCTACAATTTCTCATAAGAATTTTTTTTTTTTTTTGGTTTTTCGAGACAGGGTTTCTCTGAATATCTCTGGCTGTCCTGGACTTGCTTTGTAGACCAGGCTGGCCTCGAACTCACAAAGATCCGCCTGCCTCTGCCTCCCAAGTGCTGGGATTAAAGGTGTGCGCCACCATCGCCCGGCATCTCATAAGAATTTTAAATGACATGCTCCAACTCAATTTTCATTGAAGCTTTAAATACTGGAGAATTTTTGTCATTAACTTAGATATAAACAAATTACATAGGATATATATGTGTATATGTATATATATATATCAAAAAATAAATATATAGGGCATTTTGAATTTTCCTTTTTGTATGTATTCACTTTGTGCATGTGTAGTGTATGTATATGTTCATGTGGGTATGTATTTACATGTGTGCCAATGCACATGTGTGTGCATGCATGTGGAGGCAGAAATCACCAAGTGCTTTTCTCTACTCTTCTTTTCCTTTCTTCTGGAGAGAGGGTCGCTGATTGAACCTGAAGCTCACCAATTAGTCTAGAGTTCATCAATTCAGCTTGATTCTATGAATCTGCCTCTCTCTCCCTCTTCAGTTCTGGGTTATGTAAGTGTGCTGCTGTGCCTGACTCTAAAGCTGGCCCTGAGGATATAAATGGTCCTGAGGATATAAACTCAGGATTTCATGCTTGCCTGGCAAGTACTTTACCAACTGAGCCATCTCTCAAAACCTTGAATTTTTCTTTATGTCAGTTTTGTGATAACTTTAAACACATGCAGCTAGAAATGATTCTATCATTTTTTGTCAGGCTGGGGATTATTTCAGGCTTCCTGATTCGTGGTACCTGCTCCCTCTTCTACGTGTCCAGTGCAGTCCTAACTCAGTGACATGGATGTTCCCTGTCGTTGTGAGTTTTTAGTTAGCCACGAAATTGAAGTACTTACTATATTTTTATATAATTCATAGAAAGGAGAAAAAAAATCTAAAAAATTTTATGGAAAAAATCTCTTGCCATATACATGGCTATAAGACTCCTAGACCAACCGAGTAACAAAATTACCTGAAATTGGGCAAATACATTATTCCTAACTATATATAAACAGTTTATAAGTTCACTGCTATTGTTAGGTCCTGTTAAATTTTTAGAATATTAAGTATGTACTAACTTCATTTATAGGTTCATTGATAACTTTTAGGTGTTGTTCCATTTTGCATTTTGTTTTCACTGTGCATAAAAATTAAGCCATGTTTGCATGGTGACAACATATATATATATGTTACATAGTGGGTTATAGAAGAGCCAGAACTGATCTGTAATATATTTATTACTTGTATGTATATTTCTCCATATATATATATATATGGGTATATATATGTATAATGTGTATAAATGTATATATAAATGAGTTTGTTGGCATATATCATCATGGCATGCTACTCCACATTCACTTTCATTTTTTTATCAAACTTGCTAAGTAATCAGATAGATATTTTTCTTAACTTGGATCTCAATGTCAAGCAGTTATTGAGTATCATTTGTGATCTGTATATACTGGATGTTTTCAAAATAAAAACTAAGCAATATCACCTCCTCCCACATTTAAAATCTTGCCTCTGCTGCTTATTTGAGATTGATGCTGCCAGAGCCAAAAGGCAGATTCTTGTCTAGTGCTCTTTGTTGCCTGTTTGAAGGGGATGCTCTCGTTTGGGCTTTTGAATTAGGTGATGCCATCAAACTTCAGAAGTTTTCATAACTGAAGCCAAGGCTTCACCTAAGGTAGAACCACTGCTCAGGTGATATGAAGTCAAAGATTCAGAGCCCAGCAGACATTTGCTTTTAGCACACTGGTGAATATGAAACAATAGAAAAGGCTTAAGTCAAACATTTCTCTGGTGATCTGTTCATCAGGGTTCAGCAGGCATTAGCCACTGCCTTCGACCCTGGTTCAGCTTTGTTATTACTTGATAGGGATTGCTTTCTTATGAACAAATGATCACAGATTTATCTAAATTAAATCTCTTTTCATTTAAATTTTCTACCTAAGATCTTCTATTGTGTTTAGTTCTTTCCCTGTTAGAAGGCTCACAGCTATTTACTTTCTTCATCAGGGCATGAGTTTGGATGCTTCATTTAGCCCTAGTCCTAGTCCTCATTCTATAGAACCTTACTGTCCCTAATTTAATGATGCATTATTAATAGATGCTTATTATTTCTAGCCCATCAGTCAACTTGAGTATAATTCCTAATGTGACATAATCTTACCAATGCCTCTATTTTTATTTGTTAGCAACAGGAATCCTAGGAACTGGAGGGAGTTGCTTGTAACAATTTTTTTAAATACTTTATTTTTTTTCTTCAAGTTACATCTCAGTCACAAACCCCTCCCTATTCCCCCTTCCTATCCCTCCCTTCCACCCTCTTCCCCCCAAAAGTTTCTCCTTTCAGTCCAACAGATGGTTCCTTCTCTTATAACAGTGAATACTATACAAAACAACAGATATAAATATGCCACATTTATGAGAGTTAAATGGCCCAGTATACCTTCCCAATGTCCAGTTTATATATATTTGGCCCTTGACTTTAACATTCTACTATCTAACCATCTCCATGAGTTTAAAGGTCTATATCTGATTCAACAACCATACTAACTTGAAACACACTTTTAAGAGTATCTTCTTAGATCTATAACACCCTCTTGATTCCTAAACAACTCAAAATTTAACTATGAGACTCTAGCTGTCTATTCTTCAACCACCTCAGAGACCTGAGAGGGATAAATATATTTGCTTATATAGGAAGTGCAGGGCCTGCAGCTTCCAAAACTAAGAAAAGACATACCAGTGACTGCCTGGAAAGTTCCCATTTTCTCTCCATACATTCCTGCATCAGTCTTCAGCCTTTGGGTCCTGTTTCTCTGACAGACATTTGTTGTAGAGCAGGGATTATGAAGGACTTACCTACCCTGTCTTGGAAGAGTTAGGCTGTTGACTTCCCTGCTACCAAGTTTTGTCCTTTTTGGACAGCAGTCTGTCTGCAGTTGGAGCAAGGGGTTTTTTCATGCCAAGAGATAGGCTTGCCACTACTTCAACCATCTCACACTGAAGATTCTTCGATGCTTGTCTTCTACTTGGAGTAGAATAGGGGGTGCTGTCAGGAGCTGATATGTCTCGATATAAAAAAAAAAAAGAAAATCTTAATTTAAGATAACATCTTTGAATGCCATATTCTGCAGATCTCTTGGGGTTTTTGAAGATGCCCTATCCATCTCTTGTATTTAGATAAGCAAATGTTGCTTGTCTCTTAGCAACTTGATTACTGGGTAGTTTAGAGAATATCTGTGATAGACTGTCATAGTAGCTAACAAAGTGACATGTTTGCATGACTAGGAGTTTGTTTTACTTAACTATCCTAGACCGTTTTAGACGGTTTGTATCAAGAGGCCAGAGCTTCACATTTTATTTTTAAGTATCTCTAGGTATGATACCATTAGGAAGCGTTACCTTTAATTTTGTATCAATATACAAAGATCTATTCAATTGTGGTTAAATATACTCTTAATTATGTATCAATATACAAAGATCAATGCCTATGTAGTCCAATACAATCTTAATATTACGTCCATATACAAGGGTCAATACCATTGTGGCCAACTATAATCTTAATTTTGTATCAATATACAAAGATCAATACCGATGTAATCCAATACAATCTTATTTTTGCACAATAAACAATGGTCAATACCACTTTAGCCAAATATACTACTAATTTTGTATCAATATACAAAGGTATAAGGGCATATTCAATAATCTGTCCCTTTTTCTTGGTCCTTCCTGTGCTATGTATATGTCTCATTTTTCTCAAGCCCATGCACTCCTACATAGGAGAGGAAGAAGGATACAGAAAAGGAAAAGTAGGAAGTCCCTGGGGCTAACCTCCAAAACCCATTAAACAGGACCATTTATCAGTTTGTAATCTCTTCCCCTAAATATCAGAGTTTTCAGTTATCCTTCAAATATCCAAAAAGAAGGGCGGAGAAACACCCTCCCCACCCTCTGAGCATGGGACGTCGCTCTCCTAAAGTGACTTCCTGCTGATTTGGGTCGTAGTAGACCTGTTTGGGGCCCGAACCCAAATGGAAAAAATGGTTAAAAATGTTAGTACAATCCTTTTATGTTCAGTCCTTCTGTTCTCAGCTGTTTAGATGTCCTAAGGAGTTTGTAGGCAGAAGCTGATCTTGCAGGCTTCACTGAGTTTCCGGCCGGGCCATTGTGTAGAGCTGAACAGTCCCAGCAACATTGGATTGCCATGGTTGCAGGCCCCCGATGGAGACAGCTATTGAGGAAGTCTGCCAGGCAGAATCAACTGGGTCACTCGTCCTCCTTGGTGCCTGATTCTGCTCTCTGCTGAGGTTTCTGCTGTCCAGCCGTCCCCGGGCTCCCCTAATGGACGCTTCGATTCTCCTGGAAAGATAAGAACAGAGCCCTGCCCCAATCCCAACCCTGGGACCATTACCCTCTTTTTTTTTGGGGGGGGGAGGGGGCTAGGTAATACTTCTCCTGAAGCAAATTTGGCCTTCCGACAACATACAAATCGTTATCTTTCAATCCGGGTTAAAAAAGAAATCATTCTGTCACCTTGGAGCTAAACCAGCTCCAGTGTATATATTTTGAGATCCCAAAGGACAATCTGCCTGCATCGAGAAGGCCTTTTGTAAGTAGCCTCCAAACCTAGGTCCCTCCAAATCCCATGTGTGTGTCTCTGAACTCTAATTATTGGGATCAGAGACCTGTGGTTCCCATCTGAAGGGATCAAAGATGTGTTCCACCACTCCTGGATCGAAGTCTTTCTCTATTTAGAGTTTGCCCTGCATCAGGCTGACCCTGAGCTCCGAGATCTGCCCGTTTCTGTCTCCAGTGTGCTGGGACCAAGGGTGCACTCTTCTTGAATGGTGGGATCAAGGGTATGCACCCTCACCACCCGGCTCCGTATGACTCCAGAATACATAGACCACCAACTCTACGGTGCTCCCCCCCCCACCCGTCTCCGCTGAAGTCAAAGGCATGGGCCAATACCACAATTCTCTTGTATTTTACCTTAGCTCCACGTCTTCTTGACACCTGGAGGTCTGCAAAACCAGGCCGAACAGCTGTATCCTCTATTCCATTCACAGTGTTTCAGCCCTCCACCTGCCCCCCCTTTTTTTTTTTAGTTAATAAATTTATTTGTTTGTTGCTTCAGGTTACATCCTTATCATATTGTCCTCTTTTCCCGCTTCCCAGCCCCACCCTCCCATGCTCTACCCCCCTGACCCTTCCGTCTTGTTCCTCTGGAGTGGAGTGTCCCTGTCTAACAGTCTCTCAGCACAGATCAGGAGTCATATGAGGGCCAAGAGCCTCTTCATTCACCGGGGGCCTACGAGGCAGTACTGCCAGTGAAAGGTGTCTCCTTGCTACTGGGGGAATACTAAAAAAAAGACCAACAAACACATAAACCCACAAAACAAAGAATGCTTGTAACAATTTTTATTAAATTGTTTTCATGTTATATTTATAAAAAAGAAAAGATGGCACATCTGTGCTATTGTAATTCATTGAGTGTAATGTTACAATGCTCAAACTGTAGTTCTCAATTTAAAGTAAAAGCGAGGACAAAGAATAAAAGCAGAGGGCTGGAGAGATGGCTCAGTGCTTAAGAGTTGGAAATGTTTTTATTTCCTCAGAATGAGGGGATGAGATAAGAGCCATATCCAGGCTTTATGAATACATGGCTTGGACTGAGCCCAGAGTTTTTCTATATAACTATACCTAAGCCTAGTCCTGGAAGCTTCTAGCTTCCACACAATCTAATCTTCTGCAAGCCCAGACCTTTCAGGCTTCAACTTCCAACCTCCATCTGCTAACTTAGGCTTATAATGTTTCAGCCTCCAGGCCTTACTGCTGAATAAGTTAACCTTTTCTAGTTCTTTCTGAACTCTGGCTGAATGGTTCAACTCACCTGTTCTGGTTCAAAACTCATCTCCAAGCTAACTGATTCAAATTGATTTCTCTCCACTTCTCACTGACCACTTCTCGCTGAATTGTTCTGCTTTGAAAAACTGCCTCTGAACGTCATGAATTGAACTTCATTGACCTCAATTGAACTGTACCAAACTGTACTGTATTCACACACTTTACTATACTGTCTCCAAGAACTCTTCTGTTCTCTCTCTGCACTGTTCTTAAGTATATTCTCTTTCCTGTTTTTTCTCCTGAGAGTTGGGTGTATCCTATTTCTGACTCATTCTGTCAAATCTTTCTCTGATTTGTCACTTTGTCTGTCCCTCAATTAGACATAATTGTTTGGGATTAAAGGTGTGTACTAAAGGTGTGTCTGTAATCCAGCCAGAGGGATTAAAAGTGTGTACTAAAGGTATGGCTGTATTCCAACAAGATCACACAGACCTAGGTCTTTGGATGTGATCCCTTGGCAGAATTACCATGTTGCTGGATTAAAATTCCTCTACAAGAAGCCCTTGGTACTCTTGTAGAGAGAGGGCCATGGCTCTCCTGTAACTCACTCTGTAGATCAGGCTAGCTTTGAACTCACAGAGATTCACCTGCCTCTGCTTGCACTACCATGCTAAGCTCAAAATGAAAATTTTGTATAGCTGATATGGAGACAGTGTCACTCATTCCTACAAGCTTTTATCTTGTTTCTAATGCAAATAAAAATGGCATTTATTTGCCATTCCAATAAATCCTCTGTGTCTTTTATGGACAAAATGCAGTGAGGTAAATGCCATAGAGTTGAGTTTTTGTACTGGTGGGCTCTTTCTTTAAGATTGGGCTGACAGAGGGATGCTGCCTTCAAGCTCCTAGCTGGAGCAGAGGTGGTATTTCTGCAAGATAGATGGTTTCAGCTGCTTAAAAAAGAACCCTGGATACCACAAACCCCCTGGAACCTGGAGGCCATATAGTTTAAATATTCATCATTCATTCACAAGCAGAATAATGTTATTTCTGGAATCGATTTGAACAATAATAAATGAACTATTTATCTTCTGAAATCTAAGATCTAGGTCAGGAATGGGAGGTGCATGATTTTGAGAGATATTTACAGAGGAGATGACAGTTACACTCAAGCTCTGTGAATTCATCTGCTATGACCTTTCTTACTGTAAGACAATAGAAGCCATTTCCTTTCCCTTAGTCTATATTCAGGAAAACAACACTAAGTAAGAGTTTTAAATTGCTAACACTACAGAAACTATTCATTATACAATATAAGTAGCTTCTCTTAGAGTTTGTGAAAAAATGTGAACGAGGGTGAGGAATGCAAGCCTTTATTAAACTTAAAGAATGAAATAAATTTCAAAGTACAATAAATATGCATGTAAAAGGAATTTTAGAAAAGAGTACCATGGGCATTTAAAGAAAGGAGATTTTCATATGCTATTGAAAGTGGCCAGATAACCACAGAGGAATGGAGTGAACTTATGGGAATCTTTAGCTTTTTGAAGGCTACAGTGGAATCTGCCAACTAATGAGAGACTAGGAGGTCACACTGTGAAATTAATAGCCAGTAAATTTAGAACAAATAAAACAGAAATGCTTTTGCACAGCACTTAAGCAGCCTGTGGCACTGACAGCTGCAGGGGGTCAGGGAGTTAATGCTGTCGAGCCAGAATCAAAGAAAAGCAGGGTTACATTGTCATTGGTACTGTCATGTCTGCAGCTACTTAGATGGCAGTGTGGTGACTTAACCCATTGCTTTAGGATTTAATTATGATTGCCCTTTGTTGAAAGCTAATAAGGATATAAGACAAACAGCAAGAGTGGAAGTAGATAAGGGCCCCTCTCTGAGATCCTATGCTTCATTTTCAAGACAAGAAAGGTACTACAGGACACCGGCAATTGTGGAGTTTCAAACTCTCTGCAGATATGCCAGGAACCTGAACATAGAGAGTAGCTTGTTCATGCAAATACCCCATCTTTAGACAATACAATGTGCAGTGTTCTTATTGCCTCAGTCATTGTTCCTTTGTGCTAACTGATACCTGGAGTAATTAGGTTATATACAAGAAAGATCTGCCTTTGGCTCTCAGTTTGGCAGTACTATATTGAAGCTGTACCTTATAGTGGGAGCACATGACAAAACACAGCTGGCAACCAAAGAGAGAATGGGAGACTAGGGTGTCATCATCCTCTTCAAAGGTATGTATCCAATGTCAGGAAGCCCCCCCCCACTAAGCCCCACCCTTGAAAGGGTTTTTGCCAGCTTCCAACAGTGCAACAGAATGTGGACCAGCCCTTTTACACATTGGCCTTTGGGGACATCCTGGATCCAAACCTTAGGATTTGCAAAATTAAGATACCTTCCAAATAACTCAAGACACAGTTGCACAAGGAGAATTTTGCTATCACCTTAGCTCCAAGTCCATAGCCAGCAGATTCTTATTTTTTTTGTGGTCTGTTAGTGCTAGCTAGGCCCCCACAGACACTATCCTGGCAAATTGGGTTTAATGATGGGGCTATTTTATTGTTCACCAGTTACACCTGAGCATTTTTCATAGCATAGAAACAGCAGCCTCTTGGGTGGACAAAAGATGAATCTTGTGGGATCATTATAAACAACCCAATCCTAGTTCCTATTTAGAAAAACAAAAATATGTCTGTCATAGAAACAGGACCCAAAGGCTGAAGACTGATTCAGGAATGTATGGAGAGAAAATGGGAACTGTCCAGGCAGTCATTGGTATGTCCTTTCTTAGTTTTGGAAGCTGCAGGCCCTGCACTTCCTATATAAGCGAATATATTTATCCCTCTCAGGTCTCTGAGGTGGTTGAAGAATAGACAGCTAGAGTCTCATAGTTAAATTTTGAGTTGTTTAGGAATCAAGAGGGTGTTATAGATCTAAGAAGATACTCTTAAAAGTGTGTTGCAAGTTAGTATGAATGTTGAGTCAGATATAGACCTTTAAACTCATGGAGATGGTTAGATAGTAGAATGTTAAAGTCAGGGGCCAAATATGTATAAACTGGACATTGGGAAGGTATACTGGGCCATTTAACTCTCATAAATGTGGCATATTTATATCTGTTGTTTTGTATAATACTTACTGTTATAAGAGAAGGAACCATCTGTTGGACTGAAAGGGGAAACTTCTGGGGGGAAGAGGGTGGAAGGGCGGGATAGGAAGGGGGAATAGGGAGGGGTTTGTTACTGAGATGTAACTTGAAGAAAAAAAAATAAAGTATTTAAATAATAAAAAAAACCAGAAAAGAAAAAAAGAAAAAAAAAAGAAAAACAAAAATAAAAAAACGAGCAGCTTCGCAAAATGAGTCTTCACACCACCTTTGTTATTTTCACTTCCCGTAATCATCAAGTCACCTCTGATTGTCACTCATCCTTTCAGGCTTAGGTAAACAACAGAAGAGTCTGTGTCTCCCTCCTTACCTCTCCATCCACGGCATATTGTTGTCAGGTTGGGTTAATGTTCTACTAGGAATTATGTGGTGTGACGGGAAGGTAAAATGATAGGAACATTTAATTCCTCATTAATCTCTTCCTTGCCGTAATTAGCAAAGGTGTAAATATTAACACCTCTGTTTTTAGACGAAAATTGAAACTATCATGTGTAAACTCACAGCCATGGAAATCACATTCCTCAAAAACAGTGACTCTGGATCATCTCACCCACAGTCTTCATTTGTTCATATTTTGGCTGCTAAGTATTCTGCCTTCTGTAGCATAAACAATTGAGCTCTGTTATTTTATTATTTTATTTATTTAAATTAACATTTAAAAAAAAGTTGTCATCATTAGCATTGATTGTTAGGTTGAAATAGCACATATATACATATGCATGTATATACGTGTATGTATGTTTATATATACATCTATACATATACACACATATATATTTATACATATACACATATATTTATACATCTATAATTATTATTTCAACAGTTCAGTCACATCATCTTTTTTTGGTCATTATTTCTCTTTGCTTTTGTTTTAAATGCAGGTACTTTTCAACAATAAATATTTTTTTATTTCAGTATTTTTCATTGTAATCATAGTTATAATTGACAGCTTTAGAATACCAGGGGGCACAGTTGAGGTCTCTTTCTCCTTTTAAACACTCTTTCCAATTCACAGCAATCGCTGTTTTTCTTTGTGTCTTTGCTGTCTGAGGAGAGGCAGAGGATCAGAGCGAGTTCTTGGCTGTGGAGAATATTACATTCCATTGTGAGTAGTGGTTTACATAGATGCCGCTACTGAGTACTCAGTGAAAACAATTGAAAATGACTTTTCCCTTTCCTGCACAAACCTAATGTTTTCATAAATCTTGGGGGAAAATCTTATGGTTTTTGAAATCTGAAATATTTGTATCCTTTTTAATTGTTGATGTGCCGATGTCAAACCACCATGCTGGATATTTTTAGTTTCTAGCCCTATGACTGATGATGTGTGTAGGAATCAGAAGCCAAAGTATCTCTCCTGGCAGAACTGCAGTGAATTAGAAATTCTGTTTTTAAGATATTTAAAATATTCACTTTTTAACCTTCTTTAAAAGCCACCTCTTGCTGTATTTTGCAAGGGTGGGGATTTAATGCATGGCACCTACACATGTGTACATAATATTCTCTACCTTTTGTCTTTAATGTTCCTTGGTTTTTAATTATTAAAGATAAGTATTTGAATTATAAATATTCTAGTTATACAGGAATAGGCAAAGCAGGCATATACCCTCAGGCAGAATTCTTCCGTTACCCATAATCCTACTGCCTCCTGCCTCCACTTCTTTGCTTCCTATCTTTATATTGTCTCAAAAAAAAAGGAAGAACCACACAGAGACATTCTTTTCAACCAAGTTCTCCTCCCCACTTAAAACACAGAAATCCCTTCTCAATATGTATAGGGGCCTCTCCCTTGAAGTGGGATGTCACTCTTGTCCTAAATATAATAAAGTGCTGTCTTCAAGGCATTTCTGCATCCAAGACACTCCCAGAAGCCTGCCGAACCCTCCCATCTAACTAGTCTGAATGTCACGAATCATAGTCCAGATAAGGCTTTAAAGTGAATCATTAGCATTGTCAGGAGTGACTCGGCAGAGGATGGAGGCTTCCACTAGAGAACTGAAGGAGGGTACACAAATGACAGCCTCACCATCCCATCCCCATTGTTTTAGGAAGCCCAGAAATGATTAGGAAGGATTCATTGCAGAGCAGCGCGGTAGGACTGTATTTCCATGCAGGGTGTGTAGCAGTAAGTATTGTTACTGATTTTCTCCCTTACGTTTTAGGCTTCGTGATTTATTTCAAATAAGTTTTATTTTTAAATTATACTCACAGAGCAGAGAGAAGTTCCTTGGGATGAATAAAAGTGTCACAAAAGGCACAGATGTGTGAAAATAGTGGACTTGATTATTTGTAGGAGAAAAACCTTTAAAAAAATTTTTTTAAAAGATACTTCTCTGGGATTTCAGTCTTCCTAATTTACTTACCCAGCATGGGTGGCTGAAGAAAGGAGTGCACTTCATTAAGAATGGACAAGAATGAGTTTTGAGGAGTGTTTTCTGTCTTTGACTACCGGTCTTGCTTTCTGAAATAGAGGCATTTGGGGTCTGGAATCATTCACTGCTTCCAATGATTTGAGCTTATCTTTCTTAACATTGGAAGAGATATCAAAGACTTAATTGTTTGCCCTTATTTGTTGTGTTGACCCTAATCCTTACCCTGATGCGTAGAGTAGATAGAGTGACATGCTACCCAGATCCTCACTGGGGTTGAAGTTCTCCTTTCCCTAATAGCTGACTGTAATGTCCTCCCTCAGGATTTGCCTATGACCAAAGACAGATATCTTGCTCAAAGTTAGAGTCCTTTCCAGGGTCAGTGTGGATCTACTGAGTGAACCATGCCTCTGTGAGATGTTTCTGATGGGTCTTTCCCGACTTCAGAGTTCCTACAGGGAGCTGAGACCTCTGTAGTGCCTGCGTTGTAAGTCAGCCTTCTCCTCACAAGCCCTGGTTCTTTTGCTCATTACCCGTATCATGTCTTGGAAAATTCCCTCATAGCCCACCTACTTACCAAGTGTAGGAGCAGTTTATTATACAGGAAAAACCAACACTTAGGACAGTTGGTCATGGTAACATGGTCCTAAGCTACAAGCTGTCTGTTGGAACACAGTAGTCAAAGTTCTGCTGATTCTGAGGACCCATCCCTGGGGATGGGTGGATTGTTAACACCTAGTAATGCAATTGTCAAAAATTTCACTGACCATTGGTTTGTGATGGCTTATCTACAGAAAGGAGTATTTTCCAAGAAGCCATATTTCAGGTGTCTTGAGACTCTAGCAGTAAATTAAAATTAAACACTACAGAATTGGATGCCTTAATAGCAGACTATCCAGCAACTGGAGATGAAATGAAAGGATCAGGGTGATTAATCAGGAAGTACATATATATATGTATGTATGTAATGAAATATGACTACATCCACTTCAATTTTCCCCCTCTAACCACCTCTGGATCTTTCTGCACATGTCTGCTTTCAATAGCTCCTCAGTAAGAGGTAGGCAGGCCCTGGTGGAATTTTGTCTGGCTTGGTCTTGTGCAGGTAACCTCAGTTACTGTGACCTGACTGGTCCAATAGCTGTGTCGTGTCTAGAAGCCAGCATCTCAAAGCACTCTTCCCCACCCTCCAGCTCTTATGGTCTTTCCAGATCCTCTTCTAGGTTGTTTCCTGAGCCTTATTGGTGGTGGTGACTTTGGTTGACAAGATGTCTAACTTAGCACTTCTCTCTTTGAGAAGTCAATGTTTTATTTTTTCTTGCTTGAAGAAATGGAGAAGCCCCTTGCTTTCCCCTCAAAATATACTATCAACTTGTCTCCTGGATATCAGACCCATACTCTCAGTAGGATTAAATTGTAATATATTTCAGCTGGGAAAGTGTTGGAACATAGGAGATGGAAGATACAGCCAGTATGTCCATGTGAAGCCCAAGTGAATGTGTAGGGAAACTGGACCCTGCAGGTGCCGAATCAAGGGGAACACATACACTAGAGAGAATTTACTGACATGGGAGCTCTATTGTGGGATAAGCATGTGATGCTTTACCAAAGACCCCAGTGGAAGTAACTAGTAGTTAGGATGTCACTATGAATGCTATTTTAAGGATGAAGAAAGTGACAGCTGCTAGTGGCACATGCCTATAATCCCAGTATGCAGGATGCCGATGCAGGAGGATTCCAAGTTTGAGGCCAGTTGAAGCTACATAGTGAATTCAAGGTCCAGGTGAGTCAATCTGTATAGAAGGAGCTTGTCTAAAAAAAAAAAAAAAAAAAAGAAATACAAAGAATGGTAGGAAGAGAAGAGGGAAGGAGGAAAACCAACTCGTGTGCATGGCAGACAACTAGATCCAGAATCTTGTCAAGTGGGGATACAACAACAAACAGCACATTTTTGGTTTTGTTTTGTTTTTAATAAAGACAGGGTCTCACTATATAGCTCTGGCTGTCCTGGAACTCACTATGTAGAGCAGGATGGCCTTAAACTCAGAGACCCACCTGCATCTGCCTCCTGTGTTCTGGAATTAAAAGTGTGTAGCACCACACCTAGAGATTCCAAAGCAAAACAGAATCTGGCAATTGAATGTGTGAGTCATAAAAAAAAATGTGGCAACAGTGAAAAGGTTCTGAATGTACCCAAAGCATCAGCTCAAAATCAAACACACAAAGGAATCCAAGCAGTTTCTGCTGGGGATTGTGGGTACTGCAGAGTGCTGCAGTGCAACCTTGGTTCCGAACACATGCTGTGCATGCTGAGTAACATCTATCTGTGCCTTTGTGGGCAATGAATACCGAATAAACATCTCACTGCGATCTGAGACTGTTGCATGCTATGAATTGCATGTTTTTCCTTTCCATATCTAGAGTTTTCTGCAGCTATGGGACATAATGATTAATTACAGAAATCAAAGACCTTTAACATTTTTCCATCATCTTTGCTCAGCATGTAAGTCTGTCTTTGGAGTGTATTATGTAAGAATGTTTGGTTTTAAAAATTGCTGTTTGACTTGACTTTTATACAAATTGTTCAATGAATTAATTATGATTTAGCATTGGGACAGAATTCTGAGTAGTGTCAGATGTACTTCTGCTGTTTTATGCTATGTATTCATGACAAATGTTGTCCTCAGCATTAGTGATTATAAATTCAAAATATTGACTAACTGAAAAATATCGAAGATGCTCTATGTCATGTAGTATCAAACATTCAACCAAAATTTAACTTTTGAGATGGAGTTTCATAATATTATCATTGCTGGCCTGAAACTCACTGTGTAAAGTGGGCTGGCCCCTAACTCAGAGATCAGCGTGCCTCTGCCTCTACATACTGTCATTAAAGACTGCACCATCTCACTTGGCCAAGATTTGATTCTTTATATATAGAAAACAAGTACATCTGCCCGTACGTATGGAAATTTGCCTTCCTCTTTTTCTTTTAAAGATTTTTTTTTTAAATATGTTTGACTGTTTTGCCTTCATACATGGATGTGTTGCATAGGTGCTAGGAATTGAGCTCACGTCTTCTGGAGGAACAGTCAGTGCTCTTAACTACTGAGCCATCTCTTCAACCTCTCATCTTTAAAATTATATATATATCTATATTTATATGCCAATGAATTGTTTTAAAATAAATTTCTTTATGATTTATTAATATAAATACTTGATTTTTAACATCCATTCATATTTTCATGTAAGAATTACTTATGTGAAAAGGAGTAATGAGTGGAAAAAATTTAAGGATCCATGATACAGTGAATACACAAAAAGACAGAAAGCCATACGCCCAGATATATTGAAGTAGAAAACTGAGAGTGAACTTATCAAAACCACAGGAAATAGATTGGTGAGTAAATTGAATTTAATCATGGCTTCCCAGTAAGTTGTAAGTTGTCCTCTGATCAACATACATGTGTCATGGCGTGTCCCTACACATAGGCATCCATGCATCCACTCTCCCCAACACACAAACAAAATAAGTAGATAGATATTAAACTTTTAAAATAAAGAGTTTAACAGCGGTGATAAGGATGATAAGCCGTGGAAATCACAGAGGCCGAGGGAATGGCCCTTCCGTAACTGCAGCACTGGCCACACCATGGATGTGTAACCATGATAAGTGACAAGGTTAGCTCATCAGAGTTCTCACCTGCAGGGTGCCTTGGGGATGCTGAAAAGAACCCAGGATACCAGGGACAAGGTAGGTGAGCAGTTGACAATAACCTTACTCATCTCTGCAAAACAAAGGAGTTTAGGAATGTATAATGTTGAGAACAACTTTGCTAATGAAAAATGCTGACCTCTTGCCAAGTTTTTGGACTTGAGCCAGTTTACAGACTCAGAATTTCCAAAAGAGGACCCTGTCACACTATAAAAAGTACACCCACCAGTGATTCTCTAACTGTTCCTAAAAAGATCTCTGGCTAATTGACTATGATTACTTTTCACTGGGGAAGAGGAATGACCAGATATTTTAAGGACTGCTGAGTTGGAGACCCAAAATCTGCTTATGATCCCTTAACATGAAGGTATCTAAGGCCTTAAAATAAACTTCTGGCTCAAGTTCCAGCTCAGAATGGGTCCACTGGGTCCATGAACCAACTCTGGGGTCAGTTTCCCAGTATCAGAATACATATTTAGATTGAACAGTTCTTAGAAATTCGTAGAGCCCCCTACATTCGTTGCTTGGTCTGTAGTATTAGACCCATCATAATAGGACAGGCCTTGGAAACTGCAAAGAAGAAGCAATATTATGTATGATGATGAATGAGTAAAACTTGTGCCATCTATAAGACATAAAAATTTCAAGGATGGAGGTCCTTGTACAGTCTTTAATATCTATGTTATTATCTATCTATCTGTCATCTATCTATCTATCTATCTATCTATCTTCAATCTATTATCTATCTGTTTATTTATTTTAGGGTTTAAAAAAAATCTTTGTTTTTTTAAAGACAGGGTTTTTCCGTGTAGTCCTGGTTGTTCTGGAACTCACTCTGTAGATTAGGTTGGCTTAGTACTCAGAGATGTGCCTACCTCTGTTTCCGAAGTGCTAGGATTAAAGACATGTGCCTCCACCACCTGGAATTGTCTACAGGTTTTCATTTTTTTTTAAAATACTTTATTTTTTTTTCTTCAAGTTACATCTAAGTCACAAACTCCTCCCTATTCCCCCTTCCTATCCCGCCCTTTCACCCTCTTCCCCCAAGAAGTTTCCCCTTTCAGTCCAACAGATGGTCCTTCTCTTATAACAGTAAGTATTATACAAAGCAACAGATATAAATATGCCACATTTATGAGAGTTAAATGGCCCAGTATAACTTCCCAATGTCCAGTTTATACATATTTGGCCCCTGATTTTAACATTCTACTATCTAACCATCTCCATGAGTTTAAAGGTCTATATCTGACTCAACATTCATACCAACTTGCAACACACTTTTAAGAGTATCTTCTTAGATCTATAACACCC